>JAJHZJ010000470.1:14950990-15403490 GCA_023548195.1 Bettongia penicillata ogilbyi | reverse complement strand
AAGGACCCTTGCCGTCCCTCTGTTCATACCCTGGAAAGCTACAGAATGGCTAATCTGCCTAGTCCTCAAACCATATCTCACAAGACAAGTACAATTCATATACTGGCCTCTTCGTTCTTTGTTGCTGACCTTTTTCATCCTACTTGCTCTCATTTGCATGCAGCTCATTCTCCCCCACTTGCCCCTTAACTTTTAAACTGTTTCTAGAAAATCCCTCACATTTTTATCCTCTAGATCGAATTACAAGTGAAGGCAGAGAAGGCTAAGAGTAATAGAGCAGCACTTGGTGTTTTAGTTGTTTTCTGTGTCTGTCTAAGATGTTGTTTCACAAAGTTAGAGCCAGAAATAAAATTCAAACCACTCTAAGGTGGTCGCTATTCTGATATTACTTGTCTCTGTTTATGCAGTAATAAGTATGTCACGGACAGAAAACTGAAGTTACTTATTTTTCTCACTAGTCATTCTTTTTATTTCAGAAAGATTTCATTAACTCTAACCCTAAACCCTTTACAATATGGCTCCCACCCACCTTGGCCTACTGTCCGTAGATCATACTTCTCATATTTTGTAGTTCAGACAAACTGGCCTTTTTCCTATTCCTCAGATCGAACATTCCATTTCCAGCCCTTGCACCTTTTCGTAGACTGCCTCTTATGCCTAGAATGCTTTTCTCCTCATCTTTGTCTCTTAGAAGCTCTTACTGACCTCTCTGCAGCATTTGATGTTGTCAACCACCTTCTCCTTTGGCCAAAGTAATTTCCCTTCCGCACAGATCTGACCTTGGGATGAATCTCCTTTTGTAACGATATCAAATAAGGGACTGAGTATGCCTGAACAAGTTTAAAATGTAATTAGGAAATGTTTAATAAAAATACAGTAAGGCATAGATAATGTTAATATTTGTTTTTTTAAGTCAGTGAGCAGTGTGCAAGGATGCTTGTATATGACTTAGTAGTTAGAATTTCTATTTCAGTTTGACACAGTTGTCTCACTCAGTCAACTCCAGTGGCTTCCTGTTGCCTCTGGGATAAAATAAAAACTTCTCTGTTTAGTTTTTAAAAACCTAGCCTACTTTTTGAGCCATACCAGACATTATATCTCTACCTGGTATGGGGAGATTGAAGGGAGAAAAAAAAATACTTTTTTTAATTAAAAAATTAAATTTTAAGAAAGATTACAAGCTCATCCTGAGTAAGGATTGGATCATTCTTTGTAGCTGTATCCTCTATAGCTAGCACTGTATCTGATGTATCATAGAAGCTGAATAAGTACTTGGTGATCGATTGATTATTTGAGATGAAGTCCTTAAGGCAGTTTTCAATAGTAGTACCAGTTTTTCTGGGTACTTTAGGGTAGAGCACAAAGAAGAGTTTTCCTAAACACAAGGCTGGGAGCAGCTAAAAACACTGTGATGTTATCATCACTTTATCATTTCAAAGCACATTTTAAAAAAATTAAAATAGTTTTTAAATAGAGAAATAAAATGATTCTACCATGCATTTCCAAATCACTTCATCAACTTCCTTCTAATTCAATTCAATTCAATGAATACATATTAAGTGTCAGATATGTACATGCACTAATTTCCAGGGGCAAGTAAAAACAGACTTGGTATTTACCTGTGGACTCAGCTCCATGATGGCCCTATCATTCATCAGGCTTTCTGCTAATTCTTGTAAAGCAAGAGCTGCCCTGGTCATCTTGCCCTGACTGGAAGCTATGATTCTCTAATGCGGCACTTGGTACCCACAGCCACCCCCTTAATCATCTTGTCACCCTTCCTCAGTCTCATCCTGCCAGTGAAGGAAGTAAAAAACTCCTCCCAGGTTTGTCTGAATCAAGTTCATGAGGTGCTTCAGTAGTGCTGTCTAATCAAGTTAATTGAACTCTCTGTATGATCCATACAACTGTTCCTTCCACATGACAACCTTGGCTTATTTGCATGCCTACCTTTGCACTGGCTATTTTCCATGCCTGGAATTCTTTCCCTGGCTTCCAATTTGCCCTTAGGTTGGGGGAGGGGGATTCCTTCCTACCCCCCCCCCCAGCTGCTAGAGTCTTCCTCTCTGGGATTACCTTCTACCTGCTCTGTAGACATGAAAGGTACACTTCCTTAGTAAGGTCCTCTTCACAATGAATAATCTTATGATTTATAAAGGACAAAAATATCATTTGTTTATACAAATGAAAAGATTTATACTAATTGTCAAATGATGGAAGGTATTGCTGAAATTTTTCCTCGATAGTAATTCTTCCTTTAAGTCACTACAAAGAGAATTCTTCAGTTCACATATGTCAGAAATATTCTTTCAGTCTGGGATCTAACCTTCCTGAGTAATATATTACCAGACTTAATATTACCAGTAATAATGATGATACTGATTGTAATGGTGGTAATAGTAATATTTGTGTGTTCATTGTTAAAAGAACACGTTTATCTTTTTTGAAAGCAAAAAAGAAGCATGCTTCAATCTATATTCAGACACCATCAGTTTTTTCTCTGAGGTTTTCATCGTAAATCCTTCAGAGTTGTCTTGGATCACAGTATTGCTGAGAATAGCTGCGTCATTTACAGCTGATAACTTTGCGATATTGCTGTTACTTTGTCCACAGTACAATCCACTCTGCATCAGCTCATTTATGTCTTTCTAGGTTTTCTGAGAGCATCCTTTTCATCATTTCTTATAGAACAGTAATATTCCATCATAATCACTTAAAACAATTTGGTCAGCCATTCCCCAATTGGTAGGCATCCCATAAATTTCCAATGTTTTGCCACTAGAAAAGAGCTGCTATATTTGTGTATATATAGATCCTTTCCCTTTTAATATTTTTTATGTCTTGGTATACAAACCTACTAGTGGTATTGCTAGATCAAAGGGTATGCATGGTTTTATAGCCCTTTAGGTGTAAAAGGAACACATTTATTAAGGGAATTGCTTTCTTTTGGCTTGTTATGAACTAATATAGCTATTGAGCTCCAGTAATAAGAGTAATGTCACCAGAATGTCTAGATATTCCCTTTGGAATATCTAGGGCCTAAAAGGAACTATATAGAGTCTCACTCCAGTGCTTAACATAGTGCCTGTTAAGTACTTAGTAAGTACTTAATAAGTGTTTATTGGTTGACTATACTTACTGACTTAAGAATGAAATGTGCCATATATAGTACTTACTATAATATTGAGAACTCAATTTCAGTGAAATAGTGGGAATGATTTGTTTAATGGGAGTTTTTGTGTTTTTATTTTTAAATGAAGGCATTTTCACATTCTTGAAGTATTTTTTTCTTCAGATGCTTTATAAGCAAAGTAGAAACCTATGTAAGAGATTTACACTAATTACTGAAAGAACCTGATTTCTGTCATCCTGCTTTTGGAAAATACTGAATCTATCATAGTTCTTAAATGTATCAAGCAATGCAGATTTATCTAATTGGCATGGGTCAAATAATAAAAATTGCAATAAGGTTTTCAAAACACTTTATATTTATTATCTGATTTGATCCACACTACAATGCTACTAGACGCTATTATTATTTCCATTTCATAGATGAGGAAACTGAGGCAAACAGAGGTTAAGTGACTTGCCCAGGGACAGAAAGCTAGCAAATATCTGAGGACTGATTTGAACACAGGTCATCTTGACTACATATTCAACACTATCCATTGAATCCCCTATTTAACACTCTATCCATTGAATCCCCTGGATGCCCACTGAAATATTCCCCCAATTATCATCTTCCTTTATAAAGTTCTGGACCTGCTTTGATTGCTAATTTCAAAGATTAAAGAACGTGAGACATTTTACTTCCTGTAAGGCTCTAAGTTAGTAACTGTACCCACATATCATGATAGTAGCCCTGATCTCAAAATTATTCATCTCGTGTCAATACTATGAATACCATAGAGAACACTAAATGATCACTTTTAAATGCTTTTTTGACTGGAGGCACCAACTGTGCTTTCCTGAACATAATGAGGATCGTCAACGAACATGATATTCTTTTCTCAAAGAAGTTTAAATAATCTAGCAACTCCATTCTCCTTTTTTTCTGTCTCCCTTCAACTCAGTGCCACCCTCAGATGTCTTCACATGTTCTAAATTTAGTTCCATGGCCAAGAGGAATGACAATTGGCTGTCCAAGGAGGGACAATTTCCCCTGTTTTACCCTTGTTGAGGACTGCCAGGTACGATATGTAGGCAACAGTCGCTTCTTAATTGGTATTTTAAAAAATACATTATTTTCCCAGACAACATTATTGGTTGATGGATCTGGATCTGTTTATACTGGTTTAGAGAATTCTCTTCATGGAAACTCCCCTACCAGGAAATGACTGAAACTTAAGATCTTAGAGAGCTGTCTGAAGCACTGAGAAATTAAATGACTTGCCCAGGGTCACAGAGCTAGTATGTGTCAAACATAGAACAGGAACCTTAGCTCTTCCCAATTCCAAAAATAGTCCTCTATCCCTTATGCAAAACTGCTTTTTCAAAGGTACTGATGAAAATTTTTACAAAGATTGAACACCAACTGGAGTAATATACAGGGCAAGATATGGTTATTTTGAAATTTAATAAGAAATATATAAATATATTTCAAATTCAAATAATTAATTTTCAATTTTTTGTTTACAGTTTTTGAAATTATCAAACTTAAAATTGCACTAAGACTTTTGGAACACTATACATTTCTATTTAAGTATGTATATACATACACAAAATTTACTTCATCTTTTCAGAGGCATGCATATATGTACATACAGAAGCTTGTATTATAAATACACATGTATGTGTATAAAAATATACATATGTTTATTTTTATATGTCTGCAAACATATTTGACTAGACCTGTGATTTCATTATTGTGAGGAAATCCTGGTCATTCTTCTACCAATGCAGATTGGTACCTTCTTGCAATTGATAGTTTTAGAGAGCTGCCTGGGACACTGAGAGGTCACGTGAGTTTCCCAGGGTCTCACAGTTAGCATGTATCAGAGGAAAGGACTTGAACCTAATCTTCCTGACTATAAAACCAATTCTGAATCTACTACGTCACGCTCCTCTTGCACGGTAAGTTATCATCCAGCATACGTATGATTGCAGGAGGAACTTGACCAGTTATATAGCAAGAACAAGAAATAACATAGGCAGAGTCCAAGTACTTTATTGAGCCCCACAGAATATTAAAACACCTAAAGGTAGGTCTCCAGTAAATTGGTTAGATATGCTACAGGAAGATCGGAGGTGGGGTAAGAGGATAGGATGGGTTGAAAGTATTGTCTACATTGATGAGATAGTGGATCTGGTATATATAGCATACAGAAATATAAATACTTAAGCTTACCCACATATTGCTTTTATGATTTCCTATGTTTCTCCCTTAATACTAAATCCATGTTTTATGGTGATTTTTTTTCAAAAATAACTTTATTTTCAATAAACAAACATTATTTTCTTTCCCTCCCACCTTCCTTTCCCAATGGAAATAAAAAAGAAGACAATCCTCATGACAAATATGTGTAATCAGACAAAAAAAATCCTGCATTGGCCTTGTCCAAAAATATGTCTTTTCAGTATTCAACTTATCACATCTCTGTCGTAAGGTGGATGTACTCCTCATCATCAGTTTTCTGGGTTACAGTTGGTCATTGTGTTGATCAGAGTTCTTAAGTCTTTCAGAATTGTTTGTTTTTACAACGTTGTTGTTATAGTATAGACTATTCTCCTGATTGTGTTCATTTCTTTCTGTATCAGTTTGTGCAAATCTTCCTGGGTTTTTCTCTAAAACCTTCCCTTTCATCATTTATTATGGCACAATAGTATTCCTTATGATACCCTTTGCTCTGACCTCATTCAGATAGGAAAAAAACATTCTATAGCACATACCTCTGCATATATATATAAATTTATTTTTAAAGCAAAAAAAATTGTTTCATTTTACCTTTTTTTGATTGTTCACTACCTTTACAAAGGCAGTAAATACAACAATCTATGAAAATGGATGGAAATCATTTCTTCACACTGTTGATATTGACTTAAGATTCATGACCTTAAGTCAAAATCTCGAAGACAGATACTTTATAGAGATAGCATAATCAATACATATGGATTTCTTGGGGTGAGTATGGTCCACATGTAACTGTATATTTCATTTTACAAATCACTTTTCTCTTAGACACCAGTTTTGGCTTCAATCCAGTTACGAAAAGCAGTTACTCGAGTATAGACACCTGGCTTATTTGGTTGTGCACATTCGTCACCCCAACTCACTATACCATAAAGATACCAGATGTCTCTAGAATTTGAACTGACCATAGGTCCACCAGAGTCACCCTAGGGAAAAAGTGGGAGAACGGGAATTAGTAATTCAGTTTACAGAAAGAATTTTTGTCAGGAAGTTTCTATCATTCATCAATTTCAAAAGCATTTAGTGTTACTCATCTCACATGAGATGCCCTAATTCTGATACTTAGTAATGGAGGATGGAGAAGGAGTGGGGGGGGGAGGGGCGGGCAGAATTTATTTCTTTCTACTTTTAAAAAGTTCATTATTGTAAGAGGTGTGTGGGGGAAAGTATGAAGTTGGAAATATTGATTTTTTTCAAAACTATAGCAATGAAATGTTTTAAAAAGAATGTCATTGCATGAGAAGATGGTGAAAAAAGGAAGGATATGTATTTCTCTGAAATGTGTGCCAAGGAAAAGAGTGCAAATATAGAAAGACAGCAAGGTGAAGATGGGCATAGATGGAGGGGTTTATATAAGAAAGCTTAAATCTCTTCTTCAACACAGGAGAGTTGATCTGCTGAAAACTAATATGGAGAGAAGAGAATTGAAAAGAAAAAAGAATTTTGGAAATAGCCTATATGAGGAAAGAGTGTTGCAGTGCTCATGAGACTAATCAAAGAATTGCCAAGTAGAGATAAAGGCAGATAAAGTAAAATCAGTATGAATTTGTTGTGAGTTAATTCAGCACAGTACTTTCCCCCTCTAACAGCCCTTGATAATCCAAGGATAGGAGCAGAGAAAGCAGCAAGATGGTGGGAGTGGTCCACCACTGGGCTTTTGCACAGTGAGCTTGACAGCATCAAGATAGATATGGAACTTTACAATAATGGGGGAGGGGGTAGCCACAAAGTGACTGACCCTGGAATCAAGGGTCTGAATGGAGTCTAATGAAGCCAGAAGAGGGCTAATGCCTCCAGTAAGGTGGGAGAGTTTGAGAGGTAGTAGGTAAAGAAAGCTGTGATCAGAGGAGGGCAGCATTGAATTTTAAATCTTAAAAAGGTATCATATTCTGGCTTCATGGTTGAGGACAGAGACTTTAGGGACTGTGTTTAGATTTTACTTTCCAAGAGAGTGTGCAGTATATCTTTCTTGGTTACAATTCAATGCATGGAGACTTGGTGAGATTGCTTCCATTTACACATAATGGAAGGCTCCTTCCTTTCCCTCTACTACACCCATGTTTTCTACATTACTTTTTGTATCAACATTGAAATGCAAGAGATTAATGAGGGATTTTCAAATAATTATGCAGATCCCTGTCATTTACAAAATATCTACTGTCCCTAAGGGTAGCCTGTAAAAGCACTCTAGTTTACCTGGCAAGCATCTTTTCCTCCTTCCAAATAGCCAGCACATATCATTCCAGAGGTAATAGCATTGTTATAAACTTGTGGCTGGTTGCATGTCTTAGTGTCTATGATTCTCACTTGTACTTGCTGAAGATGGTTTACACTATTACCTAAAGTTAAAGGAAGAGCAGAATGATGTTACTATTTAGAGGTGCATGAAAAAAAGAAACGTATACTTTGATGCATGCCCTATATGACCGTAGATCAAAAAGGTGATTCCTAGTTTCCACACATATATTTTCCAAAATAGGACAATGTATAAAAGAAGACAGCACCATAAATTTCCAATCTAGTCTAAATAAAGTGGCTGGATGTCTAGGAAAGAACTCTAATTTTAATTAAGCCCCTCGGGACGATGCAGTTACAGTGGGATGTGTTGGTCATCCTACATCCTGTGTTGCCATCTACATATCATAATGAAACAGTTCTAATACTGTTTTCTTCCATTCTAAATGTAGTGACTGCTTGCTCTCTGATCAGAAATTATTTTGTATGTATTTCATAAATCATATTCTATGTATATGTTGTTCCTTTCCTTGTCCCAAAGAATGTGTGCTTTCTATGTCTTCCTCTATCGGTTCCTACTTTTGTCCTGTCTATCATCAAGAGGTTGTTCTCTTTTTGGCCAAACTTACACTATAGAAGAAGGAGTAAAACATGAACAAAAACAAATCTGTACAACACAACAATTACAAAAGAAGCCTCTGGACAAAATATTATAAGAAATATGAAGTGGGAGATATCACTTTCAATGGGGAGCCTCAGGGAAGGCTTTGAGGAAGAGATGGTGCCTGAGCCACAGAATTGCAAGGAGGTCATCCAGTTCAATCTTTATTTTAGCAAGAATCCCCTTGATGTCATATACCTGACAAGTGGTCATTCGGTCTTTGCTTGGTAACTTTTAGTGAGGGCAACCTGGCCTCCAGAGAGAGGCCCATGCACTCCCTGGGCAGCTTTAATTGTTAACTGAAGTCATTCCTAAACCTTACTATCTGTAGCATACACCCATTGCTCCTAGCTTTGCCGTCTGAGACCAAGAAGACTATGTAAATCTCTCTTACTACACAGTCTTTTGAGTACCTGAAGATACCTTCCAAGTGCTTCCTATGCCTTTTCTTTGATAAAATCCTCAGTTCCTCAACCAAGAAAGAAAAGAATTTCAACAGGCAGAGATATTAAGGTCAGTCCATAGGATACTTTTTCTGCATTTAGAGTACATGAAGGCAAACAGAGAAAAATAAGGCTGGAGACTGTCCAAGGTCTTCAAGGGCATACTAAGGATCCTATATTTTGTCCTATAAGTGATGGAGAACCCATGAAGCTTTTTGAGCAAGGAAATGACAGAGTGAGATCTAGCTATTTGGGTCTTTTAAATCAACATTGTGGGGACTTAGTTGACAAAGTGGATAGGGCTCTGGGCCTGGAGTCAGGAAAATCTGAGTTCAAATCTGACATCAGACACTTAGTAGATTTGTGACCCTGGGCAAGTCACTTCACTGTGTTTGCCTCAGTTACTCATCTGTGAAATGAGCTGGAAAAGGAAATGGAAAGCCAAGTGGGATCACAAAGAATTGGACATGACCAAAAAACAACAAAAATCAACATTCTGTTATTTGATGTTCCAACCACGTCATGTACAATTTTGATATTTGATATCGTCTGTGCCTTCATCTCAAGTTATTGACAAAAAATAGTAAATAAAATAGGATGAAAAATAGAGGAATATGACATTATGTTAGAGAATTCCATCCAGATTAAGAGACATCATCAGTCAAAAATTCTTTAGGTCTGATAGGGAGATGTGTTGGTTTTTTGTGCAATTATACTTCTTTGCTGTTGGGGTGGGATAGGTGAGAAAGGATCACTGGGAAGTAACAGCAATCTTTTGTTAAGCATCAATAATTTTTTTAAAATTATTTGGGTCTTGTCATTCTAGTTAGGTGGGGTCTGACCCACCTGAACCTATCATCATGAAATTTTGTCTACCTCTCCTTTTCTTGCTCTGTCTAAGCTATATTGCTCACATGCTGCTGATCTACCAGTCTAGTAAGCCTGTCAAAATAGATGAGCTATTTCTTATGTGACCTTCTATGAACAAACAAGAGTATCCACTGTTTTTCTAAGTGCTCACAAATCACATCTAGAATAATCTATTCTAATATTTTTCCAGGAATTCATGTCAAGGTCACCAACCTAGAGTACTCAGTCAGCTTCTGTGACATCATAATTTCCTCATTCTCTTCCTACTGCTCATGATTTTTTCACCTCAGTTCTAGTTCAGGCCCTCCTTGCATTTTGTTTAAATATTACACTCATTTCCTGCCCGCCATCTCTCCCTTAATCTCTTCTTCTTTCAATTCAGTTAATACCACATGACCAGACTGAACTTCCTGATGCATAGATATGATCAATTCAATCCATTGTTCAAAAATTTATGGAAAAAATTACTCAACTCCCTCCTGCCATTTAAGCATCTCCAAAATTTACCTACTGTTTACCTTTCCTTTTCATGTCATACTCCTCTCTCTAATTTATTCTTCGTTCCAAACAATCAAGATCATTTACTTTTGCCTGAGCACATCTCATTATTTATCACTTCTGTTTTTGCTGACATAATTTTCTTCAAATGGAATGCCCTCTGTCCTGTTCTGCCTGGTGATGTATTATGCTTAAATGTTACTTCTTAAGTGAAGTACTCTCCAGCTTCCCTAAATGTCTATTATTTCTCCCTTATCTGATTTCATAATTTCATAAAAGTTCTTCTGCCCACTTGTATTCTTTTTGTTGTTTAGTCATTTTCAGTCATATTCAACTCTTTATGACCCTACTTGGGGTTTTCTTGGCCAAGATACTCGAATGATTCGTCATTTCCTTCTCCACCTCATTTTACAGATG
This sequence comes from Bettongia penicillata ogilbyi, assembly GCA_023548195.1. Classification (NCBI taxonomy): domain Eukaryota; kingdom Metazoa; phylum Chordata; class Mammalia; order Diprotodontia; family Potoroidae; genus Bettongia; species Bettongia penicillata. The sequence goes on along the minus strand of JAJHZJ010000470.1, from coordinate 15,392,956 downwards.
AGGAAACTGAGGCCAACAGAGTTTATTGACTTGCCCAGGGTCACACAGCTAGGAAGTGTCTGAGACCACATTTGAACTCATAAAGGTGAGTCTACCTGACGCCAGGCCAGGCACTCTATCCACTTGTACCACCAGCTGTCTTCCTGGTATTCTACATGTGTTTTACTTATGTACATCACTTCCCCTTTAGAGTTTTCAGGTCTTATTTGTCAGTTTATCTTCCAATATGGAGCATGGTTAACTACAGGTACTCAAGTACATGTTGGATGGATGATTTCAGCATCTTGAGTAATTCCCAGTGTGGGAACTCCCTCTTCCAGTGCAGATTACAGCCTATCTATGGCATATAGAAGACCCACAAAATTTTCTGAAAAACATGGAGATGAAGTTTCTTGACCAGGATTACACAGCTATTTAGTGTCTTCCTTACCAGAAGTCCAGCATTCAATCCATTACCCTTACCCTATCACTAATATGAATCACACAGAGTAGACTGGTGTTTGGTAAATGTTCTCTGAATGAATATCTATTACAGTAACAACATGGTAGCATAATGATGGAAAAGCTTAGGAATATTCATCTGGAATTCCCCAGTTTCCTCCTAAGCCTGACTTCAGCCCAATCCACTGGCTGACCAACAAAGTGTGGCATCAAGTAGAGCCAACAAGCACTTATTAAGTGCTTATAATGGTCTAATACCCAAGTGCTGGGGTATAATGCTTAAGCAAGTATTTCTTAAGTGCTCAAGTGAGTAAAGACTTACTATGAGCCAAGTGATGAGTATGCAAAGAAAGGTAAAAATTAGTCCTTGCCCTTGGGGAGCTTATATTCTTATGGGGAAGATAACATACCAACAACTATATACATATAAGATTTATATAGAATAAATGGGAGATAATCTCAGAGGGAAGGCACTAGCATTAAGGGTCATTGGGAAAAGTCTTCTGAAGGTGGGATTTTTAGCTGCATCTTGGAAGGAAACCAGGGAAACTGGAAGATGGAAAGGACATCAAACCAAGACTAAAGGTCCGTTAAAAGTCACTGAGTTAGGAAACAGTGCTGTGTAGAAAAAAGAACAGCAGGAATGATGATGTCATTGGATCCACAAGTATATGGAAGGGAATAAAGTGGGAGAAAAAAACTGGGATGGAAGGAAGGGGTCAACTTGTAAAGGATTTTAAAAGCCAAACAGAGGTATTATGTTTGCTCCATTATATTCTACCTTATCAATGACTTAAAGTATTAGGTTCTACTACTGCACATTTAGTTACTGTTCAGGTGCTCACCATCATTTCTCAGTGCTCCAAATCCTGTGACATATGCAGTAGAACCAGGACTGATCTGATGGGACCCATCTGGGAGGCACACTCGATGCACGGCTTTTGTGTTAGCTACAGGTCTGGAAAGTTCTATGACAGCAATATCATAGTCATGAGATGGATACTTGTAGTTTTCATGAACAATGATCCTCTTGAATCTTCTCTTCTCTTTGGAGGGATTTATTGTCACACCAAAAGAAGCAGTCCATTGGGATGGGTCCTTGTAACTGAAGAAAGAAATAAAGAGCACATTCCATGAGCTGCCACTGCTTGGTAACAGCACATTTCACTTCAGAGGTGTTCAAATAACTTGTTCTTTTATTGAAGGTCCACTTCCCTCAGCCTTCGTTGGTTAGGGAGAGATTAGGGGTAAGAGAGTATGATTATAGGGTCAATGTAGGGTGGAATTCCACCAATATGCTTCCCAGAACTTCATTCTCTGCTCACTGAACTATCAGGCTCCTTTCATCTCCATATAACACTATGTGGCCTCAAAAGCATATGGGCAGAGCAAAAAGGGAGAAATGTATTCTTTCTGCCCTAACCTGACCATGCTGCTCTTCTGCTTTCTAATGCAAGCTCCTTGCAGGTAGGGATTATCTTGCCATTTGTATTTGTATCTCCACCATGAGCACCTAATAGATGGGTTTTATTATCCACTCATTCATTCATAAGTGTAGGTAGTCTGACTATGCTAGGAACCACAGGATTCTTGACATTATTTTGAGGTATCTTTAGGAGTTACATATTTTTTAAATGACTAAGGGAAACTCATTTTATTCACTGCAACACAGCAACCAAACTACACTCATTTAACTTGGGGTTTCTAAAATTTTGTGTTGCATTCTTTCCTTTAACATACTTCCTTCAAGGATTCATGATAACATTGATATAACATTTTCTCTAACAATGCAGATTGTAATCCTCCCATGCCTTAGGAGATGGTCTTCCCATATTATGGACACTTGAGGTGATGAGCCCTTCTGTACTGAGATAGCTAGGCTGGCTCTTAAATAATATACAAACGGTCCATAAACCCATAAGGTCTAAGAACTATCACAATAATATAGTCAGGGACAGTATAAACCAGCTGAAACTGGTCCTGGTTGTCAGTCAGGACATTGGAAGTGATTCAAAAGTGGGAAGGAGGGAAGGAAGGAAGGAAGGAAGGAAGGAAGGAAGGAAGGAGGAAGGAAGGAAGGAAGGAAGGAGGGAAAGAGGGAGGGAGGGAGGGAGGGAGGGAGGGAGGGAGGGAGGAAGGAAGGAGGAAGGAAGGAAGGAAGGAAGGAAGGAAGGAAGGAAGGAAGGAAGGAAGGAAGGAAGAAAACAACCATTTATTAAGTATCTACTGCTATGTGCCTGGCACTGTGCTAACCACTACAAATACCTCATTTGATTCTCACAACAATCCTAGAAGAGAGGTACTACTCTTATCCCCATTTTATAGCTGACGAAACTAAAGCAGATCAGAGTTAAGTAACTTGCCCAGGTTCACACAGCTAGTAAATGTCTTAAGGCTAAGTTTGAACTCAGACCTTAACTCCTCACCCAGTTTTCTACCCATTGTACAACCTACGTGTCAGAGAAAAATCTGATGGAAAGAAGTGAGCTCAGCAACACAGAAGAGAGTCGCAGTGTGGGTGCAGTTATTGGGCAAAGGTAAACCATTCTCCAGAGAGTGTTTCTAGTGTTGTTGTACCCTAAAACTCCAGAGTATTGGAAGATGAGCCACTGAGTTGAAGGAAATATGACCTCTCCCCACCCCATACCAGCGTCCTAAAACAAAGTCCTATTTTCTTTATCTCAGTTTCCAGCTTTGAATTCATACTCGATTCAGCTGTCTGTCTCTTCTGATACTACCAACAGATCTGTAGAAACTTAGATTTGGGGGGTGGAGCCAAGATGGCGGAGTAGAAAGACTCATGTATGCTAGCTCCGAACCCACAGCCCATATATTTCCTGCAAGAAGAACTCCCCACGAATTCTGGAGCACTGCAAGGTGCGCAGAAACACAGTGGAAAAGATTTCTGTTCCAGAGAACCCTGGAAAGCTGACCCCAAAGGTCCGTCATGCTCCGGACAGCGGAGTCCACCCCTGTGCTGCCCTGGCCGCACTGCCCGAGAGGAGCAGATCCGAGCAGGCTTCAGGGACGGAACCTCCGGCAGCCGGGAAGGTCCCTCTGCCCACAGACGCTACAGGTCAGTGAGAGAGATGTCTGTGCTGGCCGAGAGAGGAGCAGGGTGTCTCCATGACTTGGGCCCCCTCGGGAGGCAGTGGGGGAGGGAGCAGCAGAGGCAGCGGCAGAGGCAGTGGCAGCAGCCGCCCCAGGACTCCCGGACCAGCAGGCAGAAGTTCAGGGCCATTACTGAAGGTCTCTGCATAAACCCCTGAGGGAACTGAGCCTGGAAGGTGGCCCTGCCCCCACCCAAGCACCAGAACTTAAGCTCACATTGAATAGCAGCCACACCTGCTGCGGAAAGCCCATTTGAATCTCAGACCCCAAGCACTAGCTGGGCGGATCTAGGCGGGGGTGGACAGGAATCTCAGAACTCAAGTAACTGGCTGGGAAAATGCCCAGAAAAGAGAAGAAAAATAAGACTATAGAGAGCTACTTTGAGGGGATACAGATATTCCCGCCTTTCAATTCTGATGACGAGGAAATATTCTTACCATCAGGGAAAGACGTGAAGGTGGGGGCCTCTGTATCCCAGACATCCCAGGTGGATGTCCGGTGGGCTCAGGCCATGGAAGAGCTCAAAAAGGACTTTGAAAATCAAGTTAGACAGGTGGAGGAAAAACTGGAAACAGAAATGAGAGAGATGCAAGAAAAGCATGAAAAACAGGTCAATACCTTGCTAAAGGAGACCCCAAAAAAATGCTGAAGAAAATAACACCTTGAAAAATAGGCTCACTCAGTTGGCAAAAGAGGTTCAAAAAGCCAATGAGGACAAGAATGCTTTCAAAAGCAAAATTAGCCAAATGGAGAAAGAGGTTCAAAAGCTCACTGAAGAGAATAGTTCTCTCAAAATTAGAATGGAACAGATGGAGTCTAATGACTTTCTGAGAAACCAAGAAATCACCAAACAAAACCAAAAGAATGAACAAATGGAAGAGAATGTGAAATATCTCATGGGAAAAACAACTGACCTGGAAAATAGATCCAGGAGAGACAATTTAAAAATTATGGGACTACCTGAAAGTCATGATCAAAAAAAGAGCCTAGACATCATCTTCCATGAAATTATCGAGGAAAACTGCCCTGACATTCTACAACCAGAGGGCAAAATAAGTATTGAAAGAATCCATCAATCACCACCTGAAAGAGATCCAAAAAGAGAAACTCCTAGGAACATTGTGGCCAAATTCCAGAATTCCCAGGTCAAGGAGAAAATATTGCAAGCAGCTAGAAAGAAACAATTCCAGTATTGTGGAAATACAATCAGGATAACTCAAGATCTAGCAGCTTCTACATTAAGGGATCGAGGGGTGTGGAATAGGATATTCCAGAAGTCAAAGGAACTAGGACTCAAAACAAGAATCACCTACCCAGCAAAACTGAGTATAATACTTCAGGGGAAAATATGGTCTTTCAATGAAACAGAGGACTTTCAAGCATTCTTGATGAAAAGACCAGAGCTGAAAAGAAAATTTGACTTTCAAACACAAGAATGAGAAGAAGCATGAAAATGTAAACAGCAAAGAGAAGTCATAAGGGACTTACCAAAAGTGAACTGTTTACATTCCTACATGGAAAGACAATATTTGTAACCCTTAAAATTTTTCAGTATCTGGGGAGTTGGTGGGATTATACACACACACACACACACACACGTACACACGTGCACGTACACACACATACACACATGCACGCACATACAGAGACAGAGAGCACAGAGTGAATTGAATAGGATGGGACCATATCTTAAAAGAAATTAAGGTAAATGGTGAGAGAGAAATGTAGTGGGAGGAAAGAGGGTGAAATGGAATGGGGTAAATTATATCTGATTCAAGAAGCAAGCAGGAGACATTTTCTTGGAGGGAAAAAGAGGAGAGGTGAGAAAAAAAACAAGAAGTTTACCCTTATCACATTCGACTAAAGGAAGGAATAAAATGCACACTCATTTTGGTATGAAATCCTATCTTACAACACAGGAAAGTGGGGGAGAAGGAGATAAGCAGGGTAGGGGGACAATGGAAGGGAGGGCAATGGGAGGAGGGAGCAATTTGAAGTCAACACTCTTGGGGAGGGACAGGATCAAAAGACAGAATAGAAACAATGGGGGGCAGGATAGGATGGAGGGAAATACAGTTAGTCTTACACAACATGACTATTATAGAAGTCATTTGCAAAACTACACAGATAGGGCTTATATTGAATTGCCTGCCTTCCCAAAGGGAATGGATGGGGAGGGAGGGATGAGGAGAATTTGGGACTCAAAGTTTTAGGAACAACTGTTGAGTATTGTTCTTGCTACTAGGAAATAAGAAATACAGTTAATGGGGAATAGGAAGTCATCTGGATTTGGAACCCAAAATTTTGTGAAAATGAATGTAAAAAGTTAAATTAAATAAATGAGTGAATGAATGAACAAATAACTAGATAGATAGATAGATAGATAGATAGATAGATAGATAGATAGATAGATAGATAGATAGATAGATAGATAGATGAGGGGACTTAGATTTGCCCCTTTCATTGACACCAAGACATCCTAGTTTTAATTAACAAGCCACTGATAATTTGTCATATATGTGTATCAAATCTATTTTTATTTCCATCTTTTACTCCCTCTTCAGATAAAGAAGACTTTTTTTTAAAAAATGCATCTAACTTTACCTCACTCAGGCTTCAAAATGATCTCTTTTCTTTTCAGCGTCCAAACCCCACTCCATTTTCACTCATTCAATTCCCAGGGGAGTCCCTAGACTTACTTTCTGAAGCAATGAGCAGCACTGACGAGCCACGTGGAATTGATCAAGGTTGCCCCACAGCGATGAGCCCCATTCCACTGCAAACTGGCCTGCCAGGGCCATTCACCTTCTTGGGTTACTTGTTGTCCCCCAACTATCCTGTCACTTGTGCCAAAGCTTGCACCCATCCGAGTCCCACAGCCTGTCACAAAGAGAAAGGGCTGTTAGTTTTTCTTCATTTTGAACATGGTGCTTTACTCTTTCATTTAATACTGTCCAGGAATTTTTCTTTTTGTTCTTTTCTGGTTTCATGTTGGAGGGACAAGAAAGTTTGTTGGAGTTTGTTTGTTTCCTACATACACACACCACCTTAGATATATAGTGTTATAAAGCTGCCAATATTCCCGACTGCTGACACCATGCCAAAGGAGCTTGCCCATTCTTGCCATCTCTCTGACTCCAATACCTGCCAGGACCAAGGAAGGATGGCATTTAGGCAGAGTGTGTCAATGTGCTATAATTCCTTACCTCTTATACACAGTTTCTGAATCACTGAACTAAAGCATGGGGACACCAAAGTGGGAGAGATGTATAGATCTAGAATTTTAGGATGAATACAAGGACTTCTTCAAGGCTTTTAGATGCTCAATTGAAAGCATTTTAAATGGCACCAGCTATAGGAGTATGAGATTAAGTCCTATTTTGGGGGGGAAGGGTGACCTAGAAATAGAAAAAGGATATTGATTCATAGCCCCACTGTCAAATCATTTTTAGAGAATGTTTGCAATAGCGTATAATAGAGCTTCCTGTTTAATAGTTTATCTACCTCCCTCCACCTCCCAGGAATAGTAAGGCATTGCCTGTGATATAGGGGCTAAGCTTATAACGGCTAGAAAACTAGCCTCAGAACTAGGAAAAACTGGGGTTAAGTCCCACCTCAGGCATTTGCTGCTTATGTGGTTTGGATCAAGTTGTTTAACCTTTCAGTGCCGTTGGCAACTCTCTGAGACTATAAACTGCAGAGAAGATACCAACCTGCACTGCCCACAGAGATGAGAAATGGATCTCCCTCCCCTATGCCAGTGAAAGTGTAGGTCTGATCCCTATCCCTATTGGTAAGACCTGATACTATGTTCTCTCGAAAGATACTCCTGAAAATAACTCTTTAGGAACAAGAAAACATGCAACCCATACAGTAGAGTGAAGATGTTAAATCCAGCATTCATTCCAAATTTTGTAGACTCACGATAATTGTAGAGAGGATAATTAACTGGAATGGCAGTCATATTAGCCAGCCCAATCATAGTCTGGATCATGACAGCATTTCCTAGTAGGTGAAATCACTTCACGATGTCAACACAGTACTTTGATGCCCTCGCACATGCACATAGCTCTTTCTAGTGACACTGTGCTCCTAAACGAAATTGTTTCTGATTCCTCCCAAGAAGCAAAACAAACCAGAGAAACACCTATTTTGTACTCAAGATAACAGCCCAAAGCTAGACCTAATTCAAAGAGAGAATCCATATATCTTCACATTTTGTTCTATGTTAAGATAAGTCTCTTGACTGATTTTAATAAATAATTTGAACTTACAGTTACTCAAATAGTTGTCCGTTTCTGTCTTGTTAATATCTGAAATACAAAGAAAATAGAGCAAAATGACATCACTCTTCCATTGTGCCACACTTTGGATTTACTTGGAAATGTTGAATACCTGGTGGGCCTTCCATTGCAAGTCAAAGGCCAAGTGATAAAAACTGTAATCTGCTATGTGGAAGGCAGCTGTGTACTGTGCTTACTCTTCAGAACTTACTAAGTCATAACCGCTTTTAAAAATACTTGTATAAGAATTGAAGAAATTAAATTATAAGTCAACCAGTCAACAAGAATTTATTTAACCACTACATGCCAGGCACTGTACTAGGTACTGTGCAAAGATATAATTATGTACAAAGAATGAAACAATCCCTACCTGCAAGAAGCTTATGTCCTAATGGGTTAAACAATCAGCATACACGTAAATATATACAGAATAAATATAAAATGAATAAAGCAAATATAAAAAGTAGTTAAATACAAGAAGGGATGGGAAGAAGGACACTAGCAGTTGGGGAAATTAGAAAAGGCTTCATGAAGAAGATGTTGCCTGAGCTGCATCTTAAAGGAAGTGGATGTTCAGGAAGAGGTGAGGAAGGAATGCATTCCAGGCCCATTAAATGGCTAACATGAAGGCATGAAGCTGGGAGGAGGAGAGGGCCTTTTTCAGAAGCAGAAAAGGCCAGTTTGACTGGATCCCTAAATGTGAAAGTGGGAGTAATGTCCAATCAGTCTAGAAAGGTAGGTTGGCGCAATGTTGCACAGAGCTTTAAAAGCTAAACACAGGAGTTTATATTTTATCCTAGAGGCAATAGGAAGCCACTGGAATTTGTTGAGTAAGAGAGTCACCTCATCAAATCCATGCTTCAGGAAAATTACTTGGGCAACAGTACGTAGGGTAAGTTCGAGTGGGAAGAGCCTTGAGGCAGAGAGACCAATGAAAAGGCTGTTGCAGTAATCTAAGTGAAAGATGATGAGAGCCTGAATTTAGGTAGCAGCTATGTGAGTGGAAAGCAGGTTTTGGATGCAAGAACTGTTGTGAAGGTGGCATATTGTAACGTAATTTTAAAATATTATTCTCTATAAGTGACCTGAAAAAAAGGCTTCTCAAAATGCCTTCAAATGTTATTTCATAGCTACTGATTTTATATACATGTATATATATATATATATCATGTATATGTATACATGTATGTATATATATGAGTGTGTATATATGTGTTATATATACTGCTGATTTCTTTATAGAGAAGCTACAGATGAGAAAAACTTAAAGCTAACTTTCTAATAATGGTCACTACCTAATGAAGTTCACACAAAACTTAAATGGCAAAGTATACCAGGAAATATCATGTAATTTAAGAATAAAATTGGTAATAGATACTTGATAAAGGCATATTGCTGACTGATAGATTAATTTACATTTTTAAGAACCATCGGCTGGATGTAGCAAGATTCTTATGACTAGTGAAAGGCTATAATATGGCAGGTCAATTCAGGAATACAGCTTCTTCCTGAATTTACCATACCTATCCTACAGCTAGGAGGATCTAACCGTAGGGTCTCTGATATCATTTCAGAAGAAGGAATGGTAAATAGGCATTTTATTTCCTCCCTTATTCCTGATCCCGGTGGATTTTCAACATTCCTATGATATGCTGGTTCAGGGACCCCATTGGAGGAAAAAATAACTCCTCCTTGGAGAGAGAGAGAAGGAAAAATCTGTGGGAAATCTTACAAACTCTTTGAAATCAATTACCTCTTGGCCTCTGTGTCTATAATCCAGGGTCCCCTGATCTATTTTGGGACTGAGGGAAATCTAGAATGAAAGAGTAGAACCCAGATTTCTCTAGATCCATGGAATTTGGGTTTAGGGAACCTGACTTTTGTGGGACTCCCATCACCAATAAAATCACAGACATGAGGACCTGCAAATTCAAGTCACTATCTCATGATCATAGGAGTACATGTAAAGAGTGACATTTTCTGCACAGGAACTCAGACTCTGGTGAAGAATACTCCTTTTTTGCAAAAGTTGATTAAAACCCACTTCATTTTCTTGAAATTGGGCCTGTCCCACAAAACTACAGACTGCAGTCAATATAAATAACCTGACAGAATAACTTATAAGAATTGCCAAGAAAAGTACCCACAGATGCAGTTTCCTTCTGACTGGAGGCAAAAATATTTACTTGGTCCTTAGCGGAACTGCTATTTAAACTACCTCCTTGTGAAGAATGACTCACTACATACTTCAAAGAGTTGTAGTGAAAGTCAAAAGAAATGATATAGATAAAATGCTTTGTAAAATGGAAGGTAAGCTCTCATTATGAGTTATTAGTGTGAGAGGCAGCAGGGCATAGCATGGTGCCATGGAAAAAACATTTCATTTAGAATCAGAAAACTTGTATCTAAGCAAATTAAATAGTTATCATCTATGTGACATTGAGCAAGTAAATGTCCCTCTTAGCCTCAGTTTCCTTCCCTGTAAAAAAAAGGGCAGGGGAGAATTAAATTATGTATAAGCCTATATGGTTCCTTCCAAGTATAAATCCCATGACATTATCTAATATAAGAAGCCCATGTTTATTTAGGGAATTTAACTCCTGTATGATAGAAAGGGTCTTATATCAGAACTTTTAAACGGTACTCATGTGGCAAACCATGTCATTACTCAATTATCTACACAAAGGAATAAATGATTTCCCCAAACTGCACATTAACTGCAACATAAATTATAGAACTAAAAGTAGTTTGACGATATTTATTCCAAACTTACCCATTTTATGGATGAAAAAACTGAGGCCCAGAGAAGCTGAAGTGACTTTCCCTAGTCATACGGCAAATTAACATCAGAGCTAGGACTAGGACCCATATTTCCTGTCTCCCTGGTTCTGTTTCTATTACAATGTGACTAAGGAAATGATGGCTTCCTCAATTTGGCCTTTCCTTAATCCAAAGTAATTTAAGATCCATCACATTTAAATGAATTTCAAATCTACTGAAACACTGAAATACACTGTTTGTATTTATCTTACCAGTGCTTACCAAAGTACCCAGCATATGGTTTAGATGCTCCTTGACTAACTGTCAGACTGGGATCAAGGGAGCATGGCATGTTAATACTGTACTTCATATATACACATGCACACAAGTGAAGAGGGAAAGGAGAGAGAGAAAGAGAGAGAGAAGGAAAAAAAGGACAAACACAGTATGATATAGTGAATGACTAGGGAGCTAGCTTGGAAACCCGGAAGACATGGACTTAAATTCCATCTCGGACACATGCTGGCTGTATGTCCCTGGGTAAGTCACTTAACTTCTAAGGATGTAGGTAAATTTTCTTGTAAAAAATCTTAGAGAGGATACCAATCTGCATTGGTAGAGAAAACTTTCTTACCTGGAGACTGCCTATACCAATGAAATCATGGGACTAGTCCCTATTCCCTAGTCATATATGTATGTAAGTATGTATGCTTATAGATATTTGCATGTATATGTACATATATATACACATATGTAATGCTTTCTATATCAATACTACATTTATTTGAGAAGGGAGTGGATAGGATGAAATTTATATACTACAACTTCGAATGAACTCATAGTAGCCTGAGAGAAGAGAGAATCATTGTCAGAAGACAAGATTCCCTTGTCTTATTTCCAGCCATTTTCTATGAGTGATGGACAAGATAATCTTACCCAGCGTCATGAGAAGGATATTTTGCCAGATGTTTTTGTCTCTGGAAGCTGAAAAGCAGCACTGAGCCTTACCCTGTTTTGGAAGCATGAGGGTACTGCGCAGTCTCATTTTGGGAGCTGGTTAGACTATACAAGAAGGAGAAGAGAGGAAAGAAATGCCCCAAACCCACATTAATACTGCTCTATGCAAGAAAGGTAAATTGCAGAAAATTGGAAAACTTGCTTGTGAGCTCAACCGACGAAGGGTCTACTTTGGGAGGCCCAGTTGCCTGTTGGAGTTTCTCATGCAGCACATGATGAATTATTTTTTTTATGGATTCAGGACTCTGAGTAGAGGGGAATCTAAAAACCATCAGCATGTGGGCCACCACTCCAGGATCCTGAGGACTGTGCAAGACACAAAACAAAACAAAATAAAAGCAAGACAAAAAATTCAGAAAGCAAATAAAGGCTGGAAGGATGCTAACAGCTAACATTTATATTTTACTTTACAGTTGTACTAGAGCATACATTATTTTATTTAGCCCTTACAGACATCCTATGAAATACCTAGTCCAAATGTAATTTTCAGGCAAGGAAAATGAAGCATGTGGAGGAACAGACAGAGATCTATCCAAAGTTACACAGTAAATTCATTTGGAAGTCAGGATTGAATTCCAAGTCTTCTGCTTTGAGACACACTGCTCTTTCCACTACACAATGCTATTGCATTTTGTTGCCTTCTCTTTTTGTTTCCTTGTTTGACTAATAAATGAGTATTAGATTATTTTCTAGATCAACATTGAATCAGTTTATAGGATCAGAAATTGAGAGCTGGAAGAAACCTTAGAGCTCCACTAACACAACCCCTGAATTTCATAGAGGAAAGTGAAATGACTTGTCCCAAAGTCACACAGGCCGTAAACATCAGAAGCAGAATTTGAACCTAGTTCCTCTGATTCCAGAGTCAATGCTCTTTCCACTGTGTTGTAGTGGTTCGGTCATTTCCATCATGCCTGACTATTTGTGATTTCATTTGGGGTTTTCTTGTCAAAGAAACCATAATGGTTGCCATTTCCTTCTCCAGCTCATTTTATAGATGAGGAAACCAAGGCAAACACAGTTAAGTAACTTTCCCAGGCTCACGTTACAGCTAAGTGTCTGAGTCCAGATTTGAACTCAGAAAGATGAGTCTTCCTGACCCTGGACCTGGCTCTCTGTCTGCTGCATCACCTAGCTGCCACTTTCCACTCATAGAACTGAGATTAGAAGCCAGGCTATCTAACTCCAATTCCAGTTATCTTTCAGTGAGTCAAAAATACTTATTAAAAGCCCACTGGGTGCCATGCACTGTACTAAATATTGGAGATAAAAAGAATGGTAAGAATCTCTGTTCTCAATTTGTTCACAGTCTAATGGGGGAGGCCTGCAAAGAAAAAAGTTATAGACAGGAAAAAATGGAAATAATCAATAGAAGGAATGCAATAGAAGTAAGGAGGTCAGCTATTACCTCAGTTTCCTCATCTGTAAAATGAGCTGGAGAAGGAAATGGTAAACCACTCCAGTATCTTTGCAAAGAAATCCCAAATGGGGTCACAAAGAGTTGGATATGACTGAAAAATGACTAAACCACAAATCAAAATAAGGGGGACCAAGAAAGGCTTCCTGAACGGAGAGGATTTAGCTAGGAATTGAAGGAATTCAGTGAAACCAGGAGGTGAAGATGAAGAGGGAGAGCTTTCCACCACACTGCAGTAACTATCAGACTTAGTTTCATTCATAATAAAAAATAAATAATTAAAAATCTGCTGTGACCATAGGATGTACCTCTGACAACAGCCACCCATAAAATGAATGCATGATAGTGGAGTTAGGGGTGTATATAAGAATACAATGTCACTATTACAAAAATATTCCAACACAAACATGCTAATGACTACATCAAAATCTATCTTCATGTACAAAGGAAAATTCTTTATATCGACATACCTGAACTTAATAACCTGGGACTTGATGAATTCTCTCCTTAAGCTGGATTTATAAAATGCATTTTTAACCTGTTTCGGAAGCATTTAGAATGTTAATAAGAGAACAGTGGCATACATATCACATCACAGAGACTTCATTGGGTCATTCTGAACAAGTTTTACACATTTCGCTCTGAACTTACCTTGGGAATAATTGGATATGGAATAATGCTAGGACAGGGGTTGCTAATCTTTGTGTTTCATGTGTTTTCCCTTTGGCAGTCTGGTGAAACCAATGGATGCCTTTTCAGAATGATGTCACAAAATGTGTAGGATTACAAAGGAAACCAATTACATTGGAAAATATTTTGTTTAGAAAGTTCACAGGTGGAGAAGCCCTGCTCTAAAACGAGGAAGAAAGGGGAAGGAATGGACCTGTACCACCACAGTTAGAGAGGGAAAAACCACATTCAGAGATGATAAATGCATAGGCAGTTTCAGATGGTGAAAACATTGGCAGTCACAATTTCAGGTGCCTTCTGATAAGCAACAATTACAGCCTTGGCAACTTTGCACAGCTCCATCTTTTTGAAAATTTATTTTTAATTTTTTGTTTTTTGGGTTTTTTTTACATTTATTTTGTTTTTAATTTACGGAATAAAACAAGCATTTCTGTAACAGTATAATAAAAAAGATGATTACATATGAAATATTATGTACAGCTTACTATTCCTTTTAAATACATAATAAAGCTATCATACAATTTTTTTCCTTTTTTTCTTCCTTCTGTCTCTTACCTTCTTAAATTGAGCCAATGCAGAGAAATAACCCAGCTCCTCCATAACTTTAGTTCCCCAGGTCTGACCACCTCATTATCCTTTCTTCCTCAGTTCTCAGTATCTGACTATTGAGAGAAGATAGCCAACAAAGCTAATGGGAGCTTTAGAAAATGAGAAAGACAGAGGACACAGTGGTCCAAGACTAGGGAACGGTCCAGTCTTCTGTCCCTATGTCTTCTGCCATGGTGACACCATATATGGTTGAGTTCTGAGTGCCACATTTTAGGAAAAGCATTGATAAGCCAAGATCATTAAGAGGAAGGCAGCCAGGATGGTGAAGGGCCTTGATTTCATGTCACTTGAAGATCAGTTGAAGGAAATGGAGATTAGGCCAGCGAGGAGAGTATTGGGTGCAACATGGACACTTAAGGGGAGGATGATTGCTGTCCTTTAAGTGTTTGATGCACTATCATGTGGAAGATGGATTAGATTTGTCCTACTCTACCCAAGAGGATAGAAGTAAATGAAGAAAAACTTCCTAACAGAGCTATCCAAAGGTATAAAGGACTTCCTTGAGAAGTAGTGGATTCTCCCTCACTAGAGGTCTTCAATTAAAGACTGAGAGACCACTTAGGAGGTAAATTATAGAGGGGATTCTCACTTAGCTATGGGTCAAAATCAATGACCTCTGTGGTGCCTTCCAACTCTGAAATTCTATGACTTTGTGGTTGCCTAAAGGACAAAGCATAAAGTCCTTACCTGACATTTAAGATCCCACAGAATCAACTTCTAAATTGTCTTTCCAGGCTTACCTTCCTTCATGCACTCTCTATTCTGGTCTAACTGACACACTATTATTGTTCTGACAATATCCTGCGAGCATTTGTTTACAGCTATCCTCCATGCCTAGAAACCACATCCTTCACATTTCTACCTATCAAAATCCTCTTTTTTTTTTTTCCAAGGCTTAGCTTGGGTGTCACTCTGAAGCTTTGTTGATTCTCTCCCAGATGAATATGAATTTTCTTATCTCTTAGAAACCAAACACCCTTATCTTCACAGTGGGTTATTTTTAACCTGACCCAGATAACACTACTGCCCCTACACCCCACTTCCACCTCTTTCTCTAACAAATGTAATCAAATCACCTCTGGAAAGTGTGTGTTAATAGAATGCTCCATTGTTATACTCACCATATCTGTGCCTTTCTGGCTATAACTCTTTTCTCCAGATCATCATTCCCTTTTTTCTCCTTCATTAAAATGTAAGCTTATTTAAGGCTAGGGCTCTCTTGCTTTTGTATTTCAGCTTCAGGATTAGCCCATTGCTTGACAAATATTAACGTGTAATAAATAATATTTATTCATTCATTTATTCTCTCCAAATTTTCCTAAATCAATTTGCCTGTCTCTTCTTTGCTTATCACATTCTACCTTATATCTACTTAATTGTATATTAAACTATAATAAATACTTAATTGATCAATTGAATTCCCCTATTAAACTGAGAGCAAAAACCATGTCTTTTTTTACTTTTGTATCCCCAGCACCTCATCTGGTTCTTTTCAGAAAGTGAGTAAATGTTCTTTTTTAAATGAATTGAATTGATGAATTTAGATCTGCCTTTTTCTTAAATTCTAATTATTTCATGCTATTGATGGATAATGGAAACAATTTGCTTTTGCTAATCTCTATCTACCATTGCAAATTGATTTCAAGACTCCAGTTTGAACTTAATTGAATTTGAAAGTTGAGTTCTACAATTAAGAGGGGAAAAAAGTAATTTAACACACAGTACATCCTCCAAGTAGAGCCTGTGAGTTTTGTGCTGCTTTTTTCCCCTCCAAATTATTTTAATGGATATTAAGATGTAACCTATATCTATTTAACCTAAAGTCAATTTGAATCTGACAGGATAGCGAGAATTCCATCATTTTCATGATTGACACAGAAAACAAAAGGACTAAGCACTCATTTCTTTACCATTTAAAATTTTAGTGCTATTAGACTGTGAATTCCAGGAGTGCACAGGATTGATCTTTGCCTTTCTTTGTGACCCCAGTGCTTAGTCCTTCAGGCTCATAGTCTAGGTCTATCCTTGACTTTCTGTTATTTCTCACTCCCTTATCCAATATGTGGCTGAGGCTTATCACTTTCATCTTTGCAACATCACTCAAATATGTCCCCTTCTCTCCTCTATTACTGCCACCACTCTAGTGCAGGCTCTCATTACCTCATACCTGGATAACTGCAATAGCCTGCTGGCCAATCAGTCTGCCTCATTTCTCCCCACTCTAATACATCCTTGATTCAATCACTAAAATGACTTTCTGAAAGCACAGGTTTGACCGCATCATCCTCCTACTCAAACTACAGTGGCTCCCTATTGCCTCTTGGATCAGATTAAAAATCTTCTGTTAGGCATTCAAAGCCCTTCAAAACCTAGACCTCCCTCTTACCTTTCCAGTCTTTTCATACCTTATTACTCACCATGTATTCTTCCATCCAACAACACTGGCCTCCTGGCTATTCCAAGAACAAGAACAAGATACTCCACCTCCTAGATCTGGGCATTTTCTTGGTCTATCCCCAAATACCTGGTGTGCTTTCCCTCCTCATCTCTACCTAATGGTTTCTGTTATTTTTTTTGCTCATTTTTAGCTTTTAGAAAAGCTATTTACTAGGAAAGTATAGCAAAAATAGTAGGCATGAAAGTATGCCTTCTCCCAAATCTGGGATAGATGATCTCAGAAGTTCTAACAAACTTTAGGGAAAAGAGTGGGCTTAAACTTAGAGCATGATTATAATGAGGCGCACATGTAAAAAATAACTCATGACTGAGGCATCAATCCATAACTCCTGGCTATTAGAAGTTCTTTCTTGGGTACATAACTGAAATTTAGCTGGTTTCCTTTAAATAATAACTGAAGTCCCCTCTTTTACAGGAAGCCTTTCTCATTCCCCCATTTCTAGTGCCTTCCCTCTCTTAATTATTTCCTATTTTTCATATGTGTGTGTGTAATGTATATATATATATATACATTATATATATACATATATATAGTGAGTGTGTGTAATGTATATATATACATATATATAGTATGTGTGTAATGTATGTGTGTGTATATATATATATATATATATATATATACACTTATATATGTTCTTTTTTTTCCTTGTTGTCTCTCCCTCTCTCTCCCAGTCCATTAGATTGTGAGGTCCTTGAGGACAGGGACTAGTTTTTGCCTTTTTCCCAACATTTACCACAGTCCTGGCATCTAGTAGGCCTTTAATAAATGCTTTTTGCTTGAGTGAGTGGGAAGCTAGAATACAGAGATAACTGGGAACAGACATGATTGACTAATATCATTCTCTCCTTGCAGAGATTTGAATCTCAGCACTCACACTAGATGACTTGAACTCCTAAGTTTGGGGCTTGACTATGGGCTAAAAGGTTTGTGGCTGCCTCTGTCTCAGAGAAGCCACAGATGTTCAACCTATGCAGTAGTTCTTTTAATGTATTCTTTTTTTCTCTATGTGGTATGAGTAAACTGTATATACTTAAGTCATGTAGCAGCAAAGGTGAAACAGTTTTTTCTTAGTGAGTGAGGGCTAATTCAAAAGTGTACACACACACGCACACATGTGTCACACATTTAGACTAAAAGGGGAGTGCTACCAGCCTTAAAAAATCCATCAATAAGCCTTTGTTAAGCATCTTCTGTGTACCATACACTGTCAAAAATAGTTTAGTGGATAAAGGCTGCAAGCTGTCCAAGAGATAAAGGGTGTTTGGCATTTCCCCAGAGCTCCCTCTGCTGTTACATATAGTACATAAAAGCGATCATGAGCACCTTACTGCCAGTACCGAATCCTGCTAATACATGACTATACATCACCTTCCCTACCCTAGTGAGTAATGAATGAGGTCTTATTCTTTCCTCTCCCAGGAAAAATTCTACAGATCATCAGTCAAGGTCAAAGCTCCCCCCAGTTTAGCGTGATGATGACTAGAAGTCATCAGAGTCTGAGGTTCAAGTCTACTGCTAAAATTTTCACTTGTTTTAAGGTGTGCTTTGTCCCTTTTCTCTATGAAGATGCTCCCTGCTGTTTCAGGATGAGCATCTGTATCATCTTCCAGACCAGCCACTAGAAGGAGCCAGATGACAATCAACTCTCACTGTGTTTCTCCTTATAGAAATGTTTATACTCCCATCAGGAACTATTCCAGGACCGAGGAACTTAAAAATAAATACCTGCAATAGTACCTCCATATTTCATAGTTGTTGAGTCGTTTAAGTCACATCCAACTTTTTGTAATCTCGTTTTGAGTTTTGTTTTGTTTTGTTTTGGCAAAGATACTGGAGTGGTTTGCTATTTCCTTCCCTAGCTCATTTTGTAGATAACCAACTGAGGCAAACTGGGTTAAGTGACTTATCATATAGCTAGTAAGTGTCTATGGTTGGATTTAAACTCATGAAGATGAACTTTGCCAATTCTAAGCCCAATGATCTATCTACTAAACCACTTAGCTGCTCTATCCCACAATATATTGAATAATAAACCATGCCCTAATATAATTACTTATAATATACTTCCATCCATACTTCTATACAGTCACTGGAAGTATTCTCATAAAATTAGGACTAGACAAATAATTGTTATTTTAGAATTTTCTGGAGTTAATGCTATTACCAAGGAACATACACTTTAGTAACTTTGCATACATGCTTTGGCACAGCGGTGCGACCAGCTTTCCTGCCAAGTTTACCAAAATAATAGTTCCTACTTCTCAAGCAGTTGACAAAGTACATTCCTCCCAACAACCCTGGGAGACTGGCAATGTAAGCATTCTCCTCCTAGTGTTTCAGATTAAGAGGGTGAAACTCATAGAGTTTGAGTGATTTGCTGTGGTCACATAGGCAGTGGGTGCCAGGGTCACAATTCAAACACAGGACTTGTTGCACTATGCTGTCATGATAACCTCTGCCCGTGACCATTCCACTATAGAAAGAGGAAGATGGCACCATGGAAAGAATGCAGGATTTAGAGTCAGATGACCTGGGTTAGAATTTGCTATTTACTGCTGGACAAATCACTTAAGCTCTTGCAACCTCCAATTCTCATCCAGTAAAATGAGAGGTTTACACTACCTTGTTGCAAAGGCCCCTTTCAACTCTAAATTTATGATCCTGTGAAAGTCACCCTGAAAGCAAAATGGAAATTCAGAAACCTCAAAGAATTAGGTCATAGTAATTTTACAAATATCATCTGATTTATCCTCACACAAACTCTGTGAAGCAAATGCTATTATAATCCTGTCTGTCTGTGTTCATCTTTTGTTTTCAAAGAAGACCATGACATCAGACAAATGATGACATGACTAGCACTGACTTTATTTTGAATGAGGGAAGACTGTGCAAGGTCATCAACCTCACTTTCTCCTCCTGACCCATCTGAGTCCAGTGACCAGATATTCACTAGGACAACTGGAGATGGTCATTGTTTGGCTGACCTTTTCAAGTTCTCACTTAGAGAGAGACAATGCCCATTTGAGTGAATAGATCTCTTTAAGACCCTATTTTACAGATGAAGGAAAGGGGACAGACAGCAGTTAAGTGACTTACTCAGGGTCATACAGCCAGTAAGCATTTCACTTAATTCAGGTCTCCCTGACTCCAGGTCCATCCCTCTATCCACCACACCACTTAACTGCCCTATGGGAGTCATTTCTCCAGGTCCTCCTTTTTTCTGCCTTTGCCTCTTCCTCTCAGAACTCTGCTCAAGCACTGACACTTTCTACATGAAGCATTTCCTGATTTCCTACTCCTACCTCATTGGTCTCAACCATCCCCACCCCCCAAATGTTTGCCTTGCAAGTTTTGTACAATATTTCTTGATTTCTGTGCTGTTTCCTCCTCCCCTTGCCCACAATAGAATATAAGCTCCTTATGAGAAGCTCCTATTATTATTGTCATTGCATCACCATTGCCTGTCGTATGGTACCTAGCCCATGGGAGCTCAACAAATTCTTGTTGATTGGTTGATTCTGAAGGATCATAAAATCATCAACTTAGAACGAGAAGAGACCAGAGAGGTCATCTAGTCCTATGCCCTCATTTTATGGATAAAGAAACTGAAGTCCAGAGACTTTTGGTGACTTTCCCAGGGTCACATAAGTAGTAAATATTAGAGCCAGAATTCAAACCTAGGTCTTCTGATTCCATAATATATTCTTACATTTTTATTTTTTAATCAGCTGTTTGTCTGAACATTCTGAAACTTGAGAGTTCTGTCCCAATATGGGAAAGACATTCAGAAAGTTTGGAATAAAGAAATACATTTCACTCCCACAATCACATTTTAACAACCTGCAGCTATGCAGGTTGGACATTACCCCCATCAGTGAAAAGGAAAATTGAAAAGGAGCAGACAAGGGGAATGGCCAATCATTTTAGCCTTGACAGGGAGAACTCAGTTCAGGTGGCTTATCATTGTATTACTGTAAATCAAACTGAATCAAAGTGACAGAGAGGGAAGAAGATTCTCTTACCATTGTTTCTATCCTTTGACTCATTTCTGTGAAATTTTTTGTAGCTTCTTTATCAAACTCATAGTAGTATTTGTCACTGGTGAATGACAAGGTGCTATAATAGTTGTAGGTCTTCCAGGTATCTGCAAGGGGGAAAGAGATCTTTGTGATATTCAGTAATATAAAGACACAGGAAATGCCACTGGATAAGGTTAGTCTATAAACACTCTGATATAACTGTTGACAAGTTACTCAATCCATTCCTAAAGAGGCTACATCAAAGTCTCACAGCGTCCACAGACAACAATGGTTTCCCAACAGTGACTATACCTTTATGTTCCATGGGTTGATTGCTTCATTATACAGTGAAGAACTTTTCTTTGTTCATTCCTCCAAGTATTTGCATGCACGAATTTTATTGTTTCTAACTGTCCCTCCCTCCTCACCTGTCAATCTCATTACATCATAAATTTAGAGCTGGAAGAGACCTTAGATTTAATTGGGACTATTTTCCTCATTTTACAAATGAGGAAATTAATACTCAGAGAGAATACATGACTTGTCCAGAGACACACAGCTAGAAAGTTCTTGATGTGGAATTCCAACTCAAGGCATAATGATTCCAATTCCAGCATTCTGTTATGCAATATTTCCTCTTTCCTTTCTTCCAGGCAAAACATGGAATAGGTCAGAGGCTAACCTTCCTAAATCTAGGCTAGATGCTATTTTTGTAGCTGCTGTTACAAGCTGATGCATGTTATAAGCCCTTTTCTCTATCCTCTTGTAAAAAGATGAAAAGACAGAAGTAGGAAGAGTATGAGGAGCCAGAGCCTCTCCTCCACATCAGCTATACCAGCAACATATTTCTTTAATAACCATCCCAGCAGTACCTCTGGCATACAAGGTTTAAACAGAAAGTCATATGGCTGATCTTTTAATAACTAGGCTATAATAACTAGAATAACTAGACTTGATCTAGCTAGAGTAGAGTTAAGAAAACAGAGTTTAAAAAGACCTCTGAACACCCAAAATAGGAATCACACAATGTATCCACTACAATTCTTGCACTTTTCAGAGATCCCTTGAAGCCCTCACTTAACATGTTTACTCCCACAAAATTCTACTGAGCTGGTTTCCAAGCCTATACACTGAAGGACATTGAAGGGGTTGTACATTGCACATTGTACAAGCACATTGACAGGACAAAAAAATGACACCTAAAAATACAGAAGACACAGTATTCAAAAAAAGACACAAAAACTCAAACATCACAGCCGCCAAGAACGTTGAGTGTAACCCCAAGTAGTCATAATCATCTCAACAGGGCATCACAGTACAATTGATATTGATGAAAAAGAACCTAAGTTATCAAGGAGTAAACTGCAATATGTATTTTAAGACAGCATAACATGATACATTTTAGAAAAATTTCCATATAAAATATGGAATATATAAATATAATATATATAATATAAAATAATAAATATTATTATTATAGTTTTCTGGTCAAAGAAATAAACCTTCATTTAACCTGGAAAGCTCAGTTATTAAGAATGAATCATTCTTTCAAAGTTGCTGTCAGAACAGATTTTACTCTTTCCAATAGTATTATCACCTTAAAGATGCTCATAAAACTAAGGGTGCACTCATTCTAAAGATGTGATCACTACCCAGCACATTTTTTGAGAATTTCCCTATGATAACTGCCTTCAAAGCCTGAGTGATATTATTTTGAATATCTTGAGTGAAATAAATCTTTTTCTTCGGGAATAGACTTACAAGAGACTAGATCGGTTGTTTCATTGGTAAAGGGAAATCCTGACGAGAAAATTCCCTCTATCGTTCTATATCAGTACCTGCTCTGCAAATTACAGTCTTACAGAATTACCTGAGTTGCTGTTTCTCCTTAGAGGACCATGACATCGGGGAGATGATACCATGACATGCAAGTGAATTGGATTTAAGTGAAGGAGGGCTGTGCAAAATTACCAGACTCATTCTTTTCTCCAGAGTCATCCGTTTCCCGTAGCAAGATATAGAACAAGATGACTGGAAATGGTCCTGGATGCAGTGGAAGAATTTTGCCTTTTTAATCTATGCTTTTTAATAAGTCTCAGTTAGAGAGAAGTAGTGTCCATTCAAGTAATTAAGGCTAGGTAAGACATGAAGCAGAGAATGGTCTCTTTTACTTAGTCCCTCCCAAAAAAATTCGATCTGAGAAGGTTTCTGGTCAAAAGAGAAACAATTGCTATTCGCACTCTCTCAGTCAATTAGGACCGCTCTGAGACCTAAGTTACTAGCCCAGCACCACCTGGCATGAGAGAGGAGACCTGACTGAAGATGCCAGGTCTATTTGCTATACAACACGGCCTCTTCTAATGCCTTAGTTGCTTAAAGCAGAAAGTTTTGTTTCTATTCAGGGTCAAAAAGTGATGGAATTTATTTATATTTATCAATTGATAAATAAACATTTATTAAGTTCTTACTACATTCCAGGCACATTGCTAAGTGCCAGGGAGACAAAAAATAGTCCCTTCTCTCAAGGACAACATGCAAAGAAATATAGGAGAAATAAGGTATCTATCTATCTATATCTAGATTTAGATATAGATATGCTTAATAGGAAATAATTAGCAGAGGGAAGGCACTGAAAATAAGATTAGTTGGAAAAGGTGGGATTTATTTGGGACTTAAAGGAAGTCAGAGAGGTAAGTAGTTGGAGAAGCGGGAGAGCATTCCGGGCATGAGGGATACCCTTCCCTGTTTATCCAACTAGAAAAAGTTTAGAAGGGAAAATAGTGGCTGTTTCTTTAGTCTGTCTCAGTACCAAGCCAACTGGGGTTCCTAACTCTCTATTTCAAAATAAATGATATTTTCGTTAGAAAAAAACAACAGCAAACAAACCAATGTTTTAAATGCGGGGAGAGCTTTCTGAATTTTCCATCTAAGAAAAATTGTGGCTCATTACTATAATTTTTTTAAGGTCCCAAATTTTCTTCTTGAACCCTGACTATTTGAATATGCAATTGTGTAAAAATGGTAATTGTCCCAGCATAATGGAAATATGCATATATGTAGTACACATATGAATAATTCAACCATTTTATGTGATTTATTTTTACTTGTCAGGACCTAGTTGTAAATGTTAATTTATCAATTAAAAAAAAACAAGTAAACCTAGAAGAAAATAAAATTTTGCTTCTAAATCATAATTTTCATTCAGATATATGGCATTATGATTTTAAAACTTTAATCCTTGTTCTTTGATAAGTATATCTTCTAAGAAATTTTGAAGTTTTCCCCCCAGTGTGGGTTAAAATTTTTACCCTTTACTGTCTATTATAGAATATATATTTGCTCTCTACATTATCTTATTTAAGTTTCATTTTCTCTTCTCACTGCTGAAAGAAAAGCAAATCCATTGTCATTCCAGACTTCTAAAACCCAGAAAGAAAATTACAGATTAGACCCAGTGATCTCTCCCTAGCCTTGGAAAGGGATTAGGGAAATTAGGGAGCAGGAAAATTGGCCCAGTCACGGTTACCTACGCCTGAATTGCAGTATTTCCAATTAAATGAATTAAAGTATTAACAGAAGTGGATTGCTTATTGTTACATCATCAGGTAGATAGGTAGTATTTCTTCACAAGGGCTAATTTGTAAAAATCCTTTAGTTAGTCATTTTTCTAAATAATGCATTTCATTACCCCATGAATAATCATCCATTGTTCTCCAGCACAAGATATTTTTTTAAACAATCCCCAAACGTGCAGACATCATTTTTATGAAACATATATACCTGCCTTCTTTTCCCATTTCCCTTGGCTCAGCCACTCAAATGAAAGCTGAAGAATTGTGATTGACAACCATTCCACCCTACTGTTGAGTGTATTGGCTGCTCTGTTGACAATGATCATGTTGCTACAGGACATTTGACTCATTGAGGCGACAGAAATAGCCACACCAAGAAACCAGGCATATATATATATTATGCCAGAATTTCACACAGTCACAGAGCCAGAGTATGAAAGACAAAATATCACACTAATCTCACATACACCTGCATGCCTCTCCTCTCCCCCCAGTACTAAATACCTCACCAAACATGCCCCATTTATCTGAAATAGATTAGCTCCTGCCATAGCTGAAAACAGTAGGTTCCCTTATCCTTTAAACACAAAAGCAGATTCTCCTCAGTCAAAGGTAGGTATATCTCTTCCTGTCAGGTATTTTGTTTCTCTATTTGTGTCTTGGTTTACAAGCATCTGCTGCTAAAGGGCTGAGCCTGAGTCTTTCCTTTGTTTATCTCCTGAAACGCAGAAGACAGATAACAAGTGTGACACATTTATCAAAATCATAACAACCATTGTTTATTCAGGTGTACAGTAGGATGTTGTTCACCTTTGTTGAGGGAAATACTTCAGTGGAAGTTCCCTGCAGCACCTGAGCCAGGTGAGAAATAAATAAAATACTACCTACACTGGAGAGCAAGAAATGGATTAGCTATTTCTTGGATGGCTTTGGGTCAGATTTAGAATTTTTAATTTATTTGGGAGGCAAAATGATCTGGGGCTTGGATTTGGAAGAGATAAATGATAGTTCTATCTCAACTATACAAATGTAGAGACACACAGGCTCCAAAGCATGCTCTCAATTTGAATCTCACAGGTGCCAAGCATAAATCTACAGCTGGAAGAGATTTCAAACACTGTTGGACAATATTGACAAGTGTAGGCCATTTAAAAACCAAGCATATTAATAAAAACTTATTATAAAATATAAAGAGAACCTAAGCATTCTTCAGCCCAGGTCTCAGCTGTCAAAAAGCCAAAGCAGAGAATTTTGAGACTGCTATCTGGGTAGATACCACAATAACTAACATTTTTATAGTACTTACTATGTGCCAAGCACTGTGCTAAGTGCTTTACAAATATTCTCATACCAACCCATGAGGTAGGTACTGTTATTATCCCCATTTTATAAGAGAAACTTAGGTTAACAGAGTGGCTTTCTTGAGGTCACACAGTTAACAAGCTTCTGAGGTTAGATTTGAACTTAGGTCTTCCTGTTTCCAGGCCAGTCACTCTGAACCACTTTGTTGTCACACACACAGACACACACACACACACACACAAACACACACACACACACACACAAAGAAATAATAAAATCCTGGATTCCGTTGGAATTTTGCTTGAATTACCCAGAAAATAGTATAAATATTAAACCTCTCTTTAAAAAGTAGGGAGGGAAACCATAATCCTTCAGACCCCCGTCTGATGACAGAGCTGTACGACCTTAAACAAATCACTATTTGACAAACACGTAACCCCTGCTTTTGTTGATATTCAATCATGCCAGACTTCATGACCCCATTTGGGATTTTCTTGGCAAAGATACTAGAGAGATTTGCTATTTCTTTCTCATTTTATAGAAGAGGAAACTGAGGCAAACAGGGTTAAGTGACTTGTCCAGGGTCATACAGCTAATGTCAGAGGCTGGATTTAAACTCAGGTCTTCCTGACTCCAGGCACCATGCTCCATCCACTGAGTCATTTATCTGTGTCATTCTCTACTTTAGCTGAGAACAACAGGTTGCAAAGGACCATTCTTTTCTTGACAAGAAATCAGCTTCTCCACATCTATCAGTGTTTCCTCACAACATGGTGGCCCATGCCTCCTCCTTACTTTTAGAACCAAGGATTCATTGTTCCCTAAAAGAGACAAAGCTGTGGCCTTAGAAGCATGACCTCTGCCACACTGACTGCAGCTTTATGGTCATCTGAGGGCATAAATGGTCTCACCCAGTTGGGATAGGGGCTTTTTCAAGTTGGTTCATTTCTGAAGCCCACAAAAGCCACTGTACCCTGTTGATCAAATCCATTTCCACATGGAGAAAAAAAAGACAATATACAGTGAAGCTTGGACCACTGTATCCTTCTTGCATATATCTTTGCCAATATGCAAAGTAAACCTCCTTTTGTTTAACTTCTCAATCACTTGTGAGTGCCTTAATCCATTCCAACATGAATCTAAACTAAGGAGTCAAGATGGCGGAGTAGAAAGACTCACGTATGCTAGCTCCGAACCCACAGCCCATGGATTTAATGTAAGAAGAGCTCCCCACAAGTTCTGGATCACTGCAGGATATGCAGAAACACAGTGGAAGAGATTTCCGTTCTAGAGAGCCCTCCCCAGGGTCTGTCGTGTTCCGGACAGCAAAGCCCACCCCTGTGCTGCCCTGGCCAGGGGGCCCCAAAGAAACTGATCTGAGCAGGCTTCAGGGACGGAACCTCCGGCGGCAGGGAAGGTCCCTCGGCCCATAAACACTGCAGGTCAGTGAGAGAGATGACTGGGCTAGACGAGAGGGGAGCAGGGTGTCTCTGTGACTTGGGCCTCCTCGGGAGGAAGCGGCTGAGGCAGAGGCAGGGGCAGGAAGCGGCAGAGGCAAAGGCAGCGGCAGAGGCAGAGGCGGCCTGAGACTCCCCGAGCAGGCAGGCAGAAGCTCAAGTCTCTGCATAAACCCCCTGAGGGAGCCAAGCCTGGGAGACGGCCCTGCCCCACCCGCTCCATTACTGAAGGTCTCTGCATAAAGCCCTGAGGGAACTGAGCCTGGGAGACGGCCCTGCCCCACCCTCTCCATTCATGAAGGTCTCTGTATAAAGCCCCTGAGGGAGCTGAGACTGGGAGGCGGGCCTGCCCCCACCCCAGCACCAGAACTTAAGCTCACATTGAATAGCAGCTGCACCTGCCACAGAAAGCCCATTTGAATCTCAGACCCCAAGCACTAGCTGGGCGGATCTAGACAGGGGTGGACAGGAATCTCAGAAGTCAAGTAACTGGCTGCGAAAATGCCCAGAAAAGGGAAGAAAAATAAGACTATAGAGAGCTTCTTTGAACAGGTGCAAATGTTCCCGCCCTTCGGTTCTGATGATGAGAAAATATTCTTGCCATCAGGGAAAGATGTGGAGGGCGGGGCCTCTGTATCCCAGACATGCCAGGGGGATGTCGGGTGGGTTCAGGCCTTGGAAGAGCTCAAAAAGGATTTTGAAAAGCAATTAGACAGGTGGAGGAAAAACTGGGAAGAGAAATGAGAGAGATGCAAGAAAAGTATGAAAAACAGGTCAATACCTTGGTAAAGGAGACCCAAAAAAATGCTGAAAAAAATAACACCTTGAAAAATAGGCTCACTCAATTGGCAAAAGAGGTTCAAAAAGCCAATGAGGAGAAGAATGCTTTCAAAAGCAGAATTAGCCAAATGGAAAAAAAGGTTCAAAAGCTCACTGAAGAGAATAGTTCTCTCAAGATTAGAAAGGAACAGATGGAGTCTAATGACTTTCTGAGAAACCAAGAAATCACCAAACAAAACCAAAAGAATGAAAAAATGGAAGAGAATGTGAAATATCTCATTGGAAAAACAACTGACCTGGAAAATAGATCCAGGAGAGACAATTTAAAAGTTATGGGACTACCTGAAAGTCATGATCAAAAAAAGAGCCTAGACATCATCTTCCATGAAATTATCGAGGAAAACTGCCCTGACATTCTACAACCAGAGGGCAAAATAAGTATTGAAAGAATCCATCAATCACCGCCTGAAAGAGATCCAAAAAGAGAAACTCCTAGGAACATTGTGGCCAAATTCCAGAACTCCCAGGTCAAGGAGAAAATCTTGCAAGCAGCTAGAAAGAAACAATTCCAGTATTGTGGAAATACAATCAGGATAACTCAAGATCTAGCAGCTTCTACATTAAGGGATCAAAGGGCGTGGAATAGGATATTCCAGAAGGCAAAAGAACTAGGACTCAAACCAAGAATCACCTACCCAGCAAAACTGAGTATAATACTTCAGGGGAAAATATGGTCTTTCAATAAAACAGAGGACTTTCAAGCATTCTTGATGAAAAGACCAGAGCTGAAAAGAAAATTTGACTGTCAAACACAAGAATGAGAAGAAGCATGAAAAAGTAAACAGCAAAGAGAAGTCAGAAGGGACTTACCAAAGGTGAACTGTTTACATTCCTACATGGAAAGACAATATTTGTAACTCTTAAAACTTTTCAGTATCTGGGTAGTTGGTGGGATTATACACACACACACACACACACACATGTACATGCATGCACACACACACACATACACACATGCACACACATACAGAGACAGAGAGCACAGAGTGAATTGAGTAGGATGGGACCGTATCTTAAAAGAAATTAAGGTAAAAGGTGAGAGAGAAATGTAGGGGGAGGAAAGAGGGTGAAATGGAATGGGGTAAATTATATCTGATTCAAGAGGCAAGCAGGAGACTTTTTAGTGGAGGGAAAAAGAGGAGAGCTGAGAAAAAAAAAAACAAGAAGTTTACCCTCATCACATTTGACTAAAGGAAAGAATAAAATGCACACTCATTTTGGTATGAAAACCTATCTTACAGTACAGGAAAGTGGGGGAGAAGGAGATAAGCAAGGGGTGGGGGATGATGGAAGGGAGGGCAATGGGAGGAGGGAGCAATTTGAAATCAACACTCAGGGAGGGACAGGATCAAAAGACAGAATAGAAACAATGGGGGGCAGGATAGGATGGAGGGTAATTCAGTTAGTCTTACACAACACGACTATTATGGAAGTCATTTGCAAAACAACACAGATAGGGCCTATATTGAATTGCCTGCCGTCCCAAAGGGAATGGGTGGGAAGGGAGGGATGGGGAGAATTTGGAACTCAAGTTTTAGGAACAACTGTTTAGTATTGTTGTTTCTACTAGGAAATAAGACATACAGTTAATGAGAAATAGAAAGTCATCTGGCCCTACAGGACAAAAGAGAAGATGGGGACAAGAGAAGGGAGGGATGACAGAAGAGAGGGCAGATTGGAGATAGGGAAAATTAGATTGCTCGGTGTATTGGGGGGGGGGAAGGGGATAAAAGTGGAGAAAATTTGGAACCCAAAATTTTGTGAAAATGAATGTAAAAAGTTAAATAAAAAAATGAATCTAAACTAAGAGAATGCTAGCTTTAGGATTGCCTCTAACACCAAAAAGGGAACCCATTAAAATCTAATCAATTTGATTGCATGTTGAAGGATGAGAGAAGAAAAATCTTATCCCAGATCTTGGTACCAAACCACTTGCTTCAGGAGAACAATTCTCCTTTTTATTAGTTGAAATAAAGCAGAACCATGTTTTCTTCTTCTATGAAATGAAGTGAGGGAGTTGGAGTGCTCATTAGATGAGATGTAAGATCCTGTCCAGTCCTAACATTCTATATATCTATTAATTTCAGAAGCTGTGTGTGTGTGTTCATCCTTTGTTGCTGAAGAAGACCACGCCATCAGAGAAATGATGGCATGACTTGCACTTGACTTTGTTTTTTGAGTGAGGGAGAGCTGTGCAGGTCACCAGCCTCACTTCTCCTCCAGAGCCACCTGAATCCAGTGACCAGATATTCATCAGGATGACTGGAAATGACCCAAGATGAGGCAATTTGGATTGAGTGACTTGCCCAAGGTCATGCAGCTAGTGAGTGTCAAAAGTGTCTGAGGTGAGATTTGAACTCAGGTCCTCCTGACTCCTGCACTGGTGCTCTATCCGCTGTACCACCTAGCTGCCCCCAATTTCAGAAATTATTCTACCTCAAAAGAACATATCTGAAGGACCATTCAGGACTACCCTAATGTCATGGGAACCTTTGATTCTTTCTTCTGTGATGTGCCTGACCATAATACAGTCAATCCCTTCAGAAATGCCTTTCATAATACATTTCATCCTTTGAAGTGAGGATATAGTGATGTATAGAACACCGGAGTGCCTATAATGAATAGTAATGGAAAAATCACTTTGAAAAAAGGCCAATATAAACACTTCACTACAGAAAAAAGAATAGAGCCTACTCTGAAACTTTATTTAGCTCCTGGGGTCTTCTCATGCTGGAATATTGCTCAGCCATGATGGCCCCCTTTTCATGTTGATGAGTTCCTCCAAGAGTCTCCATTTAGAAGAAGATCCTAGGTTATGTCCATTTTTCATTTCTCTCTTGGCTCTGATGCTTCTGACTTATAAACATTTAGCACTCATGAGCACCTCCTATCTGCATTTTTCATTCCCTTTTGTGCATACTCCTACCCATTAGAATGTAAGTTCCCTGACATTAGGGACAGCCTTTGTGCTTAATTTTGTTCCTCATTGCATAGCACTGTGTGTAGCACATGCTAGAGGCTGAATAAATGCTTATCGCCTACCTGACTACTCCTCTGTAATGTCTGGGGTGTCATTAAATTCTTTAATGTCAGCATTTTAAATAGATTGGGGTTTTTTATGTTTCAAGTTTTCCTATACTTTTAGAGAGTTCAGGGCATTAGGCCTCAGATTCTGTTATGTTTTACTCTTCCAATTTAAATCTTACTTTTGGGGGATTTGGGAGAAGGGATATCTAGATCTGTGAGTTTATTGGTATTGAAAACCCTCAATGGGGGAACTCCCTTTATCAAGGCAGATTATCAATTTTTTAAGATGTTTAGTCTTAAAAAAAAGTTATAAAACATATGAAAAGTTATGCATGGCCACATAATTTTAAGTGACTCATGTAGTGATACCACCAGCGGTTATCAGAGTCCTTCCTGAGTCTAAGGCCAATTCCACTATGCCACATTGCCTCTCAGGTCTTAATTGATGTCTGTTATGACAAAAATTGGAAAACATGAGCTACCGGGGTCTTTAGTAGACTTCCCAATATAAAGTACTGATCTGTAATCAATACATGAAGTAATGAAAATTCAAGGAAGGTTTATTCATAAACAGCTTGAATTATGGAGTTGAAAGAGCAAATATAAAACAAATAAAAATCTGAAATTTGTCTAGAAGACTTGGGGGAAAAAACCTAATTGATACTTACTATATCTCACATAATGAACGATGAGTCCAATGCACACGGCCAGAACAATCAAGGATATAAAGGTGATTAAGCCAATAACCCATGGCTCTAAACAGCTTCTTTTTCTAACAGGTACAAGAACGGGTCTGCAAAAGGAGGAAATGTATTACATTACAAGGTACGTTAAATCCTAAGTCTAAGTAAATCAGATTATTTCAATGGAATGAAATGCTGTCCTATAGGACATTTCTTCATTTAACAGATGGGTATTCACAGAAAACAAGTTCTGAGTTGGAAGGAAGCCATATAATCTAACCCATTTCTAAATATTTAATCTCCTCTTCAGCATACTGATAAGAAGCCAATCAGGCTTTTCTGACAGATTTCTACTTCCCAAGGCATCCCATTCCACTTTTGGAGAGCTCTAGTTGTTAGGAAGTATTTCTTGACATCAAGCTTAAATCTACTTCTTTGAAACTTCCACAAACTCTTACTTCTATGGTCTGGGGCCAAGCTGAATTATAATAATTATAACTTTGAATGTGGATGGGGTGAACTCACCCAAAAAATGGAAACAGATAACAGAATGGAGTAAGAATCAGAATCCAATAATATACTGTTCATAAGAAATACATTTAAAAAGTAGAGATACACATAGAGTTAAAATGGAGGGCTGCAGTAGAATGTATTATGCTTCAACTGATGCCTGAAAAAAGGCTGGAGTAGCAATGCTGATCTCACACAGAGTTATAGCTAAGAGAGATTAAATTAAAAGAAATAAATAGGATCACTACATAGACAATGAGTAATATCAATATGGAACCTATAGGAACAAGCCTATTTTCCTTCTAGGTGCAAATCCTGCAAATACTTGAAGATAACTCTCCTATTCCTCTAAGTTGTCTCTTATACAAGCAAACAAACCATTCCCAGCTGCTGATCCTCATTTGTGTGGCCTCAGGATCTTTCCCCTGTTTTATTGCTCTCCAGTTTACCAATGAGCTCTTGAAAAATTGGTATTCATAACTGAAAATAATACCCCTGTTGTGGCTTGACAAAGTCATAGCATGGTAAGACTGTCATCTCTCTGGTCCCAGACATATTCTGTTAATGCATCCTAAGGCTGCATTTTCTTTCTTGGATGCCATATTACACTATAGCTTACTAAATTCTCTAGATCTTTTTCAGATGACTTGCTGTCTAGTCATGCCTCTACCATCCAGCATTTATGCAACTGATATTTTAAATCCTAGTGTGCCTAGTACCTTTCCTCTGTTGATTATTTCTGATTAATATCTTGTTTGTATACAGATATTTGCCTGTTATCTCCCTCATTACATTGTGCACTCAACAGCAGAGATTTTTAACTTTTCTTTTTATCCCCAGCACTTATCTCAGTGCCTGGTATGTAATAGATACTAAATAAAAGTTGGTTGGCTGAGTGACTAATTGATTTGCACCTATAAAATTTCATCTTTTCAATTTAATTCAGTGTTCTAATTTGTTTTTCCCCCTTTATTTCTTCACTCTTGTCACCCAGTGTGTTAGTCATCCCTCCCAACTTTGAAATGCCTATGAATATAAAGCATGTGGTCTGTTCCTTTATCCAAGTCTTTGATAAAACAGCAGAGGATCAAGCCCAAACCCCTAGAGAACTCCACTAAAAACTCCTCCTAAGTTAACATAAAACCATAAATGTCTCCCAGATTCAAGTAAATCCAATTGAATTCTTATCTAGCTCATATTTCTCCATTTTTTTCTACAAGAATAGTGTGTGAATTTGTCAAATGTCTTGCTTACATCTAAGTAAATATTATAGCATTCTCCTGATCTACCAGTCTACTAATCCCATTTTAAAAACAGAAATAATGCTTGTGTGGCATGATTTGTTCTTCATGAAGCCATACTAGCTCTTTGAGATCACTACTTGTTTTACAGATTCACAACAGTTCACTCGCTATACTTTTCAATATACATTCCAGAATTTTGTCAAGAATCAAAGTCAAGTTCATTGGCCTATAGTTTATAGACTCCATCATCCTTTTTTTTGGAAGATTGTGATGTCAGCCCTTCTCTAGCCTTTCAGTTTGGAGTTACTGTTGTTCAATTGTTTCAGTCATGACTCACTCTTTGTAAACCCCATTTAGGGTTTCTTATCAAAGGTACTGGAGTGGTTTGCCATTTTCTTCTCTAGCTCATTTTACAGTTGAGGAACTAAGGCAGGCAGGGTTAAGTAGCTTGACCAGGGTCATATCTTAAGTGTCTGAAGTTAGATTTGAACTCACAAAGACCAACATTCTATCCGCTGTGCCACCTAGCTGCCCAGCCCTTCATTATCTCTCCCATTTTCCGTGATCTTTCTTTTTTCCCATTTAATTATTATTTTATTTTTTTCTCAAAATTTTAATTAAAATTAAATTAAAAATTAAACAAAAATTTTTTATTTTTTAAAATTTTGAATTCCAAATTCTCCCTTCTCCTTTCTTACTTGAGAAGGCAAGCAATTTGATATGGGTTATACATGAGTAATCATGCAAAACATTTCCATGATTTTTCAAAGATCACTGCCAGTGGCTCCATAATTACTTCCTTTGGTTGTTTCATCACAAGAGCATGTAATTGACCTAGGTATAGTGACTCAAACTCAAGGGCAGCTAACTATATACCTATTTATCCTGTATATCCAGAAACTATTAGCCATTTTTCTTCAGTCTTTGATAATCCAAAGACTATTGTGGCTTGGCTGAGAAAAGAGCAGCAAAAGAAGTGAGCAGCTGCCTCGTGCCCATTTTTGATACTTTCTTGGATTCCACTCTTTCTCCTAAAATAGTAAGGCTGGAGACCAAAAGACTTTTCTCATAGCTCACTAGTCTCACTAGTCTCAGTTCACTAGTCTCAGCTCATTCTGAGCTTTAACATTATTAACCTACTCCTACAGAATCATCCTATTCCATCGGTGCCTACTAAGGGCAGGACACCACATTGGGGACAGGGGAGAGTCCAAAGCTAAAGACATGGTCTCTACCCTCTAGAAACACCCTTATTCAGAAAGTGTCAGGGATTTCTCTTTGCCTACCAGGTAATGCTCAAATTATCCTTTGACAAATACCCAAGGCTCTCCTAAATCTGGTGTCACCCCAATTCTCTAGACTTATCTCCCACTATTCGCCTTCACAAACTTATACTCATTCAACCAAACACAGAGAAATTACTGTTCCCAAGCAAGGTTTTTTGTTCATTTTTGGGTTTTTTGTTTTTGTTTTCCATCTTTGTATATTTCTTCACACTCTTTCCAACTTCTGGAATTCTTCTCCACATTCAATATATTATAAACTCTTTGAGGATAGAGACCATGCCTCACTCTTTTTTTGTAACCGTAATGGTACCTTGTATAGAGGATTTAGTTCACAAAATAACATTGAAATATTTGAGCAGATGCTAAAAAACTTACTCAACCTCTAAGGCTTTGCTCAAATATTTGCCCCCTTTCCATGAAGCCTTCCCTAAGTCTCAGCAGGTGCTCTTTATTTCCAGCCTTCAGTGATTTCTCCCTCTTCTGAAGTTCATAAATCAAGTTTGTGCCTCCTATGTACCTGTGGCGTTGTATTTGGTTATTTTTATTTCCATGATTCATCTATGTCCCTCATTAATCAATCAAGAAGCACTTATTAAGCTCTTACTAACACTCTCAAGGTATCTTGCTAGATATAAGACATACAAAGAAAAAAAATGAATCAAGCCCTGTGTTGTATGGGAATTTTTTATTTACTTTTAATGTTTGGCACTAATGGCCATTCCTCTCACAAATTTTGGTTAATATTGACCTCATCTGACCGAAACTTGTCCCCAGGGATGTGAAAATTTACGTGGCAGCCTTAAACATTGCTTAGTTAAGAACCAGAAGAAGAATTTCTACTATCTCTGACCTCTTGGTGACATGTAAATAAATCCTCCTCAGTCTGTTTGTAAATCCTCTCAGTATAGTTTAATCTATAACCTGGCTAAATTAACCTATAGAGTCTGACAAAGAAGCTTGTTTTCTTAAGGGATGCATGAGATTATGTCTTTGTTTGACATAGTTTATTCAACTTTTATCACATTGAAGGAGGTATGGGATTATGGGTCCATCCTCTCTTTAACTTCAATGGCCTAAGAGGAGTATTGGTCATTACAATATGTAAATTAACATTTTTTCTGTCACTCTGCCATAATTTTGCCTATAAGAAAACTTTTTAGAATCTTCATGATTGTTCCATCTGTGCTTGAACATAATAATATGAAACCTAGGTTTTTAATCTCCATAATTTTTGCACTGTGGCAAACATACATTTGGCAGCAGTTACCCACCATGCTAAACTTAGTGATGTTTCTCCCATTAACACCTGCTCTCAAAGAGTTTGTAATCTTAGCATGATTCTTGTTAGTCTGTAAGATCCTTAAAAAACCTGATCCTATCCACCTTTGTGTCCATGCTTGGCAAGTAAGCATGTTGAACTGCAACTACAAAGCAACAGCTTGAACCAAACAAATGGCAAACAGGTTGTTGTTTTTTTTCTGTATGAGCACTCCCCTTCCTATCACTTTTAAAATCAAAGCACTAAGTGTGGAGAATCAGCATCAGACCAAGGTTCATAACTACTGTTTCCTTTCTGCCAGCATAATGTTAGATTGCAGGAGGCAGGAATATCTGAGCTCCAATCTTGCTGCTGCCATTTGCTAGCTGTTCAGATCTTCCTCTGGGTCTTTTCCTCTTGCACAAAGCTGGCTGTATCTCTCCTAACACTCTCAAACAGCTTAATAAATGGGAAAAACCTAGATTTGGAGGTCCAGGGTTCAAATCTCATCTTTGCCATTTGCTACCTATACGACCTTATGCAAATCATTTTATTTCCCTGGACCTCAGTTTCCTCATCTATAAAATGAGGATTGGGCTAGATGTTTCTAGATGTACCCTCTGCAGCCTACCATTTTCCCTACTCCCTACGTCCACGGAAGAGGTGATTCAGAGTGCTGCTTGACTTGAAGGTGCTGCTATTCACGCTCTGTTTTAAAAGACCAGTGAGATCAGGAGTGATGCCTTGACCTGGATTTAAGTAAGACAGACTTGCCCACATCAGTCAACCTCACTGTCTCTTCAAATCTTCAAAGTCCAGTGGCGAGACAAAAGTCAGGATGACTGACCATGGCCAGGGATGCAGTGGATGACCTTGGTGGCTGCCATGTTTTCCTAAGTTCTGAGCACTCCACAGCACTTGTTTCAGACACCTCCATGGCTGTTGGAACAACTTGTTCTCATCCACTCATTCTGCAGGGAGGAGCCTTCATATGCTTGAGGGATAGGCTTTCCCCTAACTCACCAGCAGGGTTAAAGCCTGGAGGCTACCCTTAACCTGGTTTAGCACATCTGCTAGAAAGGTTTCTTGGGTGTGGTCACTGTGCATGCCACAGCCTCTTAGAGTCACAGGTGAGAGTTAGGCAACTGATAGACACCAAAGGTGGATGAGCAGCCCTGAAAAGTGCTGAGCAAGCCCTCATACCAGAGGTGCTAGACCTTCGTAAACACCCCAAACATATACTGTTTGAATGTATGCATCAGCTCAATACTTTGCACAGGTGCTGAATAAATTCTGTTGTCCTTATGCTTCTGAAATGCAAAATGTGCTTTTCTCTTGGCAGACTCTTCCTGCTCAAAGATCACCATGTGAGGGCATTTCAGGTACTGACAGAGCAGGTAGGAGGACTGATTGCTGTCTCTAATTAGGAAAAGTGGAACAAGGAAATGATGACATCAAATTGGGGACGTGAGAGATGGGCTTCACCATTTCCCGGTTCAGTCTTGTCTGTGATCAGTGGAATGGGGTGGGAAGCTCCAAGCTCTGTTTGTTTTCTCGACCTCAGTCTGGTACCTGATGCCTCTCCCTTTGGATCATAGCCAGGAAAACTGACTTTTAATTGTCCCCTATATTGAAGTCATTCTCTCTCTTTGTCTCTGTCTCTCTGTATCTCTGTCTCTGTCTCTGTCTCTCTGTCTCTCTCTGTCTCTGTCTCTGTCTCTCTCTGTCTCTGTCTCTGTTTCTCTCTGTCTCTGTCTGTGTCTCTGTCTCTCTCTCTCTGTCTCTCTCTCTCTGTCTCTCTCTCTGTCTCTGTCTCTCTCTCTCTCTCTGTCTCTGTCTCTCTCTCTCTCTCTCTCTCTCTCTCTCTCTCTCTCTCTCTCTTTCTCTCTCCAGCCCCCTCAAAGAATAATTTATGGACATCCTAAGCACCTGATTAGATCAGGAAAATAAGTAGAAGACAGTGTACCCATTACAGAGTAATCCAGCTTTATTGGGAATCATTTTATTTCATCTTTCTTATTTCTCTAACAGAGGCAGAATCATATTGTGCACTGGAGATAAGATTCCATTGGTCATATCCTAATTCCATTATTTGTCACTATTGTAAATATAGACAAGTCAACCTCACCTCTCGGAGAGTAAGTAGGAGAATAAGAAGTCCCCTCTTCACTTCTTTCCTGAGAAGATCATCAAATAGGTACTGTAAAGTATAAACATTCTTTTAAAGTTCCCAGATGAACCTGACCAGAAGGTGATGTTAGATGTGCAGCTGTGTACCTGGAGCTCAGCTCCAGCTGCCTTGGCTGTTTTAGCCATTGACCTGTGTCTGAAGAAGAGTCGGGAGGTATGGTAGAGGGTAAAGAGAGCCAGCAGGGAGCAACTGAAATATAACAGAATCATGGAAGCAGGGGATTTGTGTCTCCTCTAATCTTTTATTTTAATTCTTTTATCCTGTCATTTAACCTCATGGTACATTGGAATGTGTACACACAATACAATATGACCTCCTTAACCAGCAAGGTGACATAGTAAATAAAATACTGAACTTAGAATCAAAAAGACCTGAGTTCAAATCTTCCTTCAGCCTCTTATTTTGCTGATTAACCTTGGGCAAGACACTATTTCTGTCTATAAAATAAGAATAACAATAGCACCTACCTTAAAGGATCAGTGAGATAGACTGTGTAAAACACTTTGCAGGGCTATAAAAATGCTAATGATTATTATTAAGGACAAGGACTGTTTTTGCCTTTCTTTGTATCCCTAGTCATTAGCGCAGTATCTGTCATATCGTACCACTTAATAATTAAATTCTCATTGACTGACTGGCTGACTGTACAAAATGGAGAGGAGTCCTGAATCCTCCCAACCAGACAGGATATGGAAAGGATAAATGCAAAAACACATGAGCACTTTGAGAAGGGGGAAGTGGGAGAGGGGAAGGGAGGGAAGGAGGCGCTGTGTAAATAGCATGTGTTGTGATTCTCATCATCATTCTTCTTATTATTATTCAAAATAATGGTAATGATGATTGCTCCCAGAGTTCTTTATTGTTTTTAACCTTCATTC
This sequence comes from Bettongia penicillata ogilbyi, assembly GCA_023548195.1. Lineage (NCBI taxonomy): Eukaryota > Metazoa > Chordata > Mammalia > Diprotodontia > Potoroidae > Bettongia > Bettongia penicillata. The sequence continues at coordinate 15,353,903 of JAJHZJ010000470.1, read as the reverse complement.
TTTGCTTCACAGTCTGCTTAACACTCCTTGACAGGCTGATCCACCCAGACCTTTAATTACTTCCACATATTGCTGTTTTCCTTCACTACTTACCTCAATTTGAAATGGTTTCTAATTGGGTCTCACAATGCCAGCATTTCTCTAGTCCACTTCAAGATCTTCTAGGTCTGCCTCAGTTTACCTCTAACAAGGAGCCCCAGGTACGGGCAGGGATGGTATCATTTTCATAGTTGTATCCCCAGTGCCTGGCACTGAGCCCAGAACCAGTCTCTTCTTTTGTAAAATGGGCAGGTAGGTGATGTGTCAGAGAGCTTGGAGTCAGGAAAGCCAAAGTTCAAATCTGATCTCAAACACTTACTAGCTGTGTGGGCCAGTCACTTGACCTTTTTTTTGGCTTAGTTTCCTCAACTGTAAAATGGGGATAATACTTGTCGAGTCCTTCCCTGACCATGTTGTCACAGAGCTCAAATGAACTAACGCATGTAAAGCATGTTACAAATGTGATATCACCATATAAATGTAGATTACCATCAGTATTTGCATTTCCAGCCTCATCACATAGTCTGTCAACAAACATTTATTAAGTACTTCCCTTGTGCCTGGCATTGTGTAAAATGCTGGGGATACTAAGAAAGAGAAGGGGAGTCACTACACAAATACTATGTATATATAAGATAGGCACAGTATAAATGGAAGTTACTCTCAGAGGGGAGGCACTGTGGGTAAAGAGGATGAGGAAGGCCTCCTGCAGAACATGAGTTTAAACAAATTCTTGACCAAGGAAGTTGGAGGCTGGGTTGAGGGGAGAGAGCACAGCCAATGCAAATGCAGAGTCAGGAGATGGAATATGATGTGTGAGGAAATGCAAGTAGGCCCATGCAGCTGGATCAGACAATGGTGGAGGGAGGTAAAGGGAGAAAAGACTGGAAAGGGATCAAGGGAACAGGTTATGAAGGATTTTAGATGCTAAACAGAAGATTTTATTGTCTTTGTGGATAAATATCCACAGAGGCTGGAAGACCTAGAAAGTCACTTTACAAGTCTCATTATCCCCAGGAAACTCTCTGAGTCCAGGGTTTTTAATCTTTGCGTGTGTGTCACAGACCCCTTTGGCAGTCGGATGAAACCTAGTAGATTCCTTCTAAGAATGATATTTTAATTGCATAACATACATAAGCCTATAGAAGAAACCAATTATATTTTAATATAGTTGTAAATTTTTTTTAATTCATAAATCCCAGGTTAAGAACCCTTGTTTATGGCCATAAGTTACAAAGCATCAAAACATAGGTCCATTTAAATGTGTATGGATAACTGATTTCTGTGTGCATGTATGTATACATCTACATATATGTGTATATACATGTGCATGCATGTATACATGTAGATAAATTGTAAGTTATATGTGTATACACACGTATACATATACACACATATATGTATACATATAGATAAATAGTAAATTACGTACGTGTCCCTCACTATCCCCATCATTCATTCACTTGCCAAATCTTGTGGCTGTCCAATATCTCTCATGTCCATCCCCTTCTCTCTCTCCATAGCACAACCACCCTAGACCAGGCTCTCATCACCTCTTTTCTGAGTGCTGCAATAGTCTCTTAAGGGGTTGCCTTATATTTAGCCCCTACTCTCTCCAATCCATCCTCCACACAGCTAGTAAATTGATAATACTCCCTCACAGGTTTGAGCATAGCATTCCTCTACTCAAGAAGCTTCAAGAAGGCCCCATGGCCTTTAGAATAAAGTATAAACTCTTCTGTTTAGCCTTTAAGGTCAATTACAATTCATATCCAGTACACCTTTCCAAGCCCATTACATACTACTCCCCTACATGCACTCTATGTTCCAGCTAAACAGATTATTTGCTTTCTCCTATCCATGATATTCCATCTCCCACTTCTACAACTTTTCATAATCTGTCCCTACTACTTGGAATGTTCTCCCTCCTCATCTCTCCCTCTTAGAATGCTTAGTTCTCTTGAAGGTTCAGCTTAAGGGCTGCATCTTTCAAAAGTCCTTTACTCTGATTGAACCATTCTGGAGAACAATTTGGAAGTACGCCCAAAGGGCTATAAAACTGTACATACCCTGAGAGTCAGCAGTACCACTCTTGGGGTCTGTATCCCAAAGAAATCATAAAAAAGGGTAAAAACACACATTAACAATTATATTTATAGCAGCTCTTTCTGTGGTGGCAAAGAATTGCAAATTTAGGGGATACCCATCAATTGCAGAATGGATGAACAAGTTGCAGTATACGAATGTAATGGAATAATATTGTGCTATAAGAAATGATGAGCAGGAAAATTTCAGAAAAACCTGGAAAGACTTACATGAACTGATGCTAAGGGAAGTAAGCGGAACCAGGAGAACATTGTACATGGTAACAGTAATACTGCGCAGTGATGAACTTTGGTAGGCTTAGCTCTTCCCAGAAACACAATGATCTAAGACAATTATAAAAGACTCATCATGGAAAATGACATCCACATCTGGAGAAAAGAATTATGAAATCTGAATGCAGATCTAAGCGACTATTTTTTCTTTTTTGGTGGGGGGGGGGGAGGTTTCTTTCTCGTGTTTTTCCCTTTTTTTCTAATTCTTTCACATAACTAATGTGAAAATATGTTTAATATGATTGTACATGTATAGCCTATATCGGATTGCTTGTTGTCCTGGGGAGGGGAGAGGGAGAAAAAATTTGAATGCTGAAAGCAATCTTTACATACAATTGTAAAATAAAATATTATTAAGCGGTGGGGGGAGTTCTTCACTGATTGCCTTAGTTATTGGGCCTCAAATTGTGAGTATATTTATCTTCTTCATATATTATATTTATTTAATCTGTGTTCATATTGGCCTTCCCTAGTAGAATGCAAACCTCTTGAGGACAAAGTTATTTTACTTTTGTATTTAGTTCCCCAATGCCTAGCACATAGTAGGTATTTAATAAATACTTGTTGATTCATTAATTTCATTAGACATAATCTATGCCCAAATGGGTTTCTGATATAACTAAGAAAAAAGAAAGGAAAACCAAAAAAAATGCATGCTTTACAGGGTAATCAAGACTTGTTATTGTTACCCTTGATTCATGTCTGAGTCTTCATGGTGTGTTTGGAGGTTTTCTTGGCAAAGATCCTGGAGTGGTTTGCAGTTTCCTTCTCCAGTTCATTTTATCAATGAGGAAACTGAGGCAGAATGTGACTTGTCCATGGTCACACAGCTAGTGTTTGAGGCTAGAACTGTATTCTTCGTGACTCCAAGTCCAGTACTCTATCCATTGTACCACCAGCTACCTCCCAAGCTTTGATAGAAATAATTTTATTTCCTCTTTCTTTTAAAAATATTTCTCTATGGGAGGCAGAATAATATGTCAGCTTTGTAAATATAGGCAAATCAACTTAATGTTTCTGATCCACAGTTTCTCCTTTTGCAAGAGGGAAAACAATACTTGAACACTTGTATTACAAGGTGGTTACTAAGAAAACATTTTATGAATTTCAAAACATGATATAAATGGGATTTGTTTTATTATGTCATCATCATCATTTTATTATATGCCTTTGAGCTAGATGATTCCTAAGGTTTTATTATCTATTAATCTGAACATGACTCCATTTTATATTATTATTTATCATGTTTGCTATTCTTATTAAAGACCATGTTAGAGATGGCATAAAATGAAGGTAAAGGAGGATATTTCAATAATGTCTCAAAATTCTTGCAATAACTCATATTTTGGTAGCAGGAGAGACAGAGAGGCTGAGACAAAGAGAGAGTAGCTGTATAGATAAGAGATATCGCTAAAATAGTCAAGGTTACTCTGTGAGTTAAATACACACCACACATTGGAATCCTCTGCCAAGTCTGTTTCTAGGTTTGGGTTTTTGTTTCCTTGGTTTTTTGGGGTTTTGACCACTAAACAAATATTTATCTGTGTTCAGCACATTGGCACCTGGGATTCTCCCTGCTTCTCCTTGCCAATGAAGAGAAGTTGTTTACTATGTAAAGCTTTATTGTTCTTTGTCTACAGAGAAAGATAATCCCAGCAGGTATTAAACATGCACCTCTCTTTCTTGGAGCAAGATTATGTTGCCGTCTGGACTAGAATATATAATGTTTTATATATAATATAGTTATAAAGAGTGAGAGGTACTCACCACCTCCGGGCAATACCCTCTGACAAGTTTTTAAACTGTATTTTATTTTTTAAATATAGTTTTAATAATATCTTTTCCTGTCCATTGACCTTTCAAAGTGCATGATGTAAATGAGGTGTTCTTAACCCTAAGTCACAGACCCCTTTGTCATTCAATCCAGTGAAGATTTTGTCAGAATCACATTTTTTTAAATACATAAAATAACATACATTGAATGACAGTAGAAATCCAAATTATTAGATTTCACACTGTCAGGAACCTCCCGAGTCATCCAGTCCAGTGTGGAACCGAAGCTCAGCGAGGTAAAGCACTAAGTAGTAAGTTACAAAGCCAAGATTTGAACCAATGTCTTCTGACTCCAAATCCAGCACTTTTGTTATTGCACCACAAGATAACTGAATACATTTCTCAAATTCTTATGCAGAATTAAAACATGAAAAATAAAATAACATGAAAAAAATTAAAACATGAAAAGATATTAAATATTTGTTTTCATTCTTATTTATAGCACTGGTCATAGTTTGATGTGGCTAACCATTTATGTATCTTCTTCATTTTTCAAATGTATTGTATGTATCAATGCCATTCTTCTTGCCTAACAAACTACTAAAGGGCAGGAGCTATGTTTGCTTGAACTACTAAAGGATAAGATTTATGTCTGAATAGGCTTTTTTATGCCTAAATCTGGTGAGGTCACTCTTCTGCTCAAGAATCTTCAGTGACTCTCCATAGCCTTCAGACTACAAAGTCTAACTCTGTTGTTTAGCATTCAAGAACTTCCATAACCTGACATTGCCCTATCTAACATTGGTTCCTCTCAAAGGACTCTACACTACAACTAAACTCCACTATTCGGAGCACCTTATTCACCTCAGCTCACCTAATTCCCTAATTATGTCCCTAATTAGTGGACATAAACTAAATGAACTAAACTGAATATAATTATGAACCATTGAAGTCTTGTCTGGTTGACCAACCCTCTTAAGAAGCAATCTACCTGCACAGAATTTGCTGCCACTACACAGCCTGATGAGTTTATCTCTTTTCTGCTCTCTCCCACTCCTCTGCTTCACTGCCATCTGGTGAACTGATATCCCAAGTTTCATCCTCTCCTAAATCATGTTTATTTGTTGTCTGTATTTTTGTAATGTCTTTTACTATAGAAAAAACAAGATATTTTAATTGCATTTTGAGCAAGTGTTTGTTATAAATGAGTGGACCTAACAATAGGGAAGAAGAAAAATGAATCCTAATAGACCTAGGCTTAATTGGGAGCCTATATTGAAGTTTCTCTCTTTCTCTTCCTCTAGGATTCTCTTTGTCTCTTTCTGCAACTATCTGTCTCTGTCTCTTTTTCTGTCTCTCTCATACAAAGAGGAATTTTATATATAACATCAAATAGAAAACATACAAAATAATTAGGGGGAGCACCATCACCTGGGTACATTAGAATAAGCTTCTAATAGGACATGATATTTGAGTTTTGCTTTCTAGGAATCTAGGGACTCTAAGTCAGAGGTAAAAGGAAAGTGCAATCTAGGCATTTTAGAGGCAGTATATACAAAGGCCCAAGACACAAGATGGAATGAACTTTGGTCATGGGGAACTGCTGCTACATATGCAGTTCATCAGGAAAAAGAACTTGAATAAGTCTGGGAAAGCAGGTAGGAGTCTGATTGGGAAGGGCTTTAAAAACCAAACAGAAGAATTTAATTTTGTGATAGAGACAAGCAGAGGAAGTCCTTGGGGTTTCTTAAAGTGAGAAGTGACATGGTCAGAACCGTGCCTTAGGAATATGAAATTGCCAGCATTACAGATAACCACCTAATACTATGGTTAACTATCACTAGACAATAAGCTCCAAGAGGGCAAAACCCTGTGTTTTAATCTCAAACTTGTACTTTCTTCACCACGTAACACACAACTCTGCATAGTAGGTATTTAATATTTGTCGAATGCATATTGATTTAACAACCTTTCTACAACCGTTCACAAAGCACTTTTATTAATAATGCTCAATTGAGTTTTTTATGTTTCCCTTTGATAATGTCCTAGAGTACAGGGCTTCAAAATCATCTAGTCCAATCTCATTATGTGACAGATGAGAAAAATAACTCCCAGGAATATTGTGGCTTACTACAAGAGTAGTAAATAGCAGAATCAGAATTCAAACCCAGTTGTGATGGCCAATCCAGGGCTATGGGACACCGATTGAGACTTCTCTTTATGAAGAGTTCTGTGCCTTTGGAAACACAGCCCCATCAGAGTTACATAGTGTTAGACTGTTTTCCCACTAGTTGGCTATTATCCTCCATAATCCCTCAGTGCCTTTATTAGTTATTGTCATTTGGCAGTTGTCTCTGATTTTTTGTTACCCCATTCTTCAGTGGTTTGCCATTTCCCTGTCCAGCTCATTTTTACAGATGAGGAAGTGAGACAAGCAGGGATAAATGACTTGCCCAGGGTCACACAGCTAGTAAGAGATATCAGAGATCAGATTTGAACTCAGGAAGGTGAGTCTTCCTGACTCCAGGCTCAGCACTCTAACCACTGTGCCACTGAGTAGTCCCATGCCTTTATTTAGCCATCTAAAAAAAGTAGGCAATAATTTCATATTCCACTTCCTTTTAAAAGAACATTTTGAAGATGGCATATCATTACCTCTTTGAACTCAGAGAAAAGTGTTGTAAAAATATTAATGCCTTTGACCCAGCAATATCATTTCTAGGGCTGTATCCCAAAGAGATCATAAAAATGGGGAAAGTTCCCACATATATAAAAATATTTATAGCAGCTCTTTTTGTGGTGGCCAAGAAGTGGAAACTGAAGAAATGCCTGTCAATTGGGGAATGACTGAACAAGTTGTGGTATATGAATGTAATGGAATACTATTGTGCTAAAAGAAATGATGACCAGGTGAACTTCAGAAAAACTTGGAAAGACTCATATGAACTGATGCTGAGTGAGATGAGCAGAACCAGGAGAATATTATACACAGTAACAGCCACCGTGTGTGACAACTGCTTCTGATAGACTTAGCGCTTCACAGCAATGCAAGGACCTAAAATATTCCCAAAGGACTTGATGCAAAATGCCATCCACATCCAGATAAAGAACTTCGGAATCTGAATGCAGAATGAAGGAGACTATTTTCTTTTGTGTTATGTTTTGCTTTGTTTTGGTTTTTCGCATGGTTTCTCCCATTTATTTTAATTCTTCCATGCAACATAACTAATGTGAAAATGTGTTTAATAAGAATATATGTGTAAAACACATATAAGGTTGCATGCTGTCTCAGGTTGGGAGGGGGAAGGGAAGGAGAGAAAATTTAAAACTTATGGAGGTGCTTGTTGAAAACTGAAAACAAATTAATTTTAAAATATTAATTTAGAGGTAATGATGGTATTTTGGTAATTTAAGTTGGTAGTTTAAAATATTAATATTAAAATAATAATATTAATATAATAGTAAAGGAATGTCTGTGATCTGGAGTATATGTTATCAGCAAAGCTCTTCATTAAGTTGCAATCCATGTCCTCATAAAACTGTGTTGAAGATACATAGCCTCTGCCTTCTAGGACCTTAAAATCTAAAAATTTTTAAAATTTTTAAAATCCTGAGTGGAGGAGAGGAGTGAAGGAGTTTATGAAGCAATGTAGTATGCATTTATGCTCAAAAAATTAAACTTTCCTTCAGTTAAATTCTTGTTTGCAAATGGCATTGTGCTGACTAGAACACTGTAAAACCTCCTAAGTGATATTTCTAAGAGATAGGTGCCAGACCTAGGAGTTGATTGATATGGAGATTCCCCAAATGAGAAAACTGTAACAATGTAGGATGTTCTTTGAAACCTTTCATCTTAAAGAGTAGCCAAAAGCAAGGAGATGTTAAGTAATTTCACCATGATCAGAGGGGAATGTCAGAGCCGAAGCATGAACCCAGTTCTTTCTGGTTCAAAAGTCAGTTTACCATCTGCTATGAGATGCTACCCCTTATATGAGATGTGTATTCATAAGTATTTGGCCTACCTATCCACAGAAGAAAAACTAAATGGATCATAGGATCATAGATTTAGACCCAGAAAGAACTTTTGGAGACATAATCTAGCTTCCTCATCATATAGATGAGGACACTGAGGTTGAGAGGCCGAATGACTTCCCCAGGGTCAGACAACTTAGCAAATGTCTGAGGCAGGATTTAAACCCAGGTCTACCTTACTTCAAGCCTAGTGTCCAGACCAGAGATTGGCAAACCATAGTTCATGAGCTAATTTAGCCCACTATGTGTTTTTAAGTCCCAAGAGCTAAGAAAGAGCCCTTGCTCAGACTATGATAGGCGGTAAATTGAACAATCCGTAGAGTTTATATATCACTGTACATAGACAAACATTGCAAATGGACAATGAGATGGGCCTAAAATTGAGTACGAGAAAGAAGGTAGGCTAAATTGTATTTGTGAAAATTGTGCACTACTTTTAATTATCCCAAACTCCTCCGTAAAATAAAGACCTGTCAGTATTTTTCTGGTGATGCCATATTGAAATGAGTAGCCATACATCACAATATCCAAAGAATTAAAATTGCAGGTCATCCAAAGGGCAACAGAGTATAAGTACATGAATAGTCTGTAAAATATTGCCAATGAAGAACTACAAAGGAGAAGGGGCAAAAAGGATACTGTCATTTATTGTTGCTGTCCTCCCTTTTATAGCCAAACTCCTAAAAGAAGCCATCACTACTCATTACCTCCACATCCTTAATCCCCATTAACTTCTCTACTGCTTGTAATCTGGCTTCTAAACTCGCTACTCCACATGTTCAAAAATTGAACTCATTCTCTTGCTCCCATAACCACCTTTCCTCCAAATTTCATTTGTTTCTATTAAAGGCACCACCATCCTACCAGTCACCCAAGTTTTAAATGTCAGGATCATCCTCAGTCTTCCCTCTCTCCCCCATTCTATAGCCAATCAAGTGTCAAAGTTTACTGATCATACCTCAACAATGTATTTGAACACTTGCTTTGTCTCAACCCATAAGCCACCATCTAGTTCACAGCTCATCTCCTCCCACCTGTACTATTACAATTGTCCTAATTAAACAATTGCCAGAATAATCTTCTTAAAACATTCCACTCTTCTTCTCAAGACCCTACAATGGCTACCTATTGAGTATAGCATTTTAAAAATACAAACTTTTAACCTTAGCTTCTAAAGTCCATCACAGACTAGTCCTAGCTTGCCCTTTCCAGACTTATTTCCTATTATTATCCTTCAAGTCTTATATATTTCATCCAAACTTGCCTACCCAGTTTTCCATACATGCATTTTTCATCTTTGTGTCATGTCACATGCTGTTCTTTGAGCCTGAATTTCAGTTCTTTGTTACCCCCTGCCCTTCAGACTCTCTAGCTTCATTAAAGATTCAGATCATATGCCAGATCCTAAAGAAATCTTTTCTGAGTTCTGCTAGATTTTAGTTCTTTCTTTGTTTTCAAATCATCACATTGATACTTATCCATTTACAAGTTACAATCGCTGAGTTCCTGTTTTCTTTGTTTCTCTAGTGCCTAGCATAATACCTTGCACATAATATGTACTAAATGCAGCTTGATGTATTGATTTAAGAACACAGAATGAGAAAAAGACACGATTAGGTCACGTAGCAAGGATGAGGAATAGCGAATGTATAGCCTATGTGCTCCATTGATAGACATCCGTTAGACTGTGAGTTTCTCTATTAGACTGTAAGCTGAGAGAGGTGTTTTTGCATTTTCTTGTATCCTCCATATTTAGCACAGTGCCTGACATATAGTAGACACCTGAAAAATGTTTGCTGACCCAGCCTTGGCCTTGAGAAAAGGAGAAAAAGAGAACCTACAGATGTAGCAAAGGAGAGAACTGCTCAGTTCATTCTCTAAGATGAAAAAGAAAAAAAAAGCAGACCAACACACTTTTCAGTTAAATCTGCATTATTAATATTTTTTCAGTCCTTTCTTAAAACTCAACATCAAAAAAAAAGCAGTAAGTCAAGCCTTATTTGCAGTATTTGTCAGTTTCTAAGATATAAGTGGGTTCTGGGAGCTGGCTCTAGTTCATCCCTAGAGCTGAGCAGGGACGGAGGTCAGAGCTGAGCATAGGGAATGGAATTCAAGGCTGGACTCATTTACCCATCTACTCTTTATAGAATGAGGAAAAAAAGCTTGGAAGGGTGACTAAACAAATTAATATTATAAAGAGGAATTTACTAAAGAGATTGACATCATTTTTACTTATTTGTTAAACACATCTACTCTAAGAATCATCACTAGAAATTGTTCTGAGACTTAGAGCTACCTATACAGAGAGAGGTAAATTGATTTGCTGAAGGTGGTAGCCAATATTTGTCACAAACTTGAACGTTAGCCCTCTAGCCACTATAACAAGCTTCCTCTTTTGTTAGCTCTGAGGGAGTGTCCCATAATGAAAAAGAGTCTTAGAGTCCAAAGGTACTTAGAGTCCAAAAAGGGGCTTAGAGGCCAAAGATCTGGGTCCAAGTCCTATCTCTGGCACCAGATAGACTTGTGACTTTCAGCAAGTCATTGTACTTTTTAGGCCACAATTCTTTACCTGTGAAAATTGGGATAATAATATTTGTGACATCTATTTCACAAGTTTATCATGAAGAGTGAATGCACTTTGTAAACTATAAATTGGAATGCCACACATAGGGATTTTATTATGTAAAAGGAATAACATGATATTTATTCTTGAAATAATATATCATTCAGATTACTTGTTTAGTCACTCAGTCAACACATATTTGTAAAGGACCTACTATGTGCCAGGCACCATGCTAAGTGCTAGAGATACAAAGTAAAGCAAAAGTAAGTGCCTGATCTCAAGAAGCTCACAGTTTAATTACAGTCCAACGGGAAGCCAACATACAAACTCTGCCCAAACAAGATGTATATATATTTGTGTGCATATGTATGTATGTATATATACACACATATGTATCTATCTCTATATATGTATACACACACATACACATATATATATATATATATGAAATTGGAGAAAGCACATGCATTTGTAGGAGTCAGACTAGACTTCTTTCCAGAGGTGGGACTTTAGCTGAGACCTGAAGGAAGCCAGGAGGTATAGATGAGGAGGAATAATGTTCCAAGAGAGAGGATGGCCAATGAAAATGTTCTGAATCCGGTGATGGAGTGACTGGTGTGAGGAAAAACAAAGAGGCCTGTTTCACTGGATCACAGAATACACTGAGAAGAGTAAGATAAAAGAAGACTAGAACCACGGTAATGAGAGGCTTTGAAAGCCAGAGGATTTTATATTTTATCCTAGCGGTAACAGGGAGTCACTGGAATTTATTGAAAAGGGAGTGATATGGTCAGTTAGAAGTCACGATATGGACAAAGATCCAGCAAGGGAGATGGAGTGGTGGCCAGACAAGTAAAAGAAAAACTAGAAGAGAGAAGAGTCCTGAAAATCTAGAGAGAAGAGATTATTGAAAAGAGGATGATTGACAGTGTCAAAGGCTGCGGAGAAGTCAACAAGGATGAGGCCAAGATTCCAATAAATGCAAATTAATGAGACTTGAGTATACTTGCAATATTTTTCCTTTTACTAATTCAATTCAGCAATAAATTCAATTCAATAATCATTTATTGAGGGCTTATCATATGCAAGTCTCTCAATTATTTCATTGTTTCCATTGATAAATTTAAAAATCATAGTAATGATTACTTGCCAGACAGTTTGACCTGGTGTCTAGAAGGCAAACTTTGAAGTCAGACCCAGTTAGCATCTTTCTTCTGGCACATACTAGCCGTGCAAACATGAGGTAGGCTCTTAGTCTCGGTACTCCAGTTGATCCACTAAGAGTATAAGTTAGAGCTCAAATTACAAATCAGCATGATGAAGGGAGTTTTCACACCTAGAGTTCTCAGCAATGATGAAATCAATCTGAAGCAAAAACTCTAAGGGTTGAACACTTTGTTAAGTGCTTGAGGTGTAAAGACAAAACAAAAAAGTCTGTTCCCTCAGGGAGCTTACATTTTGCTGAAGGAACATAACAGGTATCCAAATAAATAGAGATGGAAGAAAAGAGTGACACAGAAAGTAAAGAGACAGTACTAATAATTGAAAATTTAGGATGTTAATAAACTATGAGACCAGGGTGCTTGAGAGTAACTCAAAATGGATTTTGAGATTCCCATGTAATCCCAAGTATAAGGGCAGACATTGAATTAGAGGGCTCTTAACCTTTTTTGTGAACCCCTTTGGTTGTCTGGTGGAGCCTATAGACCTCTTCTCAGAGTTATACTTTTTTTATGCATGTACGTATACATTACGTATGTGTGTATATTGTGTATATGTATGTATAATATATATATATGTATTATATATATTATTACAGAAGAAACCTATTATGTGGAAATAGTTCTCAAACTATTTTTTAAACCAAATTCAAGGACATCAGACTAAGAATAAATGAATTACAAAATGCACCTGGGTACTGAATTTCACAAGAAAGGAGGAAAAGTAACCAACACGTCACAAGAAATAAAAGAGCAAAAGCAACCTGCACTGGGAAAGGTGGGTAGAGAAGCAGTATCCTCTGCAAAGACCTAAGTTTTCAAGAGTAAAAGAAGATGGAAACAACGTAAAAAGAAAAAATTGGGGACAAATCAGCTGTCATCAAGGTAGAAAGCTTTTTAAAAATAGTTTCCTCTAAGAAAAAAAGGTTTGAGAAAGGAGGCGTCACATTTGTTGAACTTCTTGTGGTTTCTGTCTAAGGAGATGATCTCACCAGTTATTACCCAATCAACTCTACACCAACACTTTTGCTGAGACCTCTACAGAAAATTAATTGTCAGCCATGGGGTAGATGGTTTGGAGCAACAAGCTAGAAAACTGGTACCTAAGACCTCAAATCCCACTTTGCCCTGTGGAATGTGAACCAAATTACGTAATAATAGCTTGAGTATATTTTATAATTTTTACAACATGTTCACAGTGTTTTATTTATATTTATCCATTAATCTTGGCTTTATCTCTGTGAATTGTAAAATAGGCAAGTTTAATTATTTCCATTTTACAAGTAGGAAAACTGAGAGACTAGGAGGTTGTAACTTGCCTTAATTTAATGGCATTGCTGCACAACCAGGACATATTCCCTGGTCCCTGTGCTTTTTCCACTATACTTGACCTATCTCCTTTTTAATAGTTATGCTGATCTACCTCATAGAATTTTGTTATGCAATAATAACTAATAAAATGACTGTGTGCTTTTATACAAGTTTGTAATTATTATCATTACAATAATCATAATTAGTCAGTGTCCTGGATAATTGAAATCAGCTGCATGATAAGTACTGACTCAGTGGACAGACAAGTCATCAATTCAACAAATATTTATAAAATGCTTTTTATATGCGAGGTTCTGTATTAAGCAAAGAACGAAAAATAAAAGTGAAAAAGACACAAGATTCAAGTAGTTGTCAACCATATGCCTGTGTAAAAGAGAAAGAACAGAAGGGAAAGAGAAAGATAAGTCCACAATAATTCCAGCCCAAGTTCCAAAAGGGAAGTAGGAGACATAGTCGTGGGAGATTCAGAAACAGGAGAAAACATATCCAGCTAGGGATATCCAGAAAGTCTTTTTAAAGGAAATGATATTTGAATTGGACTTAGAAGGATAAAAATATTTTTGACAAATGGAGATGGATAAAGAAGGTTATTCCAGAAAACGAAAATATGAACAAAGGCACAGAGAAAGGAAAGCATGGGTTCATTCTCAGAAAACAATTAATGGTATGGTTTGGCGAGACTAAATTATCAGAGTATGGTACCACAGATTTAGAACTGGAAGAGATCTTATAGATTACTGAGTTTAGCTCTTCCATTTTACTAATGAAGACATTAAGACCCAAAGAAATTAAGTTATTGACCCAAAGCCATACAGGTAAGTAAATGAATCCTTGTTTTCTGGCTCCAAATCCATCACTCTTTACTCAAAATGAAGGATTCTTATAAAGGAAGCAGGGAGAAATTAAACACAGAACAATAAATTGGAAATCATGTTGTGGAGAACCTTAAATGCTATACTAAGGAATTTAGCATTAAGAATTCAGACTCTGTTTGGTAGACAAATGTCAACTATTGGAGTTCTTTTGAGTCAGGGGAGTAACATGATGACAGCTGTGCTCCAAACAACTCTCTTTCTATCTATTTATACATAAGATAGATTGGAAAAGGGAGAGATTGGAGGCAGGGAAACACATTAGTAAGAAATTTTAATAATCCAGATAATAATAATGGTCCAGATCTGTGATTTCATCAATGTGGAAAGTTCTTGGTGATGAAACATCCTCCATTGAGGAAAATTGTTGACTTTTCTACAACTTAGAGCTTTAGTAGTTTAGACACAGAGGTGGGGAACCTGTCTAGAGGGCCACAGTTTCCCCACCTCTGGTAGAGAATGATTTCAGGGTCCTGGGGATTTAAGGGTCCTGTCTAGCATCGCACAGGTGTAGGTATTGGAGGAAGGACTTCAACCCAGGTGCTTCTGATTCCAACAACAGCTTTCTATCCACTATACCACACTACTAATTATTTGTAGAAGTAGTAGTAGTAGTCATAGTAGTAGTAGCAGTAGTATGAATAATAATAAATTACTGTTTTGTTAATGATAAAATAATAAATGACAAAATTATTTTACATACATGAACTCTTGACCTTTTACAATATCTCTGAGGTAGATTCTACAGATTTAACTTGCTCCATTTTACAGATGAGGAAATTGAGTTTCAAAGAATCATGCAACTAGAAAATGATATGTTAGTATGGTTGTAATTGGAGGTTTAATTGGAGATGATGGCAGTAGGAAGGTGAGGGAGAAAACAAATATGAGTGACACTGTGGAATTAGGTCTACTAGACTTAGCAACTGATTGGATATAATGAGGCAATGTCTAAAGAGAAAAAGAGGCAAAAGTGACACCGAGATTCCAAGACTGTCTTTGAAAGCAATGGTGCAAAAGAGTCAAGATGAACTATGTTTGGGAAGCGTCTGATGAGTTTGGGGATGTATAGAGTTTGTGATACTTGTGAGATGTTCAGGTAGAGTCATCCCATAAGTTGCTGGAAATCTTGACTAGAGTCTAAGAGGGGAATTAGGGCTATATTAGAGAAATAAGGATAGAGATTTGATAGTGGAAATTGTGGGACTGGATAAGATTACTCTATACAGAGGGAAAAGAGAAGGTCATAGAGACTTAGAAAATTAGTATATTCAGGATCAAAGAAAATCCTAGGGAGACATAGAAGAAACAATAACTCATATTTCTATAGCATATTATAAAATTCTTCCCTCATAACAACCCTGTGAAGTAGCTAGTGCCAGTATTATTATTCTTATTTTACATGTAAAGAGTTGATCAGGGACGTTTGACAGTCAACAAAAGAAGACAAAAGAAGTCAAACAAAAAAAGTAGTCTATAAGCAATTGTTTAGTACTTTGATTCTAGATTCTTACTGAGGGTGTAGATAGACCCGCTGACAAACTCACTGAAAGAATTTACCAGGGCATGCCCAGTAATACCTCACTAAATATGAGGATACTTTCTTCTGTTCTATCTATTGGCTTAAGTTGATTGGTTTGAGATTGAGAGGTTAAGTGATTCACTGCTGATTGTCACATAGCTAGTAAGTGTCAGAGGCAGTATTTAAACACAGGTCTTCTGACTCCAAGTCCTTCTCTTTACCTGATTGGATCATGTGTTCAAATATCAATCTTGAGATGGATGTATCCAGGCTTAGAAGTGTCCTTGTGAATTCAAGAGGCCCAGAGATTTTATTATCTCCCCGGCTATTGCATCCCAAAGTTCTCGGAGACTTACTTTCTGGCATGCTTCTTGTGCTACAGATCCTTGGTGCTGTCATATGACTCACTGAGTCAGGGCACATAGAACTTACCATCTTCCCTTTTGCTATATCCTTAGAATTTCTAGGACTCTCTCGTTGCCCCACAATTGAATTTTATTTTATGTGTTGTCTCTACAAAATAAAGTAGGAGAATCTTGAGAAAAATACTGTGTTCATTTTTCTATTTATATTCCCAGTATTTAGTTTGGTTCTTGGCAGACAGTAAGCACTTAACAAATGAGTGGTTTTTTTTTCTATTCAAGTCCAAAAGTTTTTCCACTCTGCCACACTATAGAATCAGAAGAGCTTGGTACCACAGAACTTACGAAATGAGAGCATGGTCAAGTGTCAAACATGACAGAGACACTCAGACACTGAGAAAAAGACATTGACTTTGGCAAATAGAAAGTCATTGGAGTCATATAAGGAAACAGCTTTCAGTGGTGTGATGGGTGGAGGGAATAAAAGTACAAGGACAAGAGACTAGAATGAAAACAGATGGAGAGGAAATGGGGCATAGAGTAATTTTCAAGAAATTTAGCATTAAAAAGAAGGAAACTCTTAAGAAGATATAAGAAAGAGTTAAAGGAGAGGACAAAGGGACAGGAGTCAGGGTCCTCCATGGTCTTTCTTCAAGTGACTTTTCCATATTTCTTTCACATTATTTCCCTTCACATATTGTATGTCCCAGTCAAATCTGACAACTTAGACCTTCCCCCAAAATAGGACTTCAGTCTCCCCCAGCCATGCAACCACATAGTCTATTTCCCAACTCTATATTTATACTCCTCTTTTATTTTTTCTCCATTTTCCAGGTCTCTTCTGAGACTTTTCTTGATATCAAAGTTTTCTCTCCCTCCTCAAATTTTCCTAAACAAGGGTTCTTAGTTTTTTCCATATTATCGATCTCTTTGACAGCCTTTGAAACCTATAAACCTCTTCTCAGAATAATGTGTTTTTAATGTATAAGATAAAATACATAGAGTTATAAAGAAAATGAATTGTTGGAATATAATTATCAAAAAACCAAACAGCAATTATAATGATAGTCAATGGTGAAATACACTACAATGATGAAAGACAATTTTCTCACTTTATTTTTCTTGCTTTTTTCTAACATGGTTAATACAGAAATATGTTTTGCATGACTTCAAACATATAATTGATATATTGCTTGCCTTCTCAGAGGGTGAGGGGGGGAGTTGAAAAGGAGGGAGAACATGTGGAACCAAATTTTTTTTTAAAAGAATGCTAAAAATAAATAAATTATAATTTTAAAAAAATAATTTAAGTACATGAACTCTAAGTTAAAAGTTCCCTATCCTGTTGCATTTTGTCAATTCTTTCCTTTACCCACTTGCATGTAGTTACTTGTGCACATGCTGTATCACTCAATTCAGCAGATTATAACCACTTTGAGGGCAGATTGAATCATTTTTTTCACTTTTGTATCCTTAAGGTTAGCATTGTATCTTGGCCATAGTAGGCGCTTTGTGAAGGTTTGTGGAACTGGATTCTTCAGAGACAGAAGCAAAGTAAGGAGCTCTGGATTCGAAGTTAAGATCTAAGTTTGAATGTGAGCTCTACCACCAATAGCCAGATGGCCATTTAGAAGTCATTTAATCTTTCAGGGCTTCTCGAGAAATTCCTCATTTGCAAAATGAGGGGTTTAAAAGTGGATGACTTCTCCAATATCTTCTATTGGAACTCTAACATTTTGTAATATTGCAAGATGTTCTATATGCTCATTTATACCACTGATATCTACATATGATTTATTCACTCAATCACCTGACTGGGTACAAATGACCTAATCTTTAGGTACATCAGTCTCTTAGTCTATAAAATGGATAAAATAATCCCTGCATTTTGCCTTCTTCAGATGACTATTGTCAAGATTATCTAGTCACCATAATAAGATGCTTTGAGAATATAAATGCCATAGAATTATTTACTGACAAAATCAAAAAAAAATAGTAATCAGTGAGATGAGACATCTTAATCAGTCAAATAAAAGAGACTTATGGTCAGACAACTTGACTGGGAGTCAGGAAACATAGATACCAGCCTTAGTTCTGTTACTAATTGCTTATATTAGCTAAGATACTTAACATCTCTATATCTTTGTTTCTACATTTCCAAAAAAGAAATAACAATATCCACCTGCTTGAGATAGAATATTATACATAATGAAGCCTTATGCTCCTTTGAACTTCTTGAAGAGTGATACTATATAATCTAATTATTACTTATGATTCTAAAACCCTCAGAGGTCATACAAAAACACAGAGAATGTATGCTGTACAGAAATGTAGCTAGGTTTCTGAAGCTTGGACTAAGTAAGTTGTGGGAGGGTTCTGGAGGTGGGCATAGTAAGGGGGTATACCAGAGCAGGTCATACCAATGCACCAGAGCTGGTTATTAATTTTTCAGTTGAATATTTACTCCTCACAAACTGGCAAATGCAAAAATCAGAGTTTGGTTTATTTTTTTAATTGTCTACACTGAAGAAAGTAATGGAGAAAATGTTAATGCAGACTAGCCTTAAAAGTGTTTTGTGCAACAGGTTTTTTTTTCCCCATAGAGCCTATTGTTAAATATTTACCAATAATATTCCTGGTCCAATTACCCTATGAATACAGTAGTTAGGCATCCATCACAAGCCAATGCCACATGGAAGATGGCTCTGCCTCCCTAGTACCTGGGAGATGACAAGAGGAGGAAGGCAGTAAGTCAGTAAAAGGGATGTCATAGTAAAATGGTCAAAGGAGTGGAAGTGGCGTTGCATAGTATAGGACTGGTAAAGGACTTTCAATGCTCAGGGGCAACAGACTTGCAATTTATGAAGAGGAAGCATATTTCTGGATTCAGCTGTCCTAGGGACCTAGGTCAAATTCCTGATTGCCCCCACACCCCTAATTTCTTTGCTGCTAAGGATTTTTAACAAATTGGCTCTGACATACCGCAGTGTTAAAATGGCTTTATTCCTCATTCTCAACATCTATAGTATCATTACTTTCTAAAGTCAAAGATCAAAAAGTCATACCTGAACTCAGAATACTTTTACTTTTTAAACTCAGATTTCTTCGAACTCCTCGAAGAGTGATACTATATAAGCTAATTATTCTTTATGATTCTAAAACCCTCAGAGGTTGCACAACACAGAGGAAGTATGCTGTACAGAAATGTAACTGTTTCTGAAGGTTTTTAAGCAATTCTCTTGGTGAGATTGAGAAAGGTACAGTGGGAAGAGAGATCAGAAGGTCAGAGGACCTAGATTTAAATTCTGGTTCTGACATTTCCTACCTTTGTTGCCTTGAACAAACCTTTTCCCCTCAAAGCCTCAGTTTTCATATTTGTATGATAGATTAAATGGCTTTTGCGGTCCCTGACAGCTTTAATTTCTATGATTTTATGAGTGTGTATAGCCTAAGGAGCAGTCTAAGAAACTATAGGAGGAGTATGATAGGAGAAGCTTCCCAAACTTTTATCTTCAACTAAGTGAAAGCTAACACAACTAGAACTTTAATTCAGCCAACTTTCTTGCTTCTGATGGGCTGGGCAACAGATCTTTCAGGGGGAAGGAGAGAAGAGAAGGAAACAAGCATTTAATAAGTGCCTATTCTGTGCCAGCTACTGTGCTAAGCATTTTACAGATATTATCTCATGTGATCCAGGGGCTTAGAACCATCTTTAATTGGTGTCACCATTCAAGCATAAAACATGATTATGGGGAATGAGGAGTCCTTGTTGGAAAACAAGTACCTCCGCCTGGCATAGGCATTTGTGAGAGCTAAGCAACAGCGACTGTATTATGTTAGAGTACCAACCTCTCCTCTCCAAACATAGATGCCTTCATTGAGAGGTTGATTTAGTCTTTTAGCTGTTACTCAATATTTAGAAAAAAAGTGCTTAAGTATTGTAAATTTCTCACCTGGCACATTGAAATGGGATAATAATCAATAGCACATCATTAAAATATACTAATATGAGACAAGCATGTCTGCTTACACTAAATTATATTCATACTTCTTCCAATTCCCTAGGGATTCTCTCTGCCAGGGGGCAAGGGAGCAATATTACTTTCGTGATCTCACCATCTTCTTTAAGGAATAATATTAAGCAACTAAAAATTCCTTTCAAAAGATGATGTTAAAATATAGATTTGGAATCTAAAATCACAACCTAAAAGTAGAAACCTTTTTTATAAAATAGGAAATGAGAAATACAGATTATATTAGTTGGACTCAATGGGTACACAAAAATATTCTTTAAAGAATCTGTTGGGTCTTTTTAAGTATACGAGGAAATAAAACGTAAAATAATATAAAGACAAATTAAAGAACTTTTTTCTAGATTATGACAAAGTTTAGTCAATAGAACAAATGATGTGTTATATACTCCTTTTGGTTTGGCTGTTTTGACTTCCTCTGTATTCTTAAGATTATTATATCTTTCCTCAATTTCTATTGTTTTTTTTTCTATTGGAATAAAAACACCTTATATTCATGTGATACTTTAAAGTTTGTAAAGCACTTTGCACATATTATTTCTTTTGTTAGTCACAACCTGGTGAGGTAGGTGATAGTGTAATCCTCATTTTATAAATGGGGAAACCAAGACCAAAATAGACTCAGAGTCACAGTTAAGAAATTACTGAAAGAGAATTTGAACTCAGATCTTCCTGACTCAAAGTCTAACCTGCTCAGGTCACTGTCTCCTAGCTGCTTAGAATTATGCAGTTGTAATAAATGTCAGAGGAATGCTGAGATAAGAAAACGATGAAGTCAGTATATTTTATATAGACATAAAATAGTAGATGAAAAGTAGATAAATAGTAGGTGAAGTTGTTATGTGTGTGTGAAATGAATTTTTATAACACTTGATGAGGCCACTGAAATATATACTTCTAAATTCATTGTTTGTAACTTTACCTAGAAAGTTCACTCAGCCTCTAACTAAAGTTATCTTCACTTGCATAAAAATTAGTTATAAGCAAATTGAAGGATAAGCGATAAGGAAATAAATGAATGCATATTTACTACAAAGGTTTTGGGTTTTTTTCTTTAAATTTGGGAAGGGGTAGGGGATAAGGTGAGAAAAAAATCTTATTAATTGGAAAGTAAAATAAAATAGGAACAAAAAATATAGAATACTGTAAAATTTGCTATCAACTAAAGCTGTAGATAACACAAAGCTATTGGGACTTTGTACACAGCATCAGTGTAGGGGGCTCTTGCTCCTCCCTATAGTTTTTTGAGTATTTTATTTTTCTCCCAATTACATGTAAAAACAATTTTAACATTCTTTCTTTAAATTCTGAGTTCCAAATTCTCTTCTTCCTTCTTATCCTCTTCCCTTGTTGAGAAGGCAAATAATTTGAGATAGTATACATGTTCAGTCATGCAAAACATATTTCCACATTTGTCATGTTATTATGAAAGAAAACAAAAAAAAACACAAAAAAATAAAGAAAAACTAAACTACAATCTGCATTCAGACCCCATCAGTTCTTTTCCTGGAGGTGGATAATATTTATCATCATAAGTCCTTCTGAATTATCTTAGATCATTGTATTGCTGAGAATGTCATTCACAATTGATCATTGTATGATATTGTAATTACTGTATACAGTGTTCTCTTGGTTCTGCTCATTTCACTTTGTATCACTTCATGTGTCTTTCCAGGGTTTTTCTGAGAGCATCCTGCTTATCCTTTCTTACAGGACAGTAGTAGTCCATCCCGATCATATACCACAACTTGTTCAACCATTCTCCAGTTGATGGACATCCCCTCAATTTCCAATTCTTTGCCACCACTAAAATAGCTGGTATAAATATTTGTGTACATATACTTCCTATGGTTTTGACAGATTTTGACACTTGTTCATCAAGGTCACTGGCCCCTAAGTAGCTCCAGGAGAATCTTGAGTAGACAGGATCACCAAGGGAAAAAAACATTCCCCCCTATCCTGATGCCTAGCTCACAGGATCCAGTGGGGATTGACTACCCTCATGTTGCCTCACCTAGGGCTCTGATTTTGGGAGGCTAGGGGTTATGGGCATGGGACTAAAATAATGGTGAGTTTTACTGACCTTGGAACATCCTAAGTCTTTGCCCTACCCCCAAGCCTTTGTCTGGTATGACTTTCTCACCTGTGCCACCTATGCTCGGGTCCCTTACTATGGGGGATGTCTGAGAATATAAGTAATGGAGATGTCCTAAGAATCCCAGAGTTTCTGTCTCTACACTGAAATCTTTCCAGGTGTTGGAACACCACTTTTCCATTCAATTGAAATCAAAACAAAATTATAGGAGCCCACCTACATTCCAGCTCTGATAACTCCTCATCCCCTCTCCAATTACATATCATTCCATTATTCCATTTCATTAATTTGTACTTATCTATATATTTCTTTTCCCTCTCTCCTCACGTATAGTCTAAATTTTTCAAGTCTGACCTCCTATTCCTTTGTCAGTCCACTACAACTCTAAAATATGTTGGTTCTCAACCTGTGTCCAGTTCACAGGACTAGAACTCTGGTTGTCAGTGTCCTTTGGACAAGGAGTCACTCCTTGAGTCAAAGCTCATCTTTAGCATTGTTTCTTTCATTGAGGTTACTGTATTTAAGTTCTCCTGGCAAACAAATGACCTTCTAGTAGATATACCATACTACTCCTCCCGGTTTCACTCAAACTCCCTAAATTGTTTTCGTAGCCTCCCTTTAGCTTCCCATCCCTTTTAAAATCATCCTTTCCTTTATAATTAAGATTACTATAAATGCTGTTGCCTCTATGAGTACTGTGCTGTCACTCGAAGGGGAAGGTCATCGAGAAGAGAAAAAGGATGAGAGCATAGGAAGTGTCTCCTATTAAGATTTGATTATGTTGGCTTAAATAAGGCAAAGGGTGGCCTCTTTAAAAACTGACCTATTTTAATTTAATAAGTTGTAAAATTGCCACCCTCATCCACCTTAATTTCCTTTTCACTAAACCCAATCCATTTGGAAAAGCCTTAAACCCTTCCATGTAATTCTATTAACATTTAACTTCATATTCAAATCTGTTGATGTCTTTTCTTTTATTCATCTCTAGTTGGCAAATTGTGAATTAACTAGGTCTTCTCAGAATATCCTGCTACCCTTCCCAAGCCCACTCTGACTACAATTCTTAAAATCATAAATTTAGAACTGAAAGAGACCTTAAAAGCTATTCCCTCACTTTATAGATCAGGAACCCAAACTGGTGACAGGATGTGCCTAAGTTTACCAAAGGAGCAAATGGTAGAGTCAACATTTGAACCCAGGTTCTCTGACTAAATAAAATCCAGCACTTTCTATCTTTTAGCGTTGCTGTCTCCCTATAAACAATTCCTTTACCTCCTGCTATCCTATCTATATGCAAACTTTCTCTACTTTTATGGTTTAATAATCCATTTATTTTCCTCCCTATGCTGGGGAGGGGGAGGGGGAGAAAAATGGATAGGGGTGGGGCAGGGCAGAAAGGGGGAATGGGGTAAAATTAAAGTTTAAAGAAATGACATAATCTGTCATTCACTTTGTCTCAATACCTGCTTCAATTCCATCCTTACCCCCCAGCATTTTATCTTGCCACAGAAACCTTGAAGATTTTTTCTTGCATAATTTCCTGTTGGCAGAAATTCATGAATCTTGAAAACTTGTTTTCAATTCCTTCTCACTTATCCCCTCCCTAATATCTATCACATTGACTAGTGAATTCATGCATACTTCTATGCTTCAAGGCATTCCAAATCTGTATTTATTATTTCATTTCTATAAAAGTACATTTATTTTACTCTAAAATACTGTACTATGCATATGGATGCTTCTCTGAGAACAGGAAAAGTAGGGTCTCTATTCATTCCACTCATTACCTTTCCCCACCCATCCCACCTCCACCTTGCCACCATCAAAATCAAACGCTTCATTCTTCAGATCTGGTGTAGGCAAACATGGCATTAGCCTGGAGAGGCTTCCTCAACCACTTAAGTCCAACAATAAGATCTTTGAACATAAGGAGGATAGAGGAAGGAGCACAAGAGCGTCATGGGTAGAAAAGGAACAGTTTTAGATTTATAAGACAACAATGGGTAGGGAGCCTTGAAAAATCTAATTAAAGTTGAAATCAATCAAATACACCAAGGGGAGTATGCTTTTTGGAGTCCCTTCCAGTTCAAAATCTTATGCTATATACTGGAAGAAGAATTCTTCTAACATTTAAGTGGATTCCTAAGTTATATATACATATATTTTTCTTATTAATATTAAGAAATGGAAGATGAAGGAGTCCTGGGGGGAAGAGGGGAATTAAAGTATAGGTTTATTTTTCTTATTTGAATTTTCTACTTTTCCCCCTTTAGTAAATGAGATTAGTACAATGGGAAAAGCCTTGGTTCAGGAGTCTGAGTAACTGGGTTCAACTCCTACCTCTGACACTATCTCTGTGACCTTAAGGATGTCACTTCACTTCTTCAGGTCTTAGTTTGCTCAACTACAAAATAGATTGGACGAGATGGCCTCTAACATCTCAGTACTAAATCTATTCTTTGATTCCTCTGGAATAGTGGACTTATCTTCCTAGAAAAAAGCAATTGACTAAACTCTCAACAAATATAACTCAGGGGAAACAAATACTTAACCTGTTGATACTAGATCCTTTCAGAATGCAAAATACCACACTCCAGTCTTATTATGATTTTTAACTTTGGGAAATGGGGTACAAGAAGGGAAACAAATCACTGTCTCATCAGTCTTTCTTCTAGGATTTTAAAATTGGAAAGGATCTAAGCCATAACAGTTCATTAGACTGAGTCTATGAATCATTTCTAGTGAATTTATTTGAATTCAGCAGTGCGTCTCTGGTGATTCCAGGCATCAGGATGAATTAACATAATCTCCAATAAATTAACATGCATTTATTAAGCACCTGCTAATGTTACCAGGCTTTGTGTTAGACACTAGGAATACAAATACAACACTGAGACTATCTCTGGCATTAAGGATTTTACATTCTGATGTATTTTCTTTTAAGTTTTCTAAAATGGCATAATATTTATGCTATAGTAATATAAACAGGAGTAAAAATTACCTCACTTATAGACTTATTTTATTTAATTTCTCACACATACACTTGAAAATAAAAGGTACTTCAGTTTTTTTAAGCAACAAGATGAAATCATTTTCTACTGTAAAATAAATAATAGCCATCCTTCCCACTATATAACTGTCATTTGTAACTATTCAAACGCCTTTCCAAAGCTTACATGTTAATGATCTCTGGGGAAAAAAAATAATCTGACCATCTGAAAAGAAAGACTTCAATCACAGAAATCTCTTTTTTGAGATTATTTTAAGGGAGATTTCTGAAAATATTTTCTCTAATACTCACACAGGTGACTGTACCAAGTATCTCTGTGGCATCATTTGTCCTGTTTTAAACTAGAAATCATCTAAAGGCCAAGAAACTAAGGGTTATTTTACTTACCGATACATCTTTGATAAGCAATGAGGAGCTCTGGAAAACTACAGAGAAGTGTTTGCATCCCAGGTTATACCAACAACTTTGTGAGCTAAATGAAGCTGAGTAAAGATCAGTAACAATTTAAATGGAACGAGTCTGACTGGTCTTGGCTAAGTTGGTGGTGATTGGCTGGGTGACTGATTAGTGAGACAGATTGAGGAATGAGAGAGTACACATCATTTTGTTAGAACTCTTGAGAAATAAGAAATTAAAGTAAAAAACTCCCTGAATAAAAAAAAAACAGGAAAACCCATAAGTTTGGTGAAAATTATGGAAATTTCACATGACCCAGTAATTTGAACAATATGGAAACTGAAGCCCAGAGTGGTGACTTGGTCAAGGTCACATAGCTAGTGCTGCTTCTTTAACTGGTGTCGTGGATTCAGTAATGACCCCCTTTGCAGCGATGTTTCCTATCTCATGTTATCTTTTAAAAAAATGTATTGGTAGTAAGACAAACATTAATACTTGACTTATTTCCTCCCAACTGCTCAAAATGCTTCGTAGTTTCTAAGCTCTGACAGGGGAGAATATGTATCCCCTTTCATATAACGTGTGACTTATTTCTGGGGCAAAAAAATGTATAAATATACTATGATGTGTTCATGCATGTGTGTAGGTATGCGTATGTAGGTATTTTCACTTCTGAAAGTCACCCTTAAAAATTATTTTCAATGCTTCTACTTAATTAATAAGCTAATGACAAGTTTTACTGAAAGAATTTATAAGTATGTACAGACATAGGGCTACTGCCAAGTTTGATTGGGCTGGGGGTCACCTGTAACTGGAGCCAGTCTCTAGGCAGCAACCCATAAGACCTGCATCCTGACAATGGCATTGTAGATGCCCCCAAAGCACAGCCCTACCTACCTAGCAGCGCTTACTCTTACAACGCAATGCCTTCTACTTATTCATATGCATGTGCCTGCACCACCTTCTGTGTATCCAAACACAGATATAGGTCTCAGGTTTAGGCATTTTTACTCCTTTTGTATTTACACTTCTTAAAAGCCCTGCAGCCCAGATACGCCCAATGAAAGGGACAAATGATGTTGAGTCATCAACACTGTTTTCTTCTTGGTTTTCCAATACATCATCAAGCCCCAAATATATTGACTTTCTTATTTGTCAGTAGCTGGTTGGACCAAGAAGGGTTTTGCTAAGAAAAAAAAGGAAAAAAATCTTTTTTGTTGCTGTTGTGTGGTTTATGGTTCTGCAATTCTGATGACAGATGGTCCCTTTGTTGAGACTTGTTAGATGGATTTGAAGTTTATTGCCTCTAACCTTTTCTTCACCAACATTCAACTTATAAAATTCGACATACTCTTAGCGCTATGTGACAAAGTATTTATGTTCCTATAGACACACAGAGTTCTAAAGATTTAGATACAGCAGAAGAAAGCCTAGGAAGATCAAGTGGAATGTAGGGGAAACTATAAAGTAAGGACAGATGAATAGGGACCCGGAATGTGTGAGTTTGATGAAAACACTGTAGTTAACCAGATAGTGATATGGTCAAGAGTGACAATGACACTGTGTTCCTTTTCTTTTTTTAACAGATTCCAAACCTTTTGTTCCCTATATTTTACATTTCCTTATGTTGTCTCTGTTGGGGAAGGAGAGATTCAGGTGACAAGAGAAGAAAAAAGGGAGAGACAGGGGAAAGAAAACAAAAAGAACAAAACAAAAGAACAGGTGGCTTATCAGGATATTTATTTTATCTATCATTTGTATGTGAATGTTTGTGTGTGCACATGCACAGGTACATCCACTTGTTCTTTTGGGTTATGCTATGAAAAAACTTTGAAACTTTTTTGAAGGACTTTGAAACTTGTTGTTATCTGGAAGAATCACCTGAGAGTGAAAATGTTTGTTTCTTTCTAACTTAAAGACATTGCCCCTACTTGTTTAAGAAATGATTAGTCTGATCCTCTAATCTCCAGGTCATAAGCTCAATTGGATCAAGTTGGCTGGATGAATATACACTATAGACTTAGAGCTTTGAGGGATGCTGGGTGATTGTGCCAGTCATCCAAATAACTAGAAAAACATTCAACCAGACCACAAATATTTTTATTAGCCTGAACATGTTCCCAAAGTCCTTCCCACACAAGGTCATAACAATGATGTACCCTGTTGCTTTGGCTATGAGTGACCTTAAGAAGTACATCCATTGTCAGTGTACCTGGTCATGAGGTCAGAGGTTGTTTGCTTGTTTGTTTGTATTATTCAAAATCTTTCCTTAACCATACCTGAGGTCTTAGATGGAAAGAGAGGAAAGTTGAGTATTTGACTTAATTCAGTCCAGATCAACAGGTATTTTTTTTAAGAACTAACTTTGTTAAGAAGTGGCTAGACTCTTTGAATTAAAACACGGAAATGAAAAACAATCCCTACCCTCAAAGATTTTTACATTCTACCGGGGGAATCCAACATGGACATAGATAAGTAAATATGAGACAATTTGAGGAGGAAAACAGGACTAATAACTGGAAGGAGGGGGATCAGGAAAACTTCCTGGAGAAGGTGGCACATGAACTGAAACTTGAAGAAAGCTAGGGATTTTGAGAAGTGGAAGTTACTGGAAGCCTATCCAATCTTAAAGACTCAACTACACATAGATTAGTCCCTTAGTCTCCCATCAGACACTTTGGTCAACCAAGCAAATTATCTAGTTATTAACCTACTAAGGACCAATCAGTTCTAATAATTGACCAATAAATCCATCAACATTTTTGAGCAGCTACTACATGCCAGACATAGTGCTAGACATTGTTCTAGGGATAAGCATGTGACTAGGGATAAGATAAAATGAGATAATCCCTTCACTCAAGAGGTTTACATTCCTTTGGGTGAGTATATATTTATATGTGTATATATACATATATATACATACATACATATATATACATAAGTGCATATATAAAACATAAAAATGCAAAGAAATTTTAGTGGGGAGAGCACTCACAGCTGGAGGAATCAGAAAAGGCAAAAAAAGTTGGTGCTCCAATTGAGTTTCACAGTAAACAAGGGATTCTAAGAAGCAGAAGTAAGGAGGAAGGTATTGTAATATTGGGGATAGCCCATGGAAGGTACAGAGATGGGAGATAAATTTTTATGTCTGAAGAACTGCAAGAAGTACAGTTTGGCTGGATTGCAGAGTACAGAAAAGAAAGTAATGCATAATAAGACTGAAAAGGTGGGTTGAGACCAGATTCTGGAAGGATTTGAAAGCCAAAAAGAAAAATTTATATTTTATTCTAGAGACAGAAAGGAACCACTGAGTAGGAAAGTCCCATTATCAGATCTGCATTTTAGGAAACTCATTTGATCCATTCCCTTCATCATTTCTTACAACATAATAAATATTCCACAGCATTCCTGTACATTTCAGTCATCCCCCAATTAATGGACATCCATATATGTGTGTGTGTATACTTTTTTTTTATAGAGATGATATCTACATCCATTGGAGCTGATTAGATCACCAAATAAGGTTAGAGAAGATGGACCAAGACAAAAGTTTCAGAGCATATCCACAGTTACAAAGTTGGCTAGAGAAAATGAACACTCAAGAGACTAAGAAGAAGTATTCAAACAGGGAGAAGAAGAAATAAGAGAAAGCAAAAGGAGTAAAAAAAGAGTAGAGAGCATCCAGAGGGAGAGGATGGTCAATAGCATTAAATGTTTCAGTTAAGTCAGGAAAGATGATGATGAGGTCATCAGACTTAGCAAATAAAAAATCATTGGTATCCATTTATGTCTATAGTCATAGGCATATAGGCACAACCAGGGACTGACTTTTGTTTCCTAACTTTTATTGGTATCCAAATACTTAGTCAGCTTGATTTTTTTTAAGGTTAAAAAACAGAAAGCACCAGCCACTTAACTATCAGTTGCCACTCCTCTAAAAAGAGATTGCTATACAAAAGAGCTGGTGAGGAACAACCTGATGCCATTCTTTCGGTCTCCAGTTCTCTTCTACTTTTATTACTGGGCTATCCATTCTCCAAGGTGACTTCTTCATCACATGCCTCTACTTGAAATCCAACAACACCTACTGTCATAATGCTGGGAATTATATGTCTTTCTGTCACTGTCCTAAACTTCTGCTCAAACTCATAATCTTTAGTGTGTTAAATGATCAAAAAATTTTTAATGTATTTTGCATAAATATGAGGCACGATGACATTCTAACAACATTGAAATCATTCGCAGAAAGTTGCAAGTGCTTTTCCAACTATGAGCAGTTTTACCTTCTTTGGAGCCATGTTTCACACTGTTAAGCAAAGTTTTCCCAAACTACAGTCCTCGTATTTTTGAGACACTGACATATTGATCTTTTAATAGTTTGGTAAAGTTTTAGATAAATATATTTTTAATCTTTTTGTCATTTGTGTTCAGATATAATTATGGCCAGATGTAGGGTGGGGTGAGGGTGGGAGGGGCACATCAGTGTTTTCTGTTATCTGGGAGACTGAGGCTGATGGATAACTCAAATGTGGGAGTTCTGGGCTAGAGTAGAACTCAAGTCTATTTTATGTCTACACAAGTCCAGCACCAATATGGTAAACCCCCAGAAGTTGGGAGGCAGAGGTAGCAGGCTGCCAAGTACAGGCAGATCTTCCCTAGTCGGAAACAAAGAGGGTCAAAGCTTCAGTGCTGATCATCAGTGGAATAAGACCTGAGAACAACCACTGTAATTCCAGAGTAGGGGAGAAAGAGAGAGAGACAGAGAGACAGAAATAGAGAGAGAGAGACAGAGAGACAGAGAGAGAGAGAGAGATAGAGAGAGAGACAGAGAGAGAGAGAGAGACAGAGAGAGAGACAGAGAGAGAGAGAGAGAGAGAGAGAGAGAGAGAGAGAGAGAGAGAGAGATTTGTGCGTATTTCATCTTCTGTTAGAGTTATCAGTTTCTGGAGGGCATGGTCTCAGTTTTGTATTTGTTTTTGTTCAGTGGTTCAATCACGTCCAACTCTTTGTGACCCCATTCTATGGGATAGTCTTTTGTCAGAACTCTCCGCTCTGAGCTTTCTGTCCTAGGTAACCCTGCATAGCATAGCTCATAGTTTCATTGAGTTACTCAAGCCCCTTCACAACAATGCAGTGATACAAGAAGGGAACTGCTAGTCTCCATCAATTCTTATGACTCATTGAATAAATAAATTTAACTAATCTACCAGTATTTTTTTTACAGCTACTATGTGCCCTACCTGGACTAGTCACTCTAGGGGATAAATGAGAAAATACCATCTCCAGCTTTAGAACTATAAATTAGTTCATTGCTGTCAGACTGGAGGATCAAACACACCAAGAACTAAAGGATCATCACCTTCATTTACACTATGCTCAGGGCAGGAGGAACCAGAAAACAGAGAGTCCTACCTAGATATGAAGACACTGCCCAAAATCTAGTCATGAGACAAAATATGTATGTAACCCTTCACATTTATTTTGACTGAATGTTTATTTAACTGGTTGGAAGATTCCCCACCTCCCAATGTCAGAGGTATCTGCATTCAATAATATTGAAGCAGAAAATTTAGAAATATATGTTCAAGTAAATGGGGATGGGGGAAGCGGGAGAGAACATGTGTTTATTAAATGCCTACAATAAGCCAGGCACTGTATTAAGCACTTGACAGATATTATCTCACTTGATTCTCTCAGCAATCCAATGAGATATATTCTTTTATGATCCCCATTTTAGAGCTGGAGAAACTGAAGAAGGCACACGTTAAATGACTTTTCCATGGTGACCTTGCTAGTAAATGTCTGAGGTCAGATATGAACTTGGATCTTTAAGATTCCAGACCAAGTTAGAACAAGATTTTCCAAGAAGATTTGTCTTCTTTACCATAGCTACATAGAACTATAAACCTTTTGTTATGAAATAATACAATGATTTATTATAGATGTAAGGGGACAATTAGACAGAAAATTCCTTAAATCAATTTGGTAAACATTTATTAATCACCTACACATGCCAAGCACCATACTAAGTAAACACTGAGGATGTAAAGAAAGACAAAAGCAGTCCTTACCTTCAAAGGTCACAACATAATGAGGGACACAACATGAAAACAACTCTGTGCAAGGACTTGAAATAGAAGGTAAAAGGAGGATAATCACAGGGGAGTGCACTAGCATTAAGGGGGCCTGGAACAAGCTTCTTGTAGAAAGTGATAAGCAGTCAGGTTATGAAGAGTTTTGAATACAAAGAGAGAATTTTGTTTTGATTCTGGAAGAAATAGAAATCAGTGGAGTTTATTGAATAAGGAGGCAACATGGTGAGAACTGTACTTTAGGAAGATCACTTTGATAGCTGAGTGGAGAATGGACCAGAGTGGGGAGATGCTTGAGTCAGGGAGGTCAACCAGAGCAAGCATGTATCTTACTCATCTCTGAATCTTTTACAATGCCAAAGACTTTGATTTGTGCACCGGAAGTCTTCAATAAATATTTGTGTAATAAATGAATATTTAGCCAAGAAAGTGTTAAATCAGGAAAAGATAAGTCTTGGAAGGGACATGATAACTTGTCTTCAAATATGTGAAGAGCTTACCTATGGAGAAAGCATGTCCTGCTTGGCCCCAGAGGGCTGAATTAGGTGAGTGGTAGAGAATGAGAAAGTGTGACTGGGCGGTAAGGATGGGAGGAAGACAGAGACAGAAACAGAAACTGAGGCAGAGATCAACAGAGAGAGAGACAGAACCCCAAAGACAGATTTAAGATCTCTGATCATGGCAATGACCGACCATTCTAGAGGACTGGTGACTCCTGACAGGGAGGTGGTGGATTCACTATACAGAAGGAAATATATGTTTGGGGGCATAAACAATGTAGGAATTTGTCTTGTTTCACTGTGCTTATTTGTTACAAAGGTTTTTTTCCCCCTTTTATATGAGAAAAGTAAAAGGGAGAGAAAATAAATGCTTGATAATTGAAAAAATAAAATGGAAACAGAACAACTTGAACTCAATATAGGGAAAAACTTCCTAAACATTAAAGCAGATGAAAATTTCAATGGAAATTTCCTGAGACTATCTAATTGCTGGAGGTCGTTAAATAAAGGTTTAATGGCTCACTTGTCAATGATTCAATCATTCTCTCATCCATTCAACAAATATTTATTAAATGCCTACTATGTGTCAGATATTTTGTAAGTACAGGGATACAAGAGCAAAACAAAGCCCTTGCCTTCAAGAAGTTTACATGTTACTCGGGGAAAACAACATATTCACAGATTTCACAGATAAGACAATACTATATGTATATTTGTATGCGGACATCCGAAGTAAAGGGCAGGGGGCGGGTTGGGGGAAAGGTTCCACTAAAAATGACTGGAG
The DNA here is from genome assembly GCA_023548195.1 of Bettongia penicillata ogilbyi. Taxonomy (NCBI): domain Eukaryota; kingdom Metazoa; phylum Chordata; class Mammalia; order Diprotodontia; family Potoroidae; genus Bettongia; species Bettongia penicillata. Next base: position 15,320,902 of record JAJHZJ010000470.1, on the reverse strand, counting down.
TGGGGAGGGATAAGAAGAGGACTCCAGACCCTTGAAGGGAACCAGGAATTCTGGGAGGCAGAGGGAGTACATTCCTCAGTTAGGGGAGGGTGACAGCCTTTACAAAGACACAGAGGCAATCATTGGAATGTTGTGAATGGGTACAATACCAAATAAGGAGGTCTGAATAAAAGGTCACAATAAAAGGTTGTGAGACGGAGCAATGTGAAATCAGCGAGGAAAAATGATAGAGCGTTGTCAAGGGGATTTCAATTCAAGTAGCATTTGATGCAGATAACCACCGATGTCCTTTTCTAAGTCTGGTTCTATGAGTGAATAAGTGAACAACTTTATAGAAATATTCCTGCAAAAATTATGTGGTTCTGGTTTTCCTAAAATTAGACCCAAGTCAAACTAAGTGAATACCCTTTTCTTTTATGGGATATCAGATAGACTGCTTGGAGTTATTATAATTTCTGCCAATGTCAATGCCTAGCTATTATCTCAATACAACTTTCTTCATGTCCCTGGTTCTTGCTTTGTGCCTTCGTTAAGCTACAGGAGGTCCAAACTCCTTGTGTGAGGATGACTTCTGAATCATATGGAGAATAACCTTGGATCATGTCACAAAATATAGAAATAGAAACCCAAGTCAGTTGAAGTGATGTCGAGGTACATGAGCATAAACATCTCAGTGGTCCAAGTCATATGCCTTTCATATAAAAGGGAAAAGGCAGCTGACCGAGGGTGGAGAAAGAAAGAAAAAGCCAATGCAGGATGTAGTAATAAAATAATTTTTATTAAGAGGAGGATCAGGAAATACTACACTACCATAGGTAGATATGACACAACCCAAGTAGGGGCTTCTCCTTAACTGTTCCTCTCATGCAACTCCACTTACTCAGACCTGATTAGCTATGTATACAAGAACAATCCTTAATATCCCAACCACTGAAGAGCCCTCTAACTATTGGGTGTGTCCTTTCCCAAAGTTAAATTATAGGAGATGTTTTATGTTTAAGTAATCATATCATATTCATCTGTGTAGGACTGCCCCATACTAATATCACTATCTTCTAATCCTCCAGTAAAAAACAGAGAATGAATCATTAGTTCTCAGTTGCAGAGATGATAGGGAGCCTCTGGGGACAGAGTAAAAGCTATATTCTAGGGATCACAAATTTAGAGTAAAAAGGGACCTTAAAGATCATCAAGTCCATCCTTCTCAGTTTATTTTATATTTAAATTTGTTTTATTCTATAACAAATACACAGAAAAAGAGCATTCACTTAAGGTAAAAATTAAAAATAAGAAGGTAGTATATGAAACCATGACTCTCTATTCATATAGTTTGAATTTTCTAAAATATACATAACAAATTCAGTAAGTAACTTTCAAAGATTCCTTCTGTTTGCCTATGCTTTGTTTTGTCTCTTTTAACAAAATAAAACAATTAAATAAAACTAATGGAGATCTCATCTGAAAGGACATGCAACATTTCATATCTGTAGTACCCTTTCCACTTCTCTATTAAAAAATAATTAATAGAAGTCTATTTTTCTCAAACTCAATCCCTACCTAATTAAAGAAAAAAGAAATAAATTTCTTTTAACAAATAGGCATAAGTCAAGCAAAACAAATTCTCCTAATAACTATATACAAAATACATACCTCTCCTACTGCACTCTAAATCTGTCACAACCTTTCTGAACTTCATTCAGTCTTGTGTACAATAGTTTAAAAAAATCTTAAAAGACCTTATTTGAATTTTATTTTTTTTGTGTGTTAGAGGGTGTTGGGGTTTTTTTGCTAATCTCTTACTCTCTATAAATCCTATGCCAACCCCCATTAAAAAAGTATAAGGAAGAAAAAAAAACTCTTAAGAAATAAGCATAGGCAAAAAAGGAAAATCCACATGATGACTACATCTGAAAATGTATACCTCTTGGTGCACCTTGAGACAATCCACTGTGTTCAGGAAGTAAGTAACATGCTTTATCATTGGTCTTTTGGAGTTATGGTTGGTCATTGCCATGATCAAAGTCCTGAGTCTTTTAAAGCTGTCTTTCTTTCTGTTATTGGAGAAATTTTTTGCCTGGTTCTAGTCACTTTACTCTGCATTAGTTCACACAGTTTTCCCAGGATTCTTTGAAAACATCTTTCATAATTTCTTAAGACCCAATAATATTCCATTCTTCCACCATAATTTGTCCATCCATTTCCCAGTTGCTAAGCACTCCTTCATTTCTAGTTCTTTGCTTTTTTTTCTTTTAACCCGTACTTAGTATCTTTCTTCTGAATTTGAAGTTTATTTTCCTTTCTTCTCCTCCTCCATCTTGATCCCTCTTTTCCCTATTCCTGATTCTTTGTTGAGTTTGATGTATTTCTACACCAAATTCTCTGTGTGTGCGTGTGTGTGTGCGTGCGTGTGTGTGTTTCATTCTTTGTCAGATCTGGGTATATGAGGTTCATCTCTTGCTACCTCCCCACTCTTTCTTCTGTCTGTACACTCTTTGTCTCTCATTCCCCAATTCTGAGAAAGAGTGAGTTATTCACCCTCCTTTCTCCTCAGTGATTTTGAAGCTATCAAAATTCTGAAGAGGAACTTTTTCCTTCTAACCATTATTATAATGTTAATATGTCATCATCTTATATTCCAATTACTGAAATAAATTTACCTTTTAAAGATTATTTTAAATCTTGTATTTATATTTTAAAGTTTCTACTACACTCTAGTCTTTTCTGACTGATTTTTCAGAGACTACTCTTTGTTCAAAGCTTGTTCTTGGTTTTACTTTATGTACTCCAACATCTCTCATTATTGTAATAATAATAATACCAGCAATAATAATAACTAGTGCTTTAAGGTTTACAACTTATTTTTCAGAAAAGGGAATTTAGAGATAGAGGTTAAATTACTTGTCTAGGGCCACACAGCTAGTAAGCATCTGAATGAACCAGTCTCTGACTGGTCTGGTTAATTTTCACCTTTTGGTCCATGCTGAACTCACTTTTCTGCCAGGCTCCTTTCCTATAGCCCATGAGTTTCAGGCTGATCTTGTATAGTTGTAGAGGAAATGAAATCACTTACTATAGATTTCCTTTAAATTTCTTGATCATTATTCAGTCCCGTACTATTCTTAGAGGTTGGTTGGTTTGTTTGTTTTCTAGAATAGGCATGTGGAAAGTAGGCTCACTGTCTCCATCTTAACTGAAAGTAGCCCTCTACCTCATTTTACATATGAGGAAACTGAGACCCCAGAGAAGTTGAATAACTTACCAAAGGTCAGGAAAGTATTTACTTGCTTGTGCATACTTGCTTGCTTTGCTTCATACACTTTGGTCTTCTCTCCTCAATTAGACCAGAAGGGTCAGAGTAAGGGGGAAAAAAGGAGGAAAAGCAGTAGAATCGGAAATTTAATGCGATACTGTAAGTATTTTCTGTATGTTTAAATTAGCAAGTCCTGACTGAAGATGGCATGTTTTTGTTAAATCTCTCACCCAAATTATCAGATTTTTCACACTTATGGCCCCTAACTACGCCAGTGTAGCAAGTAGCAGTAGGAAATGCGACCTCTACCGATACTTGCATTATTAATCCTTTACTTCTTATAATACTGTAATGGGCAGACAAGCAAGAGTCAAGGTTCACCCAGGGGCCCTCACTGCCAGGAAGCACTCCTTATCTCCTTCTATCCTTAGATCAACATAATTGGATCACCCACATAACCCTGTGCACCTGCCCACTCTTCTTGTCATTCCTCTGGGATTATTCATCCTGGATAAGGGGTAATGTTAAGCAGGTAAATACTCCCTGAGCTTCTAACCAGCTTGATACCTCTGAGCAGGCTTTGGCATTGTGCCTTCCAGGTGAAGGACATTGTTCTCACAAATGAGCCTCATTGGAAGGCAGAGTCAGTATTCAATTCAAACCAGTAGGCATTCAGTAAGCATCTGCAAAGTGCCAGGTTCTGTATTAGGTGGCAAGGATACAAAGAAAAAAGATACAGAATCCCGCCCTTGAAGGGTTTAAACTCTGCTCTGTTCCAGCTAAAATGATCATTTTATATTGTGCTGTACCTTCTAAGTTAAAGATAGAGTACCTGAAGGAATGGAAGGTTAGAGCTAAAAGGAAACTTAGGGGTCATCTCCTCCACTCTTCCATTTTACAGATGGAGAAACTGAGGCCAAAAAAGCTCACTGACTCGAGAACACATAGGTATTAATAATAACTGATATTTATAGAGTGTTTTTAAGTTGTGAAAGAGTTTTATGTACATGATCTCATCCGAGAATCCTGGCACACCTCTTCGGTAATTACTACAGGTGTCATTGTTCCCATTTGGCAAGTGAGGAAACAGAGACTCAGGAAGTTTAAGCCAGTTAGGAAATCTCAGAGGAAGGATTCAAACCCAGGCCGTCTGACCATCCCTGACCTTTCCTATGGGACCACCCCAAGCTGTCTTTCTGCTTCGTGGATTCATCCAGGTGAACCTATTCACATTTCCCACTTCTAAGTAGGGATAAAAGTGAAATTGTATTCATCTCTCATGAACTCTGCCACCTCATGAAAGATGCTAAGTGAAGTACCTCCTCACCAAGCTCTAGGCAAAGGCAGGGGTTTCCTGGCACTGAGTCAAACATTGTTTGGTGCTGCTGATTCATTCTTTTCTTGTCACTCAGATGTGCCCTTGTGAAAACAGGCAAGCTTCAGCAGAATCAACTCTGGTAGGCATTCCGTAGCATTCTCCACATTAAGCAACTGCACATCCTTATCTAAGCATAATCTTCTTCAATAATTTTCTGCTTTTTCTGAGTCAAAAGAATTTCCTAAGGAGAAAATTTCCTTTTTCTATCTTAGTCATCCACCTGAAAGGAGTAAAAAAGACTAGGAGAGACCTAACTTGGGGGGGGAGGGGTGGGGGAAGGTAGTGAAAAAGTTCACAGAGATCTAAAGGAAGGTATATGGCCATTTTGGGGTACAGCATGGGTCTGCATTCTGCTATATTGGGTTGTATCCACATTTCTCTTCTGCATGTTTTAATCACATGGAGTTCTTAAAATGAATTCATCAGAAATGACAAGACCTTCCCAGGTTAGACAGATGCACAAATGTATTGCCATCTGGTTCCATACCACTGCCTTGATGGCACATTGCAGCTTCCCAGTCCAAATGATTACTGGATTAAGGAAATGAAGTATGAGATTTGTGTGTCCATTAATTTAACAAACATTGATTATATGCCTACTAGTTCAAAGCATGGTGGCGGGCCCCATGAGGAATGAAAATGATGATGGTATGGGTCCTGCCCTAAAGAAGCTTACAGACTAGTACGATAGTTACTTTGATAGTTTAATAAATATGATGCCTTCTGGAAACAATTATTTGTTATTCCTTACAGTAGCACCTGCAAACCAGTCTCAGACATCTATAAACTCATAGCTGTTCCCTGGTACAACCTGGCTCCAGTTTCATGCCCTAGCCCCAGTAACACCTCCAAACTCTGAATTTAAGAAGTCTTCCATGTCTCCCCTTTCCTCTCTTCTCAGATCGCCCCCCAAATTACCCAGGAACCACCATATGTGCAGATGGATACAGGAGCCCAGGAGCCCATTCAAAGGGAAGACACAAGCACATGTGTCCATATATACAAAATAAATATGAAGAAAATATAAATAATGGCAGCTAGGTGGTGCAGTGGAAAGAATGCTGGCTCAGAGTCAATAAAAACCTACGGTCAAATCCTATCCCAGACATTTACAGACAACTCAGTTAACCTTTTCAGTCTCAGTTTCCTCATCTGTAAAATGAGGATAAAACCACCCACCTATAGATTTTTGTGAGACTCAAAAGAGATAATACATACAAAACACTTTGCAAATCTTAAAGCCCTATATAAATCTAGCTGTTATTATAAATACAAAGTAGCTAAGTATAAGGTAGTTATTGAAGGAGGGCCTTAGCAGTTGTAGGGATGAGAAAAGGTTTCATGCAAAAGACAGTGTTCAAATTGTATCTTGAAGGATAGAGAAGAGCCAGTGCAAAGGTGTGGAGATGGAAGATGGGGTTTCATGCAGCTATCTTTGTATGCCCACCATCTGTTGTAGCACAGTGCCTTGCACACAGTAGGCAACCTAATAAAATGCTTATTGGATTAGATTATAATGATCATGTTATTATTCCTGTGTTCCAGGCTAGAAACCTCAAAGTCTTACTGATTACCCTCCTTGTTTCCCTAGACTTAATCAGCACCAAATCTTGTCAATTCTTTCTCCAAATTATCTGTCAGATGTCCTTTCTTCTCCATACTCTCTACCACTACCTTGGTAGAAGCCTTTATTCATTCTGTGGGGATCTCACTGAGAGAAAGGGAAGAGGTAAATTGTTTGGCATCCTTTAATATAGTGTAATCTCTTTTTGGATGGGTTTTTCTATTCAAATGGTGTATATCCTTCCATGCTCTCATGCTGAAGATGCCAAAGAGATAGGAAGCATGGAGTTAGAATGTCCCAAGCAAATGAACTTTATACCATCTTTGCCTTTGACATCTTCCAGGTAGGAATAGTTCAAAGAAATGTAAAGAAAAAGGAAAAAAAACAGTCAAGGAGGGATCATATGTTTAAGGTATTTTTTTAATATCCTTATCCTTGTTATTATTTACTGTGAAACCTGTGAGTATTGAAAGCTCCTCCCTTCATGGAGGGCAGAGGCCGTAAGGTAGCATTATCAACAGAGTGATGTATAGATGTAGTAGGTGGAGGGAGTAGGTTGGTCAAGAAAAGAAGTCCACAGTTGAGTAACCTCAGAGTGTGTCTGTTATCTCAGTTCTGCCAATGAACTTGGAGTTAGGGATTTGATGGGAAAACTACTAAGGGTTTAAGTTTGAAGACAAAGAAGGTAAGGTTAGGACACCAAATGCTAGGAATAGGATGCCAGTCAGTCTAGGGCAAGAGAGTGAGGACATCAACTCCATCCACAAAGTCAAAACAAATCATTCAGTCTAGTTACTAAATTTACATCAAGTAAACAACCAGATTAGGGAGAATGGATAAAGGATGAGAAAGAAAGAACTTACAGACCTCGAGTCACTGAAATATTTAGAAAAATGGAAGTAGAGCGCTAAATCCAGTGCAAGAAAAATGAAGCCCAGAGAGAGAAATCTTTAGAAATCAACTAAGGAAGGGTTTTGCTCAACCAGAGATCCCAGGGATCAATGTTCAGTTTCCTTCAAGTTCCTGCCCACAAAGCCTAGAGAAAAAAGAGACAGCTGAGTCCCTAATAGTCTGAAAGCCCAAGAGGAATAGTCTATAGCAGAAGTTATTACCCTCGTTCTTAATACACACACACACACACACACACACACACACACACACACATACACATCAGGAGTCTGTGGATAAATTTAGGGCAGAATATGAACTTTAATAGGAAAAAATTATATTTTTATTTTTCACTAACCTTTAATTTAGGAATTCTTAACTTTTTTCACATTATAGGCCCTTTTGATAGTTTCACTAGTAGTGAAGTCAGTGGACTCCTGCTTAGAGTAATGTTTTTAAATGTATAAAATAAAAGAATAAGATTATAAGGGAAACCAAGTATATTGAAAATGTTATCAAAATATTTTTTAAATTCCACTTTATGGACCGCAGGTTAAGAATGCCTGATCTAACTGAAATGGAGCATTTCCTTTAATTATAGATTTTTTAAATTTAAAAATACATTATTCCAAGAAGAGATCCACAGGTTTCACAAGATTTCCAAACAGATCCATGACAAAAAAAGGTTAAGAACTCTGATCAAGAGGGATAACAGGAAGAAGAAGGCAAGAGGCAGGCTTCAGATATTCCCACATGGAACTCAGGGTTGGGAAAGCAAATTCCAGAACAGTTAGATGCCTGAGGGTTTGCCAAATTAAATTCATTGGATTGATATCTAGAACTTGATCTAACATCCTGCCAGGAAAGAACCATTCCTGAAGCCCTGGAAATGAGATGGAGAGGTAGAGAAGAATCTATCAGGCAAAAGAAAAGGAATTAAGAACAAGTCCAAATCTCCTTTAAATATGTTCATTAGACACCGGAGGCCTCAGCTTCAAGCTCAACCCATGGAACAGCCCCTAGTGAACTTTTCATTTTCAATGCCCAAGCTTCACTTAGTGACTGGCTTAGAGTGATTATCAATAGTAACAGTTTCTCTTTCCCTCCCAGCTTGATTTAGTTACTTTTTTTTCTTTTGCTCATTAAAAGAGGTATTCCCTGACTACTTCTATTCACTCGGTGGGCATTACTTCTCTGTATCTGTGTGTGTTCATCCTTCATTTTCGAAGAAGACTATGGCATCAGAGAAATGATGACATGACTTGCACTGGACTTTGTTTTGAGTGAGGGAGGGCTATGCAAGGTCACCAGCCTCACTTTTTCCTCCTGAACCATCTGGATCCAGTGACCAGATATTCATCAGGATGACTGGAGATGGCCCAGGATGCAATGGGAGACCTGGACCTTTTAGGCTGGTCTTTACAGGGACTCAGTTAGAAGAAGGTAACACCCATTGAGTGGATAAGCCTCTTTAAGAAGTAGTCAGGGAATGGTGGCCATGTAGTTAGGTTTTGGTTTTCCCAATCTATAAAAACTGGATATGAATGTAACTCCTATTGTGGTGGCACAGAAATGGAAATTAGGGGCATGCCCATCAATTGAGGAATGACTGACAAATTATAATATGATTGTGATGGAATACTATTGTGTTACGAGAAATGATGAACTTGATGATCTTAGAAAAACATAGACTTGCAAGAAATAATGAAGAGTGAAACGAGCCCGGCCAAGAGAACAGCAGTATTGTTTTAAGAACAATGTTGAACAGCTAAGTTATTTTGACTGTTATAAATGACCAAATGAACTACAAAGGACATAGGAAGGAAAATGCCATCTGCATCCTGAGAAAGAACTGATGAATAGAAGAATATATGGAATGATTTTACACACACACACACACACACACACACATACACATATATATATATATGTATGCTATGTCTGGTAGTAGTCATCTCATCAGTCTGATGGTAATCAAGGAGAGGAGGAAAAAAGGAAAAAAAATTTACACAATTACTTTACTATATGTTTAAAAGGAATTGCAAGTTATACATAATAGATTTACAATTTCATGTGCAATCATCTTTTTTTTTATTATACTAAAAAAATGCATTAAATAAAAGAGTGACTGTGAGGGTGAAGGGGCAGTGTCAACTCTGTGCAGATGGACAGGCCTCTGTTTTCCCATGGGTAAAGAGCAAGGATGAGGAGGGGAGATACCAAACTAGTACTGGTGGACAGGCCTCAGTTTCCCCATTTGTAAAAAGCAGTTGGGGGGGGCAGTGTTAACTCCGTGAAGGTGGCCAGGCACATGGCATTTGCTTTATACACCCCCTGGCAGCAGGAGGTTTCTCTGAACCAGGAAAAGAACTGCTGGATGGGGTCCAGCGAAGTCAAGTGCACCTCCTCGAAGGCCTCTTGGTTCTTGAGCCTCAAGGATCTCAAGGACCTCCCTCTAAGTGAATACCTGAAAAGGCCAAGGTCCCCCACTGTATCCTGGCCCATCTCTAGTCATCCTGATGAATATCTGGTCTCTGGATCCAGATGGTTCAGGAGGAAAAAGTGAGGCTGGTGACCTTGTACAGCACTCCCTCTCTCAAAACAAAGTCCAGTGCAAGTCACGTCATCATTTCTCTGATGCCATGGTCTTCTTCAAAAATGAAGGATGAACCCAACCTGTGAGAACCAAGACTTACAGATAAGAATATGTAAATGATTCAAGGTAGAACAGGAACAGAATGGGAGCTGAAGCATCTAGCAGTTGCTTAGGCTCTCTAAGCTTCGGAATTCTGTTTATAAAATAGGAAATAAGTAATTCACAAAGTTCTCACGCAGACCAAATGGAGTAATATGGAAAAATGCTTTGTAAACCTCACAATATTATAAAAATAGCAGTTCTAATTTTTTTCCTATGTATTATCCTATAGTGCCTTGCGTACCTAAAATGTCTAAAAGAAGAGTAGTGCATTATTATCAGTGCACTGGGCAGGAAAGAAGGTAAGGTTTGTCAAAGAAAATTCTTAAACTTCCTGATGGAAGGAAAGAGGAGGAGGAAAGAAGGAAGAGTAGTCATGGAACCACGACCTCACAACTAAGGACTCTGATAACCTTCTAGCTCATCTCCCTACCTCCAATCTCTCCTTGCCCCAACTCATACTATGCGCTCACGCCACATTAACCTTCCCAAAACATTGTTTCAGTTATATCCTTTTCTACTGCTCACTGCATCGAGTCGAACCTCCTCATTGAGGTTTCTCATTTAAGTCAGGCCAGGTAAGGGGAGGACCTACTCTATACAACGCGTTAAAGGAGATGTAGCTAGAGATTTGACTGGAAAGTACAGGGAGGAGGCAGCTTTAGGAAAGGTCTTCCACAGGAGATAGTCCTTAATCTGAACCTCGAAGGAATATCGGAAGTTCAAGACGAAAAGATGAGGAAACAGGCTTCAGGTTCATTACATGAAAGTGGGAGATGAAATAGCATACGAGGAATGTGGATGTGTCAGATATGGAATGTCATATGGAAAACCAGCAAGCCAGTTCACCTGAAATATAAACTGCATGAAGAGGAATAATGTGAAATAAGCCTGAAAAGGTAGACTTGCAGCTAGATTGTGAAGGGTTTTAAATATCAGTCTCAGGAGTCTGTATTTTATTCAAGAAGCAACAGGAAGTCACTGAAGTTTCTTTAACAAGATTGCAACTTGTTCATCCTTTAGGAGGAAGATTTTGATAAAGTGTTTGAAAGATGGATTAGAGAAGACAGAGAAAGAAAGCCAGGACTCCAATGAGAAAACCAGGGAAGCAATGATGCAGGTCTGAATTAGGGTTGAGTCATATGAGTAGAGGGAAGGGATAGATACAAAATCAATGCAATAGAAATGCAAAATCAATGATTTATGAGAATTTGACATTTATGATAATAAATGATTAGATTGCTAGAGGCAGGGACGGGGAGACTAAAGGGAATCGAAAAGTTAAGGATCACTCAGATTAAGGGCACCAGAAGAATAGTGGTACTCTTAACAGAAATGCAGAGAGATGAGAAAAGGGTGGGCTTAGCATGTAAAATGAGTTGAACTTGAAGTGCTTATAGGATATCTAATTGGAGATATTAAACAGACTGTTGATGCATAAGGGAAGTATGTGGCACAAAATTAGGTAACACAAATACAGATTAATCAAATAACACAGAGATAGGAGACAGAGAGAAGGAATAAGTTCTAAATCACACTTAAGAGAGAATAAACTAATTATTATATTATATCAGCAAAAGTAGAAACCTGTCCTTGATATGGGAAGAGAGGGGAGAATCAAGATGGGAGTATAGGAGAGGAGGGGAGAGAATTAATTAAAATCAGAATGTTATAAAGTAAGATGTTTTATTTGATTTTGTTTGTAAATTGGATCTATGTATTAGTGCTTAAAAAACTTAAAAAAACCAGATATCATTACAAGTTACCTTGTGCTGATAATTTTAATTAATATAACAAGATATAAGGGAGGAAAAAATAATATTGTAATAACTAGCACTTACACTGCTCTGCTTTACAATTACTGTCTCATTTGATTCTCACAATAACTCTTGCAAGTAGATATTATTATTTTTCCATTTTACAAATGAAGAAACTGAGGCATACAAAAGTTAAATGATTTATTCACTCAGGGTCACACAGGTAGAACTGTCAGAGGTGAGATTTGAACTCAGGCATTCCTGACTCTGGATAGTGCTCTATCCCCTCTGCTACCTAGCTGCCCAAGTTAAAGTACTACTCTGAGTGTAACTGCACTGAATTTATCAATAAAAAGGAAACTAATTCCAGAATGGGTTATAGAACAATAAACAACAAATTGATACTTATGATAAATTCATAAAATCCAAATTAGTTCCTACAGATTTAAAGTGACAGGCTGGAATTAAATTTGTTATGAATCAGCTGAATCAAAAAAGGAGTTGCCAATGTTTCAGATAGAATAACAAACATGGCTTCCTTTATAAGAAAGAAGGAAAACTACATTATAGTTAAAAATACCATAAATAATAAAATAATGTCAATATTAAATATATCTGTGCTGAATGATATAGCAGATATAAATGCTTCAAATTAGTGTTAGCGTTGTTTAGTCATTTTCAGTTGTATCAAAGTCTTCATGATCCCTTTTGGGATTTTCTTAGCAGAGATATTGAAGTAGCTTGCCATTTCCTTTTCCTGCTCATTTTACAAACGAGGAAACCCAACTCAAACAAGAGTTAAATAACTTGCCAAAGGTCATACAGCTAATACGCACCTGAAGCCAGATTGTAACTCAGGAAGACAAATCTTGACTCCAGACCTGGCACTCTATCCACCGAGCCACCTAGCCGCCCCCAAAAAGCAATGCCAACTAAAACTGACAAGGAAAGAACTAGATAAAATGCTAATTTCAGTTGTTTTTAATGTTCCTCTTTCACAACTGGATAACACCGACAGAAAAATAAACAAGAAATAAGCTAGGAACTTAAAATATTAAAGAAGAATTGGATTTAATAAGCCTATGGAGATTTTGAAGAGGGATTTTAGAAATTACATTATTTCTCAGCTTCTGTAATTCTTATAAAAAAATTGATCCAGGCCTATGGCACAAAAAAATTCTAAGAAAGGCAAGAGTTTCAGACACTTTTCAGTGAAGATAATCTTATCAAATTTTTTCATGGTATTTTGAAACAAATATGAAACTTATTCCCAAATCAAGAAGGGATAAAGCAGAGAAATAAAATTTTAGACCAAAATTACTAATGAATCTTGATGCAAAAGTGCTAATTAAAATATAGGCAAAATGATTTAAGTGAAATACCCTCTCCCCCTGCCCAAAATATTCATTATATGAGTTGAATTTACGTTAGAAAAGCAAAAACAGTTTAATATTAGAAAAAATAGAATAACAAATCATATTAATAACAAAAGCTACATAATTATATCAAAAACTGTAGAATATAAGTTCAATGAAAGAGAATACTTGTTTGCATTTAAAAAACTTTTAAAAGCAAAAGAATGGAAGGCCTTTGCCTTGATGTGATCAAAAGCATTTGTCTAAGAGCTAGCAGTATTTGCAAATTACAAAACAAACATACAAATAGGCAAACACCAGGGGTTTTCCCAGTGAGAGCAAGTATACATAATAACACAAATTTATTAAGAATAGTCCTAGAAATGCTACCTATAGGAATGAGGTAAGACAAACATTAAAGAAACAGGGGGAGGAGAAAAGAAACATTTATTGAGCACCTACTATGTTTGAGGCACTGTACTAAATGCTTTACAATTACATCATTTGATCCTTACAACCACCCTATGGGATAGGCATAGTTATTATCCCCACTTTCTAATTTAGGAAAAGTAGGCAAAGAGAGGTTAAGAAATAACCTACCTTTGAGCTCAAGTCTTTTTGATTTCAGGTCTGGTGCTCTATTCATTGCACAACTGGCTGTCTCTTGAAAAAGAGGAGAAAAGTTACTTCTATTTGACAATAACGTGATACTTAGAAAACCTTAGAGAATCAACCAAGACTTGAGACGATATCCTTAGAAAATATAAGATTTTAAAAAATCCACACAGAAATTATCAATGATAAATCAATAATCAATTAAGAAGCATTTATTGAGTGCTAATTGGTACCAAGCACTGTACTAGTCACTGTTTATACAAAAGAATGAAATAGTACAAACTCCTAAGGAGATTATATTTTAATAGCGTGGGAGACAAATAAATATTTAAATATATATATATGCCTAAATATATGATGAATAAACACAAATAAATATAAAATAGTAAAATACAAGGTAGTTTGGGAGAGAGGATCTTCATGCAAAAGATAATGTTTGCCCCAGTGCAATGGAAAAAAAGTTGAGAGACAGAATGGAGTATGTAAGAAACAGAAAAAAGGCCAGTTTGACTGGATTGCAGAGTATGGGTAGGGAAGTGACATCCAGTAAGTCTGGAAAGATAGATAATGGCCAGGACTCAAAAGTAGGGAACCTGCAGCCTCAAGGACATATGTGGCCCCTAGATCCTCAAGTGCTCTTGAATCCAAACTTCACAGAACAAATCCAGGGATTTAGTCAAAGGACTGTACTTGAGGACCTAGAGGGACACATGTGGCCTCAAGGCTGCAGGTTCCCCACCCCTGGCCCAGGTTATAAACTAAACAAAGGATATTATATTTTATATTAGAGGCAATAGGAAGTCACTGCAGTTTATTGGAAAGAAAAATGTCAAAACAACAACAGAACACATTAGAATATTTAAGAGTAAACCTACCAATACAGATAAAGAGAGTTTATATAAAAACAAGTACAAAACTATAGTCAATAAAATAAAGAAGGCTTAAATAAGTGAAGAGATAGTGTTCATGGAAAGATTGTACTCATTTTTAATGATGATATTATCCAAATTCAAGTATATCACACCGTTATCATTTAACTTAGCCTTTGTTTTATAGAATTAAACAAATATTGATAGAATCTATATAAAGGGAAAGGAAAGTCAGAGCTGTCTAGAGAAATAATTTTAAAAGTAGGAATGAAGGAAATATGGCATTTTATTTCAAATTATATTTTAAGTAATAACTATAAAAACTGCTAATAAATTTTAAAATATTAAGTTTGATCAGACTGCAATGTTTGGTTGTAACTTTGGAAAACTGATGGTGAAATATGTGTTCCATCTCTTTACAGAGAGATGGTGAACTATAGGTAAAGGATGAGTCATACATTTTCATATGTGTTAGTTCATTTTTCATGACTGTACTTATCATTATGTACTTATTATTTATAAGGGAGAGTTTTATTGGTGGGAAGAGATGTAATATAATTGGGAAATGATAGTGCTATTAAAAAGAGAACATCAATAAAACATTTAAAAGATAAAAGTATCATTGGAATAGACTTAGTAAGACATACTCTAGGTTTTTTTATAAATTGAACAAAACAAAATATTAGAGAAAGAAACATTTGTTCAAAACTGGATAACCATCTAATAGAAAATAGTTTTAGGACGTATACACAAGAAATTCCAAACAGGCAAAAGGGCTAAGTATTAAAAGTTATACATTATAAAGGTAAAAGAGATAGAAATAGGCATAAAAAGTATTTTTAAATTAAGAGACAGACTACAGTAGATAATTCACCAAATATCCTTAGAGAAAAGTGTCAGATTTAATATATCCAGATACCTTATTGTCAAATTCTAAAGCTTTATTAAGGGATTTTATAAATAATCAAGAAGAAACACATATTTTGCTAAGGAGCCTCAATTTTAATAGTACAAGATTATTTATCAGCTATGAAAATGCGGAATAAAGTCTAAGCATGATTTATAAAGAGAAATAAAATATAATAAAATATTCTATTTACTAAACTAGAAATAATAATTGAAGATTTTAAAATATTTATTTACGATTCCCCCCTCCCAAATTTTCAAACATTCCTAGAAGGAAAATTGACTAAAAGCTTTAAAACAGAAATCTACCCAGAAACAAGCTTCCATATGATTGCAGACTAGACATCTTCCCTTCCAAAGTTTTTCCCATAAGTAGAAAAATCTTAGGGTTTAACATCCATGATCCACAGCACTGAAATTCCTCTCTCAGACTATTGCAGCCTCTCCATGCTGACTATATTTGCCATCACGATCTTGGATCGTGGATAAAAAGGGAGACAAGAAAAGCTATTGTCACTTAATGAGCCCAAACCAGAACCAAAATTGCCAACATATATCCTTACCCTATTTTTGACAGTTGTAAACTCATTAGCTAAGTAAACCTACATCCTTATAGGAAAACATAGCCTTGCTTGTATTAGGTAAGTCATTTATACCATCCTGATGCCTGAGTTTAGAATGCCAGTCAACAGCCCTTGTATGACACCCTCCTAGAAAGCAATGTGGAATTGTTTAAGAAAAATCACTGAACTAAGTCATGCTTTTTTTACCTAGTGATCCTGCTACTGGATCTGTATCTTAAACAGTTCAATGACAGAAAGCTTCCGTACATAGCAAACTATCATGGCATACTTTGCAATACCAAGACTTCTGAAAACAAAAAAGTAGAACCAAGAGAACAACATAGATGATGATGATGATGATGATGATGATGATGATGATGATGATGATGATGATGATGGTGATATAAATGAAAACAACACTAAAAGATAGTTGATCTAGAATTAGTTGCAACAAACAAACTTCATTCCATAAAACAGAGAGGACGAAACACATATATCTTTCCTTAGCAGAGATGTAGTAGCAATGAGGGGAAGAGTAATATGGGTACATGGAACTATGTTGAGTAAAGTCACCAAGAATTAGAAAACTGAGATATGCAAGCATGGATCAGTAAGTGTCTATCAGTCATTTCGACATTTGCACCCAGAATACAATTGAGATTGTTGGGAATGTTGATTTGGGGGCAGGGAAGCAGGAATAATGGTTAGCTTTAGTAGATGTGTCAGTCAAATGCTTCATTATGGCATAAAGGTAATCCTGGGTAGTTAAAGGCTAATCCAATGGAGTAAGACCCCAGCAGGTTCTACAGAGCCAATATTTCTATAGACCTTTAAGGTTTGCAGAATATTTTAAATTTTTTCTCTTATCTGATGCTCACACCAGGTTTGTGAAATGAATATAATAATTATCCCCAATTTACAATGAAAGAAGCAGACTCAGTTTAGTTGTTTTACACCAATGTCACACAGTTCCAAGAATCAGAGGCAGAATACACATACCATGAATATAGGGGTTCCCTTGAGAGATGCCAGGCACCATTTTTGTTGTTTTTCTCTTGGAGCTGATTAGATGGTGCTTCATCCAAACTCACTCATAGTCCAAAGTCTTTACTTTTATCAACACTATGATGAAACCAGTTGATTTAACCATTCAATGCCATAAATAGACTTTTGAATATTACTTCTCTAATAATAAACAGTATCCTTCCCTGTCCCAGTGTCAGTTTTCTCTTCTTCACAGTACCTGCTTTTTGTTGTTCTGTCATTTCAGTTGTGTCTGACTCTTTGTGACCCCCCCTGGGGTTTCTTTGCCAAGAAAACTCCTAATGGAGTCACTAAGTGTTGGATCCTACTGAAAACCATAAAAATCCTACTAAAAACTAGTATCTCATTTTACAGATGAGAAAACTGAGGGCAACAGGGTTAAGTGACTTGCCCAGGATCACACAGTCAGTAAGTGAAGTCATATTTGAACTCAGGTCTTCATGACTCCCAGCCCAGCACTCTATCTATTGCACCACCTAAAAATACAAGCTTATGTTTTCTCGGGACAGGCTATAGCAACAAAGGAAAACCAAGATCTGACTTATCTGGAAAGGAATAGAGGCTTCTTTTTCAGAATTCTGAGTACTTCCTACATACAAAGCCTTGTCAGGGGTTTGTTTGTGGCTTTAGTTTTCGTTTGGGTTTTTTAGAAGGAAGGCAATGAAAGGTGTAGAAAAGTGAAGTGGAGGAGGATTGTAAAAAGTCATGGGTCCCTGTTATAGTATGCTAGGTATATATGTAGTGGATAGAGTTCTGGACTTGGAGTCAGGAAGCTCTGGATTCAAATACTGCTGCTGTTCCCTCATTGTGTTACCACTGACAAGTCCCTTAAACTTTCTGTTTTTTATTATTATTATTTATTATATCTGAGGATAGTAATGCCTATAGTACCTAATCTGTAGGCTTGCAGCAAGGCTCTAAAGAGATAACCTATGTTTTTTATTCTTCTTTTTCAAAGAGGACCAAATTCAATCTCAAGTCAAGACCTCACCCTTGAGATAATGTATGTAAAGCTTATATAAATGCCAGTTATTACTATGCATGACACATTGTCCCTGCCCTTCACAACAATCCAGAACAAGGTGGGGGGACTGGATTTATAAAATCCCAGCCAATGCTCCTGCTGGAAGACAAGACAATGACAGTTAATTAATGTAATAACCCTTTCATCCAAGTCCAGTAATGCTGAGGCAGTGGGTCTCAGACTCCCAGGTCCAACTATGCATCCCTTCAGTCCAACTGTCCCATACGTGTTGTCTCCCGCAGTTATAATGTGAGCACATTTGGAAGCAAGAACTATCTGGTCTTCTACTTGTATTCTCAGTGCTTAGCCCAGTTCTTGGCATACAGCAAGCTAGGTGGTGCAATTGATAGAGTACCAGCCCTGGAGTCAGGAGGACCTGAGTTCAAATCTAGCCTCTGACACTTATTAGCTATATGGCCCTGGGAAAGTCACTTAACCCTGTTTGCCTCAATTCATCATCAATAAAATGAGCTGGAGAAGGAAACGGCAAACCACTCCAGTGTCGTTGCCAACAAAACCCTGAATGGGCTCCCAAAGACTCCACTCCATAACAACAACAAAAACTTCATCTCGCAGTGGGAAAGGGGAGATTAACTCCTCTTTCTTCTAGGTTTCTTCCCCTTCCCACCAATGAGGAGAGGGTAAAAAAAAAAGTGCTTTTCAATTATTGCTACACTGGATCATTTTGCATGTGTTTATCTGGCTATGAATGAAATAAATGTTCATCTAGGTAAGCAGCATACACCTTGCCAGTTGGCAAAAAGGAGATATATCCTCTCCCCTGGAAAATATTCTTTATCAATTTGAATTTCAGTTACAAACTATTCAGACCTTATGACTAGGAGTAACCCCAAGCAGCTAAATAAGCTAAAAGGTTAAGCTAAAGGCCTTTGTTTGGGATTTTAATGATGTCTTCTAGATAAGATACAAACAGAGCACTGTGCTAGAGTCAGGAAGACCTGTGTTCAAATCCTACTTCAGATATTTACTAGCTGGGTGACCCTGAGCAAGTCTCTTAATCTCTCTCAATCTCAGTTTCCTCATCTGTAAAATGGTGAAAATATTACATCTATCTCCCAGCGTTGTTTTGAGGATCAAATGGGATAAAGTGCTTTGCAAAACTTAAAGGTCTATAGAAATGCTAGCTATTTTTATAAGAGTGAGAACATTAACTGAACATTTATTAAATCCTATTTTGGGCCAATAATCAATAATGGACCACTTCTTTACCATCTCATAATTGACTAAAGAATATAAGATCCTATTACAAAAAAAATTCTCTACAGGTTGTTTTTATAGCAAGATGTCACTTATTCACACATAAAAGTCATTCACAATTCCTTACAAAATTCAACAAAAGAAATAAACCTGTTCAATGACCTTCTGATAATAAATCTCAGCTGAGGAATAAAGCAGAAAGATTTCTGGTTGCCCAAAAATATTCACTATTGTGATAAAAGAGATCTAGCCCAGAATACACGTCAAGGGAGGATTCCTGGAGGTGCTGAAGGCCTTTAGATACTTCTGTTTGTGAATGATATTATACTGATTTGTTGTTCTTTAGCATTTCTGTTGTGTCTGACTCTTCATAATCCTATTTGGTGTTTTCTTGGGTAGATGCTAGAGTGGTTTGCCATTTCATTCTCCAGCTCATTTTTCAGATGAGGAAACTGAGGTAAACAGGGTTAAGTGACTTGCCCAGGGTCACATATTTAATGTGACTGATGTTGGAAAAGAACTCAGAACTTCCTGACTCCAGGTCTGGTGCTCCATCCACTGTGCTACCTAGCTGTCACTCTAAGGAATTAGGCTTGTCCATCCATACAGAAAAGTCCAAATGGATAAAGAATGTCTATTGCTCATATTTCAACAAGCATCTGAATGGTCATCCTATGGGACTTATTTGATGTTTAACAGGCCTCCTGAACTTGTTTTCTTGCATGGCCCTATTTTCTAGAGAGTAAGTCCCCCTGAGCTAATGTAACAATGATCTTTTATGACTGAACTCTATTAAACTCTCAGTGTCTTTGAAGCCAAGTCAGCTACAAATCTGGCTCTGGCCAGTCTAACCTGGATAAACTGTTTGTGCAGCTAGGACCCTTGTAGATAAGACCATTATATCTTCATAGTCTAGCAGTTCTCAAGGGAAAAGAATGCTGCTTTTGCAGCATTACTTACTCATGTTCCCCCTCCCTTTCTTTCATCTTTCTTCTCCCCTTCAGGAGAGGATCAATCTTTTTCCCACCCCCACTGCTCCCTTCCTCCTCCCAGGCTACTACCATTTGGGAAGGAATTGAATTCCACTCCTCCCTACCCTGTTACAATTCATAAATATGCAAATTTATATTTGGATTGTGAACCCCTTTGTACTTGGTATAGAGGTTCCACATGCATGTTCATTTCTCTTGTAATAAATCCAGTTGCAATGCATGCTTCATGGATTTGTGATTATTTTTAGTTAATACCAACAAATATGGAAAGTGGGCCTAGAATTGGAAAAGGATGATAGGATCGCTCATTTAGAGCTAGAAGGAATCTCAAATACCATCTAATTCAAACTTCTCATTTTACAGATGAAGAACTTGGACCCAGAGAAGTTAAATAACTTGTCCAAGGTCACAGTTATTAAACAAGTCAGGATTTGAACTCAGGTCATTTAACTCCAAATTCAACATTCTTTCCACTCTATCACACTGAAAAGAGCAGACAGGACTACTTTCAGGAAATTAGGAACCACTTTAGTGCGCACCCCGCCCCCCCCAATCTCTCTATAACAGCAAAGGCCCATCTTTGGCATAAAACCATTTTACTGTTTACAAGGATGCTATGCATTTAAGCTGGTGACAGTGAGGCCCAGAACCCCACTCACTCTAGAGAACTAAAGATGAACACCACATAGAGGACAATGGAAAAGCATATATGGTAGGTGTGTGAAGGTTATCACATATAACCTGTGAGGAATTCTGAGGAAGACCAGGGATAAAGAATGTTATGAAGGAATTATATGACTGTATTGCCAAGATAATATTCACAGCCCTGGTGGTGACTATGAATATGCCCGCATAGTTTTCAATCTCAAAGTATAAAAGACTCTCCATATAGAAGGCAGAAGAAAAACATTTGTTTAGATACCAGAAAGCCAAATCCTGGAACTAGAAAGCTAAATCCATCATGGTGACCAAGAAGTTAATAAACATGATCACTTCACAGGGCAAAATTATTCCCAAGCCTCCCCACTTCTGCCAGGGCCTCCTCACAAGCACACATTCAAGAGGATGAACCAAGCTTGCCGTGCCTGCCTGTCTGTGTCCTCTCTCCTCTGCCCTGACCACTCACACTCACTTCCTCCCAGTTTTCCTTCACCCTTCCTGTTCTACGTTTTCAGCAGGCTCCTTCCACTATATGTGTACTGGTCTTCCAGGTGATTTAAGCAAGTCACATGAACCAATTAGTGAATGAGAAAGATCTTTCCATTTAAATTGCTATTATATTCAGCCCCAAGATCTTTTGTATTCATTACATAGGTTGGTGGGGCAATGGATATCAACAGAATTGGGACAGGGACAACAGAAAATAAGCATATAAAACATTATCTTAGGCACTGGTGTCAGAACTTTACAATAGTATAACAAGAATCACACAAAATAGGCACATAAAACAATATCTTAAGGTAGGGCTTGAGCACAAACCCCTATCATTCCTGCCTGGAACAAATGGGTCCTAAAATCTTGGAATAAGGGGCAAAGGTCTCTTCTTCCATAGCTGTTTCTTGATGAAATTGTATGTAGAGCTGTCCCTGTCCCAAGAACTCCCATTTGAGAGACTAGTTCTTTAGCTGGAATCTGGAGTTTGGTTGACACTACGTTCAGAGGTCACACATCACAATTGTGGACAGGGGCTGATATGTGGCGTAAGTGATCAGATGTCTGCAGGTGGAGGGTGCTAAGCCTATAGGAAACAAATCTAGCAAACGAGTTCAACAGACAAAAACCAAAAAGAAACCAAAATTGGAGACAACAACTAGAAGCAGAGTAGATATAGGGTCAGCCATGCTTCTGGAGTCCATGAACCCGCTGTCATAGCGTCATTCACAGTAGAACATATGAGTTGAGGATAAAATTTGGTAATCATCTTCTCCGGAATAAACAACAGTTATGGTATTATCTTTCTCATGTGCTATAACTTGCATAGCCTTTGGAATGTTGTCTGGCTTCTGTTTTACCCATACTTTAGCTCCCAATTTATTCTATCAATAGAATCCAATCCTGCAGTACCTCTGCTAGTTATTTCAGAAGGAGGATCAGTCTTTACAATTGGTATTGTTTCACAGGGAGAAATAATCACTTGAACTATTATATAATTTTTACAAAACTCTATGAGTTTATCACCTAAATTTTGGAATGTCACAATAATTTCTCCTTGATAATTAGATTCTGTCAATCCAGGCAATACATGTACTCCTCAAGCTGTTAATCCTCATTTAGGTAATATCCATTCAAAATGATTCTTAGGGATTCTCATAGATATTCCAGTAGAAATTGTTCTTATTTCTTTCCTATCCAACCAAAAATCCTCTAAGCAATGCAGATCATACCCTGCTGAATCAGGTGTCCCTGGATATGGTGCTGGGACATCTGACCTCACAGACCAATATTCAACATTTGGGGTCTTATGTATTTTCTAATTTGCAGATTTAGGGTCATCATTCTGGCTAGAGGCGTACTTCCTCCCAATGGTCTATTATTTAAATTACATAAAGCAATGAACAAATTATCTTTCCAATGTTGATAAAAATTATTAGTAACTTAACTTCCTTAACTTTTCTTTCAATAATCCACTCATTCTTTCAATTAACCCAGATGCTTGTGGATAATATGGAATATAATATATCCATGCTATGTTGTTTAATACACGGTATCTCTTCATTTCATTACCTTTGAAATGTGACCCATTGTCACTTTGAATCTGCATTGGGTTTCCATAATATAGGTTTATGATATCTAAAGTTTTACTGGTGTTTTTCTGGGTTGCATTCCTATAGGGACAAACCACTAGTATACCTGAATAGGTGTCAAAACAACTACATATAAATTTACGTCTTGGGGTAGGGGTCCAATATAATCTATTTGCCAGATTTGGGCTGGTACTTTTCCCCTTGCTATCACTCCAGTTACTACCCAAGGAACAGTTTGTTCCTTTTCCAACTGACATATATAACATTTCTATGCTACTTGTTTTAACAATGAATGAGAGATACTAATACCTCGGTCTTGTGCCCTCTGGTGTGTGGCCTGGACCCCTAAATAGCTGGCCATTTGATGGACTCATTTTGCTAGTACTGGATCATCACAGTATCAGAGAAGGGATAATATGTTGAGGAGCAATCTTTGCTAGTCCATCAGCATGTGCATTGTACTCACGTTCTGGAGTGATGAGGTCCACATGAGCATCTACATGAAAAACCAACAAATTAGTAACCAAAGATATGTCTCATATATCTTTCCATAATTCTTTGCCCCAGACTTGTTTGCCATGAATTTTCCAATTTTGATTTTTCCACATGGGCATCCATATAGCTAATCCATTAGCTACTACCTATGAAACAGTGAACATATGACACTGTCCTCATTGTTCAGTTTTGATAGTTTGATGTACTGCCATAAATTCAGCTTATTCACTACTTCTACCTATCCTAGTACTTTCCAAAGTTCCCCTAGTATATGGGTTATAGGTTACTGCTTTCCAGTTCTTTTGTGGCCCAAATATTTTGCTGTCCCATCAATAAACCATGTATGGCTTTTTTGTTCTTCAGTTAATCCATCATATCCCTCATTCCATTTTCCCAAGGACTGTAACAACTGTTGCTTTGGTTCAGAGGGTGTGTTATTTCCTTGTTTGCTATAGATTGGTGTAAAGCCTCTGCCAGGAGGCCTCCTCACAAGCAAACACTCATGAGCCTGAGCAGTGCCACGCCTGCCTGCACCCTCTGTCTTCTCCCCTCTTTCCTAACCACTCTCACCCACTTCCTACCAGTTCTGCTCCACCCTTTCTGTTCCTCCTTTTCAGCAAGCTCCTCCTACTACATCTGTCTTAGGATTCTAGGTGATTTAAGCAGGTCACAAGGGCCTATTAATGAATGAGAAAGTTCTTTCCATTTAAATTGCAATTATAATGACCTAAAGGGATGATGGGTTTATCATGATGTTAAAGTGAAGATTGGACAGCTAAAATGCATCACTGGTACCCTTAAGACTTTAGGAGAAATTGAGGAAAGCATACAACATATTGGGTGAACTTCTTATGAATAATCTTTGAAAGGACATGAACAAATCATATAGAATGACAAGACATAAAAGCCCAAATTGATTGGATCACAGATACATTTGAATTTTTCATTAGCCCTCTTATTTGGGACTTTAATAAATCATCCAAGAGATTAAAATGGGACATGTATTCAGCTGAGAAGTAATCCGCACATCCATTGATAACAATGACCAGTAACAATAACTAACATTGATAGAGAGGTTAAAGTTTTCAGATTGCTTTATGTACATTATCTCATTTGATCCTCTGGATAATCCTGTAAATTAAGTGCTATTCATCCCATTTTATAGGATGAGGAAACTGAGGCAGATAGAAGTTAGTGATTTGGCCAAGTTCACTTAGGCTTGAACTCAGGTCTTCTTGACTCCAAATCAGGAAGCAGTTCTACTCACTTTTACACAAAGCTGTTCTTTATCAAGGCATGTGATTAAAAGTCCATGCAGAATTCATCCTTTAACCTTAAGTTGCTTTTAATTTATTAATACTAATGATTCCATGAAGAGACAATTCTTAGTTAGTGGCCATCCTCAGAGTCGAGATGAGCTAAGTTCAAATCCTGCCAGATGAAATAGTTTTGTGGGAACTCTAATATCTCCCCAACCAGTGCCCCAACCAACTCTCCAAGACTTAGTTATTTAGGACCAGTCTCAGTGGGGGGGTGCGGAAGGGGGCAGGAGAATTTCCACACAAGAAGTTCCCTATACCCTGAAAACACCTAATAGTACCAATAATATTAATTCTAGGAGTTTTCATAGCACCTTTCCTTGATGACACATTCTGTTTCATGTATTTTTTTTTATTTCCCATAATAGAGAGGAAATGTTGTCTCCATTTTACAAAGCATTAAAGCCAAGAACAAAGAACTAATTGCATGACTTTTTCAGTGTTCACATGAGAACTAGTATTTGAGTATCCTAATATTCAACTCAATGTTCTTGCTGTCAGATTATGGTACCACCCGTTGTTCCAGGAGGATTACCAAATTACGTGTCAACTCAAGGGAAATAAAAAGAAAATATAATTGGCAGAACACTCCAAGAGACGCTGGCACTGAGAATCTAGTTTTTTAATGTATTAGACCTGACCTGTTCTACTCCAAACCATTCCACAGACCAGCAGATTGTTAGACAATTATCTAGCAGTGTAGCTAGCCTTGAACAGGTTAGACCCCACAGATGGATTAGTTTCTTACCGAGTATTTGGTTTTAATTATACTGGTCAAACTTGGAGAATGGATTATTCCACCTTTTTTTTCTTTTATTCTTTCTTTTTTCTTTTTCTTTTCCTTTTTCTATTTTTTTTTTTTGACAGTGCAGACCCGATGTAAGATTGACAGGGTTCTGAATGACTATGGCAGGCACATTGTGAAAACCTCTAGTAACCATGTTGCCCAGTGATTCAGCTATGCATTAACTGATTGCATATACATTTAGGTGTTTAACATCATGTTCTGTGAAAGGTGTATAGCTTTTCTCCTTCAGGCTTCTCTTCTAGCAATATCATGTCCTTGAACATCCTCTGCTTATACTAGATTAGTAAATTAGAAGATCATATTTAAGATTGTTTTGTTTTTGTCTGGACTTTTGATTTCACTGGTTTCGAAAACTGCCAATGAGGGAACTTCATCTACTAATGTAGACAGACAGCAGCTTAAAGTCTTGCAGAATTGCCTAGGGCACTGAAAATTAAGGGAGTTGCCCATGATCACATAGTCAGTCAGCGTATGTCTGAGAAGGGACTTGAGTCTTCATGACTCCAAAGCTGATTCTATCCATTACATCATGCTTCCTCAATGAGACCAGATGATCACAACTCTTGATTACTAAAGTATTTTCTTCAACAATAAGTCAATATGTGTTAGTTTTGCATCATATGCCTGGGTGCAAGCTCCCTTTACACAAGGGGATGCTCAATATAAAATCTCAGCCCTGGTCAGTGCCGTGTTCCATTGTGGATGTCCAGTTTTAGACAAGACACTAATAAATTGAAATGTATCCAGTGGAAGTTGATTATCATGAAATTACTATTATTATGCCATACAAGGATTAGTTGCAGGAACTGAAAATGTTTAACCTAGAGAAGAGAAGATCAGAGGAGGACAGGAAAACTGTGTTCAAGTATATATAGGGCTTACATGAGAAAAGGGAGGCTTGTTCTGCCTGGTCTGGAGGGAAGAACTAGGAGTAATGCAGAGATACTAAAAAGATAGATTAAGGCTAAATTTAAGAGGAAACTTCATAACCATCAGAGCTGTCCAAAAGAGAAACAAAAGCAAAACAAACCAACCTTAGGAAGGGGTAGATTCCCCAACACTAGAAATTTTTAAGCACAAGTTGGATCATCCCTTGCCATGGAGGTCAAAAATATTCCTATACAGATACAAGTGGAAATCATGGGCTCTGGCATCCCTTTATACTTGGAGATTTTGTGAGTAAAGATGAGCAAGTCAGATAAAAGAGTGAGGAAAGGCCCTAGTTTTGTTTAGGGCCTGATTTAGGTGATAGGCAACACTAATCTGGTAGGAGTTTATTCTTTTGATTTTTTTTTTCAATTGCTATATATATATATATATATATATATATATATATATATATATATATATATATATATATAGGTTTCTTACTGTAACCTCTTTTAAAAGCCTGAGAAAAAATGTTTGGTTATTTTGGGAGGCTTTCTCCCCCCAAGGATCTGAATGAAAAAGCATCCATTTGCCCATCAGTTGGAGGATGACTAACCAAATTGTGGTACATTAATGTAATTGAATATTACTGTGCTAAGAAATGGTGTGTGTGATAAAACAGAGAAGCATGGAAAGATCCACAAGAACTGATGCAAAGTGAAGTAAGCAGAGCTGGGAAAACAATATTCACAGTAACTACAACAATGTATATAGAAGAAAAAAAACAACTACACACCCAAGAATCTGTGAATATAACAAAATTGTAAAGATCATGCAAGTTTCAAAAGAAAAAACATGAGTGAACACCCCCAACCCACTCCTTCATGGAGGTGAGCAAAGTTATACTTCGCAAGTGTTCTCTAACTTTTTTCAATGAATTGATCCATTGTGTTGATTTTTTTCTTTAAAAAATACTATGTTTTATATAGAATGACTCTCTGGGAGGGAGAAGGGGATGATGTAAGAAATAACAGACATCAATAAAAAATTATTTTAAAAAAGAAAAAGCATCTATTAAGATTTACTATGTTCCAGGCACTGTGGAAATCTGGGGTAACAAATACAAAAGTGAAGACTATGCCTGCCTCCAAGGAAATTACATTCTAATAGGAGGAGATAACACTTTAAGGGAAATGATGACCAAGAACAGATATTTTATCTGTGACGTACAGACATTTTAGTTTCTCAAGTTCCCTGTTAAGCATTCTCAGATGCTTAATAATTGTGTGACCCTGGACAAATCACTTAACCCTGTTTGCCTCTTTTCTGACAAATGGTAAGCCCTTCCAGTATCTTTGCCAAGAAAACTCCAAATGGGGTCATAAAGAGTCAGACACAACTGAAAAATGACTGAAAAGAATATGTGTGTATACATATGTGTATATATGTGTATATAGTATACATATATGTATATCTATATGTGTGTATATATGCACATATAGTATATATAATTTAGTTTTCTCATTTAGTCTTGGCAGAGTTTATTTGATTTTGGAAGGTATTGAATTATGTATGGGCATGGAAAGAAGCCAAATAAAGAAGTCATATTTTTTCTAGAGAGAATGAATAACCTATAAATAGAAGGAATGCCATACCAGTTGGAAAGCAAAAATGGGCACCACTGATCACAGATGTGATAGAAAAGAAGTGAGATTATGAGTACAGGTCAGTTGGACTTCCTTTTATCATTTTGACTGTAGAAAAAGGGTAATAATTTTGTTATTTTGCTTTGTTTTATTGTGGGGAGGAAAGCGGGGAGTTTATACCTCTGATTTTATCTGAGTAGTAAGTTTATCATTTCTCTAACAATGTTTCAATATCACTTTCTTTTTCCAGAAAGCTTCTCCTGGAAGGTAGAATGAAGTTTTTATCTCACGTCAAAGTTCAATGGATTTCCCCCAATACAGGCATATATACAAGCTAGGTGGCACAGTGGATACAGCACTAGGTCTGGTGTCAGGAAGACCTGAGTTCACCCTCAGATATCTGCAAGCTGCGTAACCTTGGATAAGTCACTTACCACCTGTTTGCTCAGTGTCCTCAACTGTAAAATGGATAATACTAGGACCGTTCTTCCAGGGTTGCTGTGAGGTTAAAATGAGATAGTATTTGTAAAGTGCTTAGCATAGTTCCTGGCATATTAGATACTTTGTAAATCCTGCTTCTTGTTTTCATATGTCATTTCATGTTTTGCTTCTTAAACCAGACTCAGCAGATTCTGTTGCTGCCTAATTTCCAACTAGTGTGAGAATGAGCCAACAAGGGAAAGGAGGATAGGCAAAACTTACTAATTTCTCAACTACAGCACTTGCCCATTTTCCATACAGGCTTGGGCCCGGGAAGTTACAACAGCCACACATTCTGGCAGAGTTTGTCTCTCCTACTTTGGCCAAAGCAAGTAGGATGCTAAATGAGGTAAAAAGATCTGTAATTAACAGTTGTTTTCAAAACCAGCCAGATGCCCCTTCCTCTTCTATGAAGTATTGTCAGCCACCAGATGAGCATGCAATAAATATTATTTGAATTGTTCTCCTAAACTTTTCTTCCTATGTTCAGAGAAGGCAAGTATAGAATTTCCAGCTTTGTCTTTCTTTCCTAGCCTTCCTTTCCTTGAGTTGCTGTTTCCAAATAGGACCACTCAGTACTCTCAGCATTATTATTCCTGGAAGAGTATATCTTAGTATCATCCAACCACCTAACTGCCATACTAATTTTCCAAAAGCATTATAGAACCATTTTTAACAGAGCAATTGCCAAATAGTCCTGACATAATCACCTGTGCGTGTGTATACATATGTGTGTGTATGTGTGTATGTTCTTATTATGCATGACAAATGCCTAATGACATGCAGAAACCAACTTCGGCATACTCCCCAAAACAGAAAATGTCTTCCTTTATCATGCATTTACCTCAGGTAAATGAATCTAAACATAGTCATTTTGTGACTCCACCCATAAAAAGTATTTTGAAAAGTAGCACTCAAAGTATAATTAAGTTGGTAAAATGCTTCTTTCATGTGCAAGATATGTTGCATTTTGGTAACCAATAAAACTTAATATATTAAATTACATTATAATTTCCTTTTAGGTTAACGCGTTCTCTTAAAGTTTTACTCTTACTTTATAGGGGGGGATAAAAATGAGGTAGTGGGGAAAGGTCCCTCAGATTTTGACCTACTCCCTCTCTGGAAAAAAGGGTCAGTCATTCATTCAATTGGTATTTATTGAGCACTTACTGCTTGCCAGAAGTATGCTAAGTGCAGGGGATACAAAGGAAGGAAAGGCTCTTTAAGTGCTGGTGTTCAAATGTAGGAGACAATGCAAATGACTGCTTTAAACAAGATATGCACAATATAAATTGGAGGTGATCTCAGAGGAGTATGTGTGTGTACATATTTGTGTTTGTATGTGTATGTCTTTACATGTATCTGTGTGAGAGACAAACAAACCAATGGATGGATGAAAAATGAGAAAGTTCAGAAAATGCTTCAATGAACGTTAGCCTCTAATGTTTTAAATATATATTATAAATAACCTCAGAGACAAAAGAGGAACAGTAACCAAAGTCTTACAATGTGCTTCTGTTTAGACTTCTGTTTCCAAAGTTAGCTATTTAAAGGCCTCTGTGTTGATCTACTCCATAGCACCTGATATTTAGGTGACAAATTTCACATCAGCAAAGATGGCATAGGAAACACAATTTCTTACATTGAAGTCCTTAATCCAGATTAAAGCTTATATTCAAAAAAATACCTTTGGGTACAGAAGGCCAGTTGCTTGTCAGTGATGCCTCTAGATAATAAGATGAATCTGGTCTTTAGTCCTAAAATACAGTGGAAACTGTTTATATTAACAATAGTCATAAAAATAACAGCAGTAATAATAGCCCCTAACATTTACAGCATAGTTTAAGGTTTGCAAAGCACTTTTCAAATATTATATTTTTAATTTTATCTTGTGACAAATAAACCCCCAACAAACCCCCAATTGTGGGAAACATGCTCACTTTAAACAAAGAACAATTCTTCTTGTGAAATTAGAAAAGCTTTTATTAATTTTTAATGGTCATTTCCCCTGAATGAATGGTAATTCCCAAGGAAGGCTACAGGAAGATTACAATTTGTTCAGACCAATGCAAGCCCTTTATACTATTCCAAGTTTGAACTTACTGCCACACCATCTATGACTTCATGTTCTCCTCTCTGATAAACTTACCTTCAAATAGCCTGCACACAAGTTTCTGACCTTTGACCTGGCCATGCTAGGTCATAACTCTTATTAATTATTACTTAAAGCTGGGAGGAGTCTTAACCCTATGGAAACAGAACTCCTCCCTTTGTTTCCCACAATCTTTATAAACAACCTGGGGAAGTAAAAATTACTCTCATTTCTATTTTACAGATAAAGAAACCAAAGCGAACACAGTTTTAGGGGACTTGCCCAGAGTCGCAGAGTTAGCAGGTATCTTGAGGATGGATTTGAATTCAGGATTTCCTCACTCAGCTCCATTATTCTATCCACTGTTTCACCTAGTTGTGAAACCAAGTTTCACAAGAATGTAGTATTTTGGAAATGGGGTAAAAAAAAGTTTCTGGAACAAGTATCACTATATATGTCTTGTAAGTATATACTTATTTGATAGTTTCTGTGGAGAAGTTGACAGCTTTCTAGTTTTCTTTAGAAGGGCAACATTCTAATCCATTGTAATCATTTTGAGGACCTTTGGCTTTTATTAAAGTGCCAGACCAGCTATTAATGCTAAAAGTAATTCCCTTGAACTTCAGTTCATGTAGGTGTAAACTTAAGACTTTAGGGGATGACTGGGATGGATGAATGGGGCAGACAAGGCAGGAAGAACAAGGGTAAACCACAATGAGTGCAGTTCACCTGTTTTTCAGGTGACCCAAATGAAATGGTTACCAAACCTTGAGTTTCATGGTCTCTAAGCCACAATAGGAAAGGGAAATGGATTTAAAATGGTTCTAAATTGAAACTGTTCCTAAATCTTGGTGCTCCCAGACCAACTCTCCAAATCATTCCTCCTCATCAGTATTGGAAACAGCTGAGATCTTATCTTTTTCACCAGGATGACATGGCAACCCTTCCAGTGCCAAGTAGCCCATTAGGCTGCACTCTGCAGCATAAAACTTCTTCTATCTCCTGATTCCAAGAGTCTCCATCAGGAGAAGCAAGATATGCCTGCCTTTTGATCAGGCTCCCATACTTACTGCCTGCTCCTACCTACTGTCAGATGATCCTTCTTGGGTCTCAGAGGACATAGCATCACCATCTGTCAAGAGGCTGAACCTTAGTAAAGGACTAAAGAAATATAATCTCATAATTCCCTCAATGATTTTCTCTTCAGTCACAGATGCTCTACTTGGATTCACTCACTGCTCAGTGGTAAGAATGCTCCTATCCCTTTATGTATTTACTCCATCCAATGATTCTGAACTCCCAACTATAGATGTACAAACCCCATTCCCCATCCTTGACTTGCCTGTCCCTTAAGCCTATCCAATTCAAACCTTCCCCCATTCCCATACCAATGGTCAACTCTACTTCTGCCCCTCTGGTATATCTGCTCCATAATGAACAAAATTCCTTTCATCTTAAGCCTGTTTCACACTCCTTCCATCTTCTGGCCCTTCCTGATTCCCTCACAAGAATACCACTTCCCTTGATACCTTTTCCAATCCTTTCTACACTTTTTCTTATACTCCAAAATGTACTGGTCATCGTGGAGAAATTGGCACTCCTCGCTCCCAATTGCCACTATCAGATGCTCTTTTGACCACTTTTAGTGAGTAACCTCTCTTCCTTTGAAACTTCCCTTCTGTTAACAAAATTTTATTGAGCCAGTCTCTTATCTGAGAATGATAAAATAGCAGGCCAGAGACAAGGTGTCAGTAATCAGGAAGACATTTAATTAATTAGTTTCATTATGATGAATGGATTTACAAATTGAGAATTCTCCTGATGAGAATTCCACCTTGCTGAAGTGAGTAGAAAGACTATATACATAAATCACAAGTGGGGAAGAAAGGGGATAAGGTGGCTTGAGTGGTTTCCCAAGACAAACCCACAAATGGAAGACAATACAGTTCTGGAGTCCTGTGGGAGCAATATTGTTCAAATCCTTGAGGGTCATTACTTGGCAGGTCACAGGACCAGAGTTCTATGACATGAACAGGTTCTACAGTCTCAGACTTGTTTCACTTCAGGTATACAGGCAGAAGGATGCCCTTGATTGTGAGCCTTGTCAAAGTTTAATTGATCACTTTAAGCTGTATTGTGAGCTCTCTCACAAGAGAGAAAATTCTGAAAAAACTAATCTATTAGTGTATTCATTACCTATATCATATAGATTATCATAAAAATCATAATTCCCTTCACACTTCCAATCCAAATTTATCACCCGGTTCATGTCCAGTTTGTTGTTAGCAATATATGTCCTTCCTCCTTCACCTGCAATATATTCTTTCTTCTTTCTTGAATGAGTTCAGTGACTGGCTGGCAGTCTTTCAGTCTCCCGATCTCCTACCCTCATACTAGGAAACTTCAGCATCCATATTGATTCTCCCTTAAGTAGCTTGATTTCCCAGTTCTTCGATCTACTCATTTCTTACAACCTATTCCTCTACTTCATCTAAAGCATACACATCCTTGACCTTGCCATCACCCACAAGTGTTCCACTTCCTCATTCAAGAAATCTGAAATTCCTTTATCTGATCGTAATTTTTATCTTTCCATCTGTCTTTAAATCTTATAACCCCAAAATCTAATTTTGCCTTCAGCATGACTTCATTCCTTTTACCTCTTAGTACTTTTCCAGAACATCACCCTTG
Organism: Bettongia penicillata ogilbyi; assembly: GCA_023548195.1. Lineage (NCBI taxonomy): Eukaryota > Metazoa > Chordata > Mammalia > Diprotodontia > Potoroidae > Bettongia > Bettongia penicillata. Next base: position 15,287,639 of record JAJHZJ010000470.1, on the reverse strand, counting down.
ATAATGTCACTGACCCTACTTTGTTCCTCTCCAATTTGAATTGAGGCAGTTAGGTTGTCTCAGTGGATAGTTAGCTGGATTTGAAGTCAGGAGACTTGAGCTTAAATCTAGCCTCAGATACAAAATAGCTGTGTGACCCTAGGCAAATCACTTAATCTCTGTCTGTTTCAGTTTCCTCTATTCTCTAGCTGCAAAACACTATCCCTGACAGTTTTTTTCCCCAGTCCCAGGCCAATATGCCTAGCAATAACTCATGAATTGACCCCAGTAAGACAAATTATCTTTTCCCATAATTACTCATAAATGGGCCCCAATAAAACAAACTATCTTTCCCCATCACAACAACAAGAAGACCTCTGAAGAAATTCTCTTGTAAAAACAGGACTATCTTGTAAACACGGAATTATCATGTACTGATCCCCAAAGTTATCATATTCAATCCAGAGGTCAAGCTATAGTTATCAACCCTCAAAGTTATCTTGCCACAGATATTACAGACCAAAAATACACCCCTGAGAAACCCCTTCCCATGGTTTCTAGTAGTGAAGGGACCAAGGTTGTAAGTTATCATCTAATTAGCATATCTGCCAGACAAGCCACTAGTTTTCCCTACATAAGCTTTAACATTCCTGTTAAGTTGCAAGTGTCTTAAAGAATGAAGTTCCCTGAGGAGCTCTGCCTGCCATATTGGCATCACAATAAACCTTTACCAGCTTGACTTAAAGATTACTTAAGTCTGTATATTCTTTCTAGGTGACCTTGTCCAGTACTCCAGTCTTTGGGGGTATCCTGAACCTCTCAAACCACATCACTACCTCTCCAGGATATTGTGAGGCTCAAATGACATAAAGCACTTAGCACAGGGCCTGTCTTTTAATAGGTGTTTAATAAACGAAAGGAAGCCACAAAACTGTGCTAAGTAGCCCCATTATAAATGTGTTATATAATCTCAAATGGGACTTCATTGCAGCAAGGCAAACATTCTATTCTTCTCTAAATCATTTGTTATCATTCTCCTCAGAGGCTTTCCCAAACTTTCTTGTTTCTAGTTCAGCTTTCATGGCAACCTCTCCACTGTTTCCAGCTAAAAATCTCATCTCATACTTCACCAAAAAAACCTGACACTATTCACCAAGAGCTGTCCCTTTTTATCCCATATCATTCTGATATCTTTCTCCACTGTCTTCTCCTTTATACCAGCCTCAGGTCAAGAGATAGACCTTCCCCTGACGAAGGCAAACCCTTCTTCATATGCCCTTGATCCCATGTCCTCCTAACTTCTTCGGCAAACTGTTCCCATTAATCTCCATTCTCTCTCTTATCTTTAACCTTTTCTTATCTACTACCTTTTTCTATCCTTTCCTGCTGCTTACAAACATACTTGTCTCATCCATATTTAAGAAAAAAAAAACCTTCATTTGACCCAGCCAGCTCCACTAGGTTTCATTCTATATCTCTTTCTCCCTCATGGCTAAACTACTTGAGAAAATCATCTACAACTGGTGCCTGTACCTCCTCCCTTCCTCTGTCTTCTAGGTCCTCTGCAGTATGGCTTCTGACCCTGTCATTCAACTAAAGCTTCCTTCTTCAAAATTACTAATGATTTCCTAATTGCTCAATCTAGTGACCTTTCCTCGGGCCTCAATCTCCTAGATCTCTGTATGCTAAGCACTAATGATCATTCTCTTCTCCCTGTCACTCCTGCAATCTCAGTATTATCCTCAGTTCCTCAGTCTTACTATATGTCCATATAAAAAATATATGTTTATCCCCAAGATCACAAAGGTAATAAGTCACCAAGCTAAAAATCCAAATCCAGTATCTATATCTAATGCTCTTTTCAGTAGTATTCTACATGTCTGAATCATCACATATTTCTGAGGCACTAGGAACTTAGACTCCATTCCTAATATTTAGTCCACTATAGCTGGGGCTTAACTCCTTGCCGTGGTATCTGGAAGTTACCACGAGATCAAGCATTCCAAAGATTTCCCCATATCCATCCGTTGGCTTTCTGTATACTTTCCATATCCTCTATTCAACATGAAATGAAATAAATTACCATGCATATATTTAGCACAGTGCCTGGCATATAGTAAGTGCTTAATAAATGTTTATTGACTGATACGCACATAAAGGGGCATCTAGTTGTCACAGGGATAGAGTGCCAGGCCTAGAATTAAGAAGATCTGAGTTCAAATTCTGTCTCAGACATTTACTGGAGGTATGATCAAGTTACTTAACCTTATTTGCCTCAGTTTCCTCATCTTTAAAGTAAATTGGAGAAAGAAATGGCAAACCAGTTTAGTATCTTTGCCAAGAAAATCCAAAATGGGTTTACAAAGAGTCATATATGACTGAAACAACTGAACAACAACATGCATATAAGAAATAATATTGAGATTAATTCCAATATGGTAGTATTTATGAAACCATAATTACAGAAAATTCATTCAGAAAATTTCTGAACTCCTTTGATAAACTTCAATCCCCTGGTGGTACTTGTACTCCAGGTTGGAAATCTCTACCCTAGATATGGAACAAATTTTAAACAATTTCTATTGAGGTATTCAGTGTTTGAAAAAAAAATTAATTCTCACTCTTCTTTCCCTCTTCTTTTTCTGCTACTACATACACATGCCCTTACCACAATATCTCTAATTAATTGAGATCCAACTTTGACAGTTTGCTTATTTCCTCCACTATTAGGTAATGAAAAGGCATCAAATCTGTATTTCCCACCTGTGTGACTGCAAAATTTATTGTGGCCTCAATTTCTTTATCTGTTAGATGAAAGTATTTGACATGATGAACACTAAGGCTTTTTCCAACTCTTAATTCCTTGATTTTATAATTCTACACCGACCAAAAAAATTCTTAACTATTGCATTCCAGTGATGGCCAGGAGAGGGCAGCCTAAATCATGATGTAATTAACAAAGTAACTGAATTTGCTGGACCTTGAAGAAAGCAGGATATTTAATAGCTTCAGCTATGCATAAACACATTTCAGAATAGCACTGAAAAAAGAACTTCAGGAATGTAGACAAATAGATATGTATATTTCCAATGTCAATCCTTTTACATTCATAAAGTATTTGTTAATTACATCTTATGTGACACCCACTGTGCTAGAGATTGAGGGTAGAAAGACAAGAATAGAACAAAGGCCAGTGACAATACCTATGTTTATAGCTGAGGAAATTGCACAAGGTCAGCGTGATCATTTGCCTGTCAGCGTTGGTTAAGATTCACTTAATGGGAGGGGGCCGAGCCAAGATGGTGGAGTAAGAGCAATAACTCATCTAAGCTCTTAAACAAACTCCTTCAGATACCTCTAAGGAGAGAATCTAACCAAATTTTGGAGGTGCAGAATCCAATAGGAGACAGACTGTGGTAGATTCACAGCCCAGGACAGACTGGAAAGTCAACGAGAAGGATCTGTTCAGTGGGGGTGAGCCCATAGCACACAACACAACATGTCCAGCACAGCAGAGAGGGAGGGCTTCAGGGAGACCTGAGGAAACAGCAGGCAGAACCGGTGGACCAGCAACCCAGGGTGAGAGAGACCAACAGAGCCGAGTAAGTAACAGCCGCTGAGCCCCAGATATCAGCAGTTCCTGAGACTTTCAGCCGGCAGATTAAATGTCTGTAAGTCATTTATTTTAACTTCCAGGAGCCAAGATGGTGGAGTGATCAGTAAATGCTCTCTCCTCCCTGCCTGATGACCTTGAAAGAACCATAAAATATTTCCCCAGAAAAATCCTGGATCAGTGGAAATAGTAGAGGGGGTAAATAGTTTCATAACACCTGAGGCTAGGAAAATAGCTAAGGGGGATTCTAATTGGAAAAACAACTGACCTGGAAAATAGATCCAGGGGAGAAAATGTAAGAATTATTGGCCTGCCAGAAAGCCATGACAAAAAAAAGAGTGTGGACAATATCTTCCAGGAAATCATCAAGGAAAACTGCCCAGAAGTGCTAGATCCAGAGGGCAAAATACTCATCAAAAGAATCCACCATTCACTTCCTGAAAGGGATCCCAAACTCAAAACCCCAAGAAATATTGTTGCCAAATTCCAGAACTATCAAGTGAAGGAGAAAATACTACAGGCAGCCAGAAGGAAACTATTCAAATATGGAGGAGCTACAGTAAGGATCACACAGGACCTTACAGCTTCTATATTAAAAGATCGAAGGAATTGGAATATGATATTCTGTAAGGCAAAGGAGCTGGGACTACAACCAAGGATCAATTACCCAGCAAAGTTCAGCATAATATTTCAGGCAGGGAGATGGTTATTCAACAAAGTAACGGATTTCAAGACTTTTCTGACAAAAATGCCAGAACTTAATAGAAAATTAGATCTTCAAACTGGGTCTAAATGCTCATAAAAAGGTAAACAGAGGGGAAAAGAAAAAGAAAAACAAAAACTTGTTACTCAATTGGGCAAACTGTTTACCCCCCTATAGGGGAAGATGATGTCTGTTAATCTCGAGAACTGCACATCTATTATGAAATATAAAAGGGATACACATAGAGGGAACAGGTATAAAGTAAATGATGTGATGATAAAAATATGATTTGAGCATGTGAAGGGATTATATCAGGAGGTGTGAAAAGGAGGAAACAGAAAATGGTAAATTACATCACAGGAAGAAGTACAAAATTATAGTAGAGGGAAAGAGGGGAGGGAGATGAGCATTGTTTGAGAGATACTCTCATCTGATTTGGTTCAAGGAGGGAACAATAAACTTAATTAAGAACATAATTCTCACTAGCTCTATAGGTAGTAGGAAGAGAAGGGGGAAGAAAAGAGAGGGGAAGCTAAAAGGGAGGGAAGAAGCAGTAAGGGTAAAGGGGAGTAAAAGGGAGGTGGCTAAAAGAAGGAAGGGAAGGCTGCAGGAGGAGATGGTGAAAAGTAAAAACTACTGAGGAGGGGAAGGGAAATGGAAGAACTAAAAGCACAAATGGTGAGAAAGAGGATGGAGGGAAATACACAGATTGTAATCATAACTGTGAATATGAATGGAATGAATTCTCCCATAAAACGGAGATGGATAGCAGAATGGATTAAAAGCCATAATCCAACAATATGCTGCTTACAAGAACCACATTTGAAACAGGGGGATACACATAGGATAAAGGTCAAAGGATGGAGCAGAATATATTGTGCTTCAGCTGATGTACAAAAGGCAGGATTAGCAATCCTAATCTCAGACAAAGCAAAAGGAGAAATAGATCTAATCAAAAGGGATAAGGATGGAAACTATATCCTGCTAAAAGGCACCATAGACAATGAAACAATATCATTATTAAACATGTATGCTCCAAGTGGTACAGCATCTAAATCCTGAGAGTGGTTGGAGGAGTTGAAGGAAGAAATAGACAGCAAAACTATATTAGTGGGGGACCTCAACCTCCCCCTCTCTGAACTTGATAAATCTAACCTCAAAATAAACAAGAAAGAGGTTAAGGTGGTAAATAAAACTCTGGATAAGTCAGAGATGATAGATCTCTGGAGAAAATTGAGTGGGAATAGAAAGGAATATACCTTTTTCTCAGCAGTACATGACACATACACAAAAATTGACCATGTACTAGGACAAAAAAACCTCACAATTCAGTGCAGAAAGGCAGATATAGTCAATGCATTCTTTTCATATCACAATTCAATAAAAATTATTTGTGATAAAGGGATATAGAAAGATAGACCAAAAATTAATTGGAAACTAAATAATCCAATCCTAAAGAATAAGTGGGTTAAACAACAAATCATAGAAACAATCAACAACTTTATTTAGGAGAATGACAATAATGAGACAACCTATCAAAACTTATGGGATACTGCAAAAGCAATTCTTAGGGGAAGTTTTATATCATTGAACACTTACATGAATAAAATAGAGAAAGAGGGGATCAATGAATTGGGCATACAGCTGAAAAAGCTAGAAAAAAGAACAAATTGAAAATCCCCAAGTAAATTTACCAAATTAGAAATACTGAAAACCAAAGGAGAGATTAATAAAATTGAAATTAAGAAAACTATTGAATTAATAAATAAAACCAATAGTTGGTTTTATGAAAAAACTAATAAAATTGATAAACCTTTGGTAAATTTGATTAAAAAAAAGAAAGAAGAAAATCAAATTACTAATATTAAAAATGAAAGAGGTGAACTAACCTCCAATGAGGAGGAAATTAAAACAATAATTAGAAATTACTTTGCCCAACTTTATGCCCACAAATTCAACAACCTTAATGAGATGGATGAGTATTTTAAAAAATACAAATTGCCCAGATTAACAGAAGAGGAAGTTGAATACTTAAACAACCCCATCTCAGAAAAAGAAATTGAACAAGCCATCAATGAACTCCCTAGGAAAAAATCTCCAGGGCCAGACGGATTTACAAGTGAATTCTATCAGACATTTAAAGAACAGTTAATTCCAATACTATATGGACTATTTTTGAAAATTGGGGAAGGAGTCCTCCCAAATTCTTTCTATGATACAAATATGGTTTTGATACCTAAACCAGGAAGAGACAAAACAGAGAAAGAAAATTATAGACCAATTTCTCTAATGAATATAGATGCAAAACTTTTAAATAAGATTTTAGCAAAACGAATATAGTATCTTATCACAAGAATAATACATTATGATCAGGTAGGATTCATACCAGGAATGCAGGGCTGGTTCAACATTAGGAAAACTATTAGCATTATTGATCATATCAACAACAAAACTGACAAAAACCACATGATTATCTCAATAGATGCAGAAAAAGCTTTCAACAAAATACAACACCCATTCCTATTAAAAACACTGGAGAACATAGGAACAAAGGGAACTTTCCATAAAATATTAAGCAGTATCTACCTAAAACCTTCAGTAAGCATTATATGCAATGGGGATAAGCTAGATGCATTTCCAATAAGATCAGGGGTGAAACAAGGATGTCCTTTATCACCACTATTATTCAATATGGTACTAGAAATGCTAGCTGTAGCAATGACAAGATAAAGAAATTGAAGAAATAAGAATAGGCAAAGAAGAAACTAAGTTATCACTCTTTGCAGATGATACGATGGTATACTTAGAGAATCCCAGAGATTCAACTAAAAAAACTACTTGAAATAATAAACAACTATGGCAAAGTTGCAGGTTACAAAATAAACCCTCACAAATCTTCTGAATTCCTATATATTAGCAACAAAACCCAACAGCAAGAGATAGAAAGAGAAATCCCATAAAAAGCTAGGGTAGATACTATAAAATATTTGGGAATTTACCTGCCAAAACAACAATTACTAGACACTTTTTGCACAAATAAAGTCAGTTCTAAGTAAGTGGAAAAACATCAGTTGCTCATGAATAGGCCGAGCCAATATAATAAAAATGACAATTCTACCTGAATTAATTTACTTATTTAGTGCCATACCATAATTAATACCATAATTAAACTATCAGATAATTATTTTCTAGAGCTAGATAAAATTATATCAATATTCATCTGGAAGAACAAAAGGTCCAGAATATCAAAGGGACTAATGAAAAGAAATGCTAGGGAAGATGGCCTAGGTCTACCAGATTTCAAATTGTATTATAAAGCAGCAATTATCAAAACCACTTAGTACTGGCTAAGAAACAGAAAGGTAGACAAGTGGAATATGCTAGGCACTCAAGACACAGTAGTCAATGAATATAGCAATCTATTGTTTGATAAACCCAAGGACCCCAGCTTCTGGGATAAGAACCCTTTGTTTGACAAAAATTGCTGGGAAAACTGGATAACAGTGTGGCGGAAACTAGGCATAGATCAATGCCTGACACCATACACAAGAATAAAGTCCAAATAGGTACATGATCTAGGTATAAAGATTGATACCATGGACAAACTAGAGGAGCAGGGAATAGTGTATTTATCAGATTTATGAAAAAGGAAAGAATTTTTGACTAAAGAAGAGATAGAAAGCATTATAAAGTGCAAGATGGATAATTTCGATTACATTAAACTGAAAGGTTTTTGTACACCCAAACTCAATGCAATCAAAATTTGGAGGGATGTAGTATATTGGGAAAGAATTTTTATAGCTAATCTTGGGGATAAAACCCTCATTTCTAGAATATATAGAGAACTGAGTCAAATGTACAACAATACAAGTAATTCCCCAATTGATAAGTGGCCAAAAGATATGAATAGACAATTCAGAGGAAGAAATTAAAGATATCTACAATTGCATGAAAAAATGCTCTAAATCATTTTTGATTAGAGAGATGCAAATCAAAACAACTCTGAGGTACCACATCACACCTATCAGATTGGCAAACATGACAGAACAGGAAAATGATAAATGTTGGAGAGGATGTGGGAGAGTTGGAACACTAATTCATTGTTGGTGGAGCTGTGAGCTCATCTAACCATTCTGGAGAATGGTTTGGAACTATGCCCAAAGGGCTACAAAAATGTGCATACCCTTTGACACAGCAATATCACTTCTAAGACTGTATCCCCAAGAGATCATAAAAATGGGAAAGGGTTCCACATGTACAAAAATATTTATAGCAGCACTCTTTGTAGTGGCCAAGAACTGGAAATCAAGGGGATGCCCATCTATTGGGGAATGGCTGAATAAATGATGGTATATGAATGTAATGGAGTACTATTGTGCTATAAGAAATGATGAACAAGAAGACTTCAGAGAGGCCTGGAAAGGCATATGATCTGATGCTGAGTGAAAGGAACAGAACCAGGAGAACTTTGTGCACAGCAATGACCACAGTGTGAGAGAGTATTTTCGTGGTAGACTTGGATCTTCATAGCAATGCAAGGACTTAAAAAAAAAAATTCCCAATGATCTCCTAAGGCAAAATGCCTTCTACATCCAGAGAAAGAACCATGGAATTCAATCACAGAATGTAGCATGTCATTTTTGTGTGTGTGTGTTTAATGTTTTTTTTGTTATATGGTTTCTCCCATTTATTTTAGTTCTCCTATACAGCATGACTATAGTGAAAATGTACTCAATAGGAATGTATGTGTAGATCCCTGGGGAGGGAGGGGGTGGTGGCAGGTGGGTAAGGGGGGGAAAAGCCTAAGTTTTATGGTAGTGATTGTAGAACACTAAAAATAAATACAATTAATATAAAAAAAGATTCACTTAATGGGAAAAGGGAGACTTGGTTATTAGTCTTGGAGTTTCTTTTTAAGTGATTGTTTTCATTTATAAAAATAGAAGATCAGTTGGCCCTGAGGTATCTTCCTGCTCTAAGTCCTATAATCCTATGCTTGTGTTTTAAAATTCTGAAAAATACCCCCCCTCCCCAAATAAGACCTAGCCCTGGCAAACAAAAAAACATTGGTTTGGTAGCACTAGGGATAATATCCATTCCAAATTATCATGAAGTGTAGTGTTGAGGGCTGTAAATGATAATGAAACTTAATTTCTTTTTCATTCATGCACCAGAACACACTGTTACACTAAGAGGTGCATACTAGTTTTCATTTCAGCCTGAGAAAAGGCTTTCTTTAATAAGCATCTTATTCAGCAGTAAACTGAATCCAAATCTACCTTTTGTTCAAAGTCTAGCACATTAATAATTTTGCATTGAATATTGTTATCTTCCTAATTATTTGACTGCCTTATCCATGGTTTTTAAAACATTTTAATTAATTAATTTTTTTTTAACATTCTTTTCTTTCTATCAATTATGCATGTGAAATCTTGCCAAACATGTCCACATTAGTCCTATTTTTTTTTAAAGTAAGAAAAATGAAGAAAGGGAGAAAATTATACTTCATTTTATACTCTGAGTTCCTTAGTTCTCTTTCTGGAGGTGGATAGCTCTTTTTTATCATAAGTCCTTTGGAAATATCTTGGAACATTGTATTGATCAGAGTAGCCAAGTCTTTCACAGTTGATCACCATTGCTCTAACTGTGCACAATGATCTCTGAGTTCTTTTCACTTCACTTTGTATTAGATTGTATAGTTCTTGTAATGTTTTTTTTTTCTGAAACCACCCCCCTTGTCATTTCATATAGCACAATAGCACTCCATCACTATCATTTGTCACAATTTCTTCAACCATTCCCCAAGTGATGAGCATCCCCTCAATTTCCAATTCTTTGACACCACAAAAAGAAATACTATAAATATTTTTGTACATATAAGTCCTTTGCCTTTTCTTTTATCTCTGGGATAAAAACCAAGTCATATATTGCTGTGCCAAAGAGTATACACAGTTTTATAGCCATTTGAGCATAGTTCCAAATTGTTCTCCAGAATAGTTGGATCAGTTCACAACTCCACCAACAGCTCATGAACATACTTATTTTTCCTTCATCCCCTCCAACATTTACATCCAGCCTCAGAGGAAGCAAGCCCAAGCATCTTAAGAAATAGAAAAGTTGCACTAATAAAACTATTCTATTTACAGTTGTATGTTTCACATGCTATACTTTTTTATTTGTGTGAGTAAAATATATATTTTAAAATAATAAATAAAGAGCAGTGTTTTCCTTTACTTAAGGCATGAATTTGTCTGTGGAAAATTGCTACACATAAGTTCACTCCCATGTTCTGAGCCCTGCACACTACACTGTGGGGGAGACAAAAGAAAGAAAAAAATAGGGTTCTTGACCTTGAGGAGTTATAATCTAGTAGGAGAGACAGAAAATTGTAATGGCAGGAAAAGTAGGATTTTTTGCTATTTTTCTGGGTTGAGTTTTAACCATTCAAGTGCCTTTGACTGAGTTTTGCCTTTGATTGAATCAAGAGTCTTGGTTGAATTGAGTCTTTGATTGGAAACAGCATATATATTGTGTTGCTTGGAGGGAGAAGAGAGAGAAGCAGAGTTGAGAGAAAAGGAAAGCTGTGGGTTGGAGCCCCTAGAGCCTGCTATATCCGGCAGAAGCAGGAAGAGTTTGGAGTGGAACAGTCCCCATGAACTAAGACAAGGAACAGGAGCAAAGAGCTTCCTGTGTGAGGACCCAGGGAGGGAGTCAAAGAGCTGGGAGCAGTCAACCCAGGTAGGAGGGACTGTGGGGTTTGGAAGTCAGACATTACCTCTCCCAGTTTGAAGTTCCCAAAATTCCATAGTTTGCACATAGCATCTCCCATCCCATTTGGAGACATGGTCTCTCTTCAACTCTTCCTCTTGGAAACTCTACTTCCATGTTTAAGGCTTAGCTCAAGTAGCGTCTCCTTTAAGGGGCCTTTCCTGATTTCACCCAACTGTTAATGTTCCTCTCTGGTCACTATATATTTATTTTGCATAGATTTTGTATTTACTTATCTGTGGACATGTATCTTTAGTGCACAGAAGATAAGGACTGTCTCACATTTGTATTTTACTTCAGTGACTAGTACAGGGTCATACTCATAGAATGGATACTCAATAAATGTTTATTTATTAATGTATTGATTCTAACTCTATAATATTTAGGGTAACTTATGTCTCATCTGATCTCGTTTGTGCTTCCAATCCTGAGAAAAAGGAGGTGAAATGTTCTTCTCCAGAGAACCTCACATCCCCCAAAGAATATTCTTAGTTCTCTAAGAATTATCAAGGTACCCCAGTTGTTTCTTAGTTCATCCCAGTGAAGTATTAGGTCACACTGTGCAAATCAAGTCCATGGAAACAGTCTCAACAATCATCAAAAAGTATACTTCATGATGGAAGGGATTATAAGAAATGATGAGTTGGTTGATTTTAGAAAAACATTGAAAGAGTTGCATGAAATAACAGTGAAATGAGCAGAACCAAGAGAATGTTGTATACAGTAACAGTAATATTATATGAAGAAAAACTATGAATGACTAAATTATTATGAGTATTATAAATACTCAAATCAACTACAAAGAACCTATGATGGAAGCTACTATTCACCTTCAGAGAAAAAAACTAATAAATAGAAGTATGCATAGTATGGTTGTGTATGTGTGTGTGAGTGTGTGAGTGTGTGTGTGTGTGTGTGTGTGTATGTGTGTGTGTGTGTGTGTGTGAAATGGTGGCCTTCTCTAATGTGGAGTAGGGATGGAGGGAAGGAAACAGTTCAAAAATTAAAATTTAACTAAAATATTAAATTAAAAATAACAATACTTTAACAGGTAAAATTATTCATGGATAAGGCCTATGAATCCCAAAGAACTTGAAGGAAGTTTCTGGGTTTTTTCCTCCCGCAATAAGAACCAAATGATAATTTTAGCTTTAGATGACAAGAAAATATCAACAAGAAAATTGCTTATTTCATATACCCCAAGTTGTTATGTAGTAGGCAATAAAAAGACAAAAGCAGGCCGCAGTTGACTTGAAAGGATACCTCTTTAAAATACCATTTTTACTTCTGAAGCCCTTAGTAAAGCATGAAAGCGATAGAGTGTTTCGAACTTGTCTCACTGGCCTGATCATGACACCACCAAATGTTACAACAAAGCACGCCTTCATAAATTGTCACTTGTTTTTCTCATGAACTTGCCTAGAAGTTTCACCATTCCTCAGAGGGTTGGGTAAATGCTGGCATGTATGTGGCTATAAAGACATGAGATGTTAATTTAAATGCCAGAATGGGATGACATATATAATTTGGGATTAAGATTCATAGATTCATATCTAAATCTTCCTGACAATGAAACTTTGGCAGAAGTTAAGAATGCTTTATGTACAGAGAAGGCCCAAATGCCTGGAGCAAATAGAGAACAGGGTGGAGTTATGTCCCAAAATGATTGGGTGGTGCTCCTGCTCCAAGTATAATGTGGACAGTTGTTTTTGCCTTTCATTAGTTCTAATCATACAAAAGAAAATAATGTAGTTCTGAATTTGGAGTGAGGAGGCCTGGGTTCAAATCCTGCCTTTGACAGAGTTATGTAACCTCCTTCAACTTTCCCCAATTTGTTAAGTAAAGATAAAAATTTCAAAAGTAACCACTTGGGGTTGTTGTGAGAATCAAATAAAATAATGTACATAAAATATTTTCAACCTTAAAGTGTTACATAAATGTGTGTTTTTATTGTTGTCTTCCAAATATCACATAGATTTACCTATGGTAAAAGATTAGCATATAAGAGTCCTTGAAAATGAAGTGAATTCTACATATTAAACATCTCCTCTATGTCTGTGAACTAACTGTACCAGGACAAAAAACAAAGTTTAGATGAACCATACTCCTGATGGGACCCTTTTCGAGCCTCTCAAGCTAATTTAATCTCTTGTATTAAACTGATCAACAGCCAGAAGACAATCTGTCATTTAGATATCTGTTCATCAAGGACTGAATTTGAAACTACTAATTTTGTTTTTCTACTTTGAAAACAAGTTATGAATTTAACAAACATGGATGCATGAATATTTTAATATTCAAGGAACAGAAATGAAAGACTATATAAAATGGTGAATTTATGTTTCATACAGATTTTAAGTCAATAAACAAGAAACATTCATTAACTGCCTCCCATGACCAGGCATTATGCTAAGCACTAGGGATATGAAATGATAAAAGAAAGACAGTTCCTGCCTTCAAGGTGCTTAGAATCTAATAGAAGAAGACAATGTACAAAAGAAAACTGGAAAGGTTTGGAGGGGAGAGGAAGGGTCACCTGTGCTGATGGCATGGTGGAGAAGCCAAAGAAATTCCAACTGGGTGTCGCCAGGAGGGAAATGAGATGTCCAAAGACTGAAGACATTCTTTTCTTCTCACTTTCTGTAGGACGACTTTTCTTTTTAGGGGGACATCCTGGATAAAAATGTTGCCTGACAAACTATAGCTGTTTTTTTTTTTTGAAAGAACAGTACTTTTTAGCAAGAATAAATTAGTATTATATGGCCTCGTTCACTCTCCCTCCCTCTTCCAAACAATACACATATGCAGAAGTATCCATCAGAACTTGAATAAAGAAAGTAGTCACTGTTTCCAATTTTTTGAGGACTACTTTGTTGGTCCCAGTGTTTCCCTTTCCTCTCTACATTCTCTCTTCTTGATGTTCATCTTCTTAAGATCTAGTCAGGTACATAGTAGAGAAAGTTCTGTGAAGGTAAGTCATCAGTGCAGTCTGGAGAAAGGTGAAGACTAGAACAGATGTTAAATTTAACAAAGTAATGTAATTGCCATGTGTGAACCCTTCTGAGCTTCTGCTTTCTTCCTTGCATTTGTTGTTGTTGTGATGTCAATTTAAAATTGTGGGATCTTTCTCATCCATTAATAGGCCCATGTGACCTACCTGGGTCACATGAGTCCGAGTTAAGTAGAGCCTGTGGGCTGAATGGGTAAAACAAGAAGAGGCAGAGCTAGAGCAGAGCTGAGAGGAACTTAGTCACGAGAGCAGTCAGAGCTAGGAAGGATGCAGGCAAGCAGGCAGCTGGGCCAGCGTAAGTGAAAGAGATTATGATTTTGTTTAATGGAACTGGTTTGTGGGAAGCCTAGCAGGGGGAATGCTTGGGGTTGGTGTTGTCCTCTGCATTGTTATTGTGTATAGATTTTTGTTACTATGATGGATTTGGCTTTCTGGTGTCTGAATAAATGTTTTAGTTCGATCTTCCATGGTGCTATTCAGAATTACACCAGGATATTCATGGCCATGGTAGGTGCTGTGAATATTGCATTGATGCTACGGTTGTTTAATTAACAAGCCTTTCTTTTCATTTTTCATGAACCATTCAATAAATCAGAATATCACCTTTAATTCTGATTTATTGAATGGTTCATGAAACCATTCATGGGCCATTGCTAATGATCACTAACTTGGACAATGCTCAAAATGGCATCAGAAACAGAAAAAGTTCCAGAGCAAGTTGGGAATCTTTCTTGCATCTTGGTCTCCTTGGGCATGACTCTGGTGATGCCCAGACACCTTTCCTCAGAATCATGTTTTTAAATATATAAGATAAAAATCATAGGATTACAAAGTAAATATATTTAAATAATTATAATAATATATATAATATTATATATGATAATATATACTTAAATGTAAATATCTATATATTTTGTTTGAAAAGTTTCTGGTTAAGAAACCCTGTTTAAGAGTGAGGCATATAAAGGGTGATACCGTAAGCAAATTAGGAGAGCAAGGAATAATTTACCTATCAGATCTATGGAGGAGTGAAGAATTTGTGACCAAACAAGAGATAGAGAACATTATGAAAAGAAAAATGGATGATTACATTAAATTAAAAAGGTTTTGCACAAACCCAATACAGCCAAGATTAAAGGGAATCAGAAAACCATTAAACAATTTTTATAGCTAGTATGTCTGATAAAGGCCTCATTTCTAAAATATATAGAGAACTGAGTTAAATCTATAAGAATATAAATCATTCCCCAATTGGTAAAGGGTCAAAGAATATGAACAGGGAGTTTTCAGATGAAGAAATTAAAGCCCCCAATAGTCATATGAAAAAAAATGCTCTAAATCACCATTGATTACAGAAATGCAAATTAAAACAACTCCCAGGTACCACAGCACACCTGTCAGATTGGCTAATATGACAAAAAAGGAAACTAATAAATATTGAAGAAGATGTAGAAAAATTGGAACACTGATGCATTGTTAGTGAAGTTGTGAACTAATTCAATCATTCTGGAGAGCAGTTTGGAACTATGCCCAAAGGGCCATAAAATTGAGCATATCCTTTCATCCAGCAATATCACTATGGGATCTATATCCCAAAAAGATCATAAGAAAGTATAAAGGATTCACATGTACAAAAATATTTATACCAGCTCTTTTTTGTGGTGACCAAGAATTAGAAATTGAGGGGATGTCTATTAGTTAGGGAATGGGATTCTTTGAACAAGTTGTGGTATACAAATGGAATGGGATACTATTCTTCCCTAAGAAATTATGAGCAGGCAGATTTCAGAAAAACCTAGAAAGATTTGGACGTATTGATGCTGAGTGAAGTGAGTAGAACTAGGAGAGCATTGTACCCAGAAACAGCCTCATTGCGTGATGACCAATTTTAATAGACTTAGTTCTTCTCGGAAATACAATGATCTAAGACAATTCCAAGAAACTCATGATGGAAAATGCTATCACATCCAGAGAAGTGGATTCTGAATGCAGACTAAAGCATGCTATTTTCTCTACTTTTTTCTTTCCTGTGTTTTTTCTCTTTTGTTCTAATTACTCTTTCACAACATAACTAATGTGGAAATATGTTCAATATGATTGTACATGAATAGCTTATATCAGATTGCATGACTTCTTGGGGAGGGGGAGGGAAGGAATGGAAAAAAAATTGGAACTCAATGTAAAAATTATCTTTATGTATAATTGGAAAAAATAAAATACTGTGGAGGTGGGGTAAAAAAGAATCATAAGACTTAAAACTGGAAGAAGTCTTAGGCCTCCACCTCCAAGTCCAGAGAGGTTAAATGATTTGTCCAAGGTCACAGGATTTGAATGTTGATCCTTTGACTCCAAATTCAATGCAACCTTTGCTTTTCTTGTTTTGGATTTTGGTTCTACTATTTCACTATATGCAGTTTCAACTTCTCAGCTATTATACACCACAATGAAGGAGAATGCAAAAGAAAAAAAAAGTGGCCAGAAGGACACTGATTTTATCTTGAAAGCCATTTAGGAAAGTTTTGAAATACTTTAATGACTTCCAAGGACTACTCTACTACCAGTGGTGTTCTTTGGATAAAGGAACATCCTCTGACTATTATGCTTACTGTAGGAGGTTCAGACTTCCAGGAGCCAAGACAGTGGAGTAAGCAGTATACCATTGTCATTCTCCCATGTTCATCCCTGAACATGCATAAAGCAGTACTACAGAACAGATCCTGCAATAGCAGAGCCAGTGGAAAGAAAGGGATGTAGCACCAAGGCAGTATTCACAGGGCCTACCCTGGCCATGCATGTCCCAGTGCAATTCTGAATTGCGAAGTACCACAGACTCTCCACATGGAAGGCAGAACCAGAACATTGTTTCAGTGTCCTGAAAGCTGAACAAATTTTGTTAAAGAGTCAAAAATCTCACATCCTCTGAGGAAACTAATATTTTCAAAGAATAAGTAAACTAGATCAGGTTACAGAGTAAACTACATTTAAAGGATTCACAATTAGGCTGAGTGAAGAGGAAAATTTACATGTTGCCCAAGAGTCTGGGACAGTTGAGATTCTTCCCCTAGCTTCTTATTTAAGAAATACTTAAGGTTCTTAAGTAAATTTTTATATCCCAGGGGACAGGTTTTGGTTAATGTTAACCAAAAGTTCCAGGAGAAATTAAAGAAAAAGTCCCCCAGTAAAGTGAAGTGGGTTGGAAGTTACCCTTGGGTGAATTAACTGCCCTAAATCTGAATTATCCTCTCATCCAAATATACATGTGAAGAACATGTACGTGTGGGATGCTGAAGACGAGGCAGTCCAGACAATATTGACTGCTATAGTTATATTGTGACCTAATTGGGTCATACTGAAAGTAATGCACTGGGTACATGGGAAGGATTGTCTATTCATCCTGAAAGACGGGAAGCTACCCAAGTGCCCACCTAGCTTGGCAGACATTCAAAGAACCCATCTTCCATTAGGCATTCTGATAGTTTTCTGTTGTTTAGTAAAGAGTGAAATCAGGTTAAGTGAAGACACCTCAGGCATGAATTCCCAAAATTCTCACCCTTTCTGCTAAAGCTAAAATAACTAAGTATCCCCCTTAGGCAAATAAAATGCTCCAGGATGGAGGAGAACCACCAAAGTTCTTGTCACAAGACCTGGAGTACTCTTTTTCCTTCACCACCCCTTGGACCAGCCACATCAGTATTCTTCCCTTAAGTTCCATATTTGGTAACAAAAACCCTCATTGGTGAGCAACGATTCTTTCCATGTTCTTTGTCTCTGGGGTAGATTCCCGAGCTTAGACTGTATGCCTGGATTCCAAGCCAATGGGAAGAGAGGAGAGTGGACTTCCACATCAGAGACTGTATATTGCTGTACTCTGCTCTGCTCAGGTGCACTCCCTTGCTGACACACCTATGGTCTCCTGGGAAGTGCCCCTTTTCATGAGATAGTAATAAATTCCTTTTTACCTTCTACCTTGAGAAGTCTCTGAGTTTAATTTGAGTAAGGGTAGCTGTATCCCACACAGTAAGAGGCATATTTCCTTCAACTATCTTTTGACCAAATTCTTACAAGGTGAGCAGGGTTGGAAATTGCTCGTCTACTTTTTAGAGATTCACACCTGAGGTGCATGGACTGAAAGCAATCTGTGGATAGATTTCAGATTTCATGACCTTTGATGGAGAATTAAATCAAAAGCTTCCTTTGTATTCCTATGTATTTAACTATACAATCAAAGAAATAATTCTGAGAAGGGGTCCATAGGCCTCACCAGACTGCCAGAGGGATTTGTGACACATAAAAAAGTTAGGAACCTGAGTCCTTGACATCGTCATTTACTTAACAGACTCCAGATGTTTAGGATGACTTGGTACATATTTCCTTACTTCTTCAGACTTTTTCTTGGCCTACTCAGTTTAGTGGAATGCTGAAGACTGCAGGGGCTACTCTCATTTCTCAATTGTATCCTGGGATATAGCTCAAACTGAGTTGCTGGTGGAGACAAAGGACTTGCCCCCAGGGCATAGACTATCTATGTACCTTTCACCATAGACTCATTATACACACACACACACACACACACACACACACACACACACACACACACACACACACACACATCCGTATATATGTGTGTATTTCAAACGGCAACCCTCAAACCAAGAGTTGCTTAGTAATTATTGGACAAATGGTTATTGCCTGGTTATGACCTAGCCTGAAGAAATAAAGATTTAAATAAATAAAAAGAAGAAATAAAGAATTAAATGTTTGGCAAACAGTGGAGTGAAGATACCTAACTCTTAAATTTGATCACTCTGACTAGTATGGGGCTGGGTCCCCCAGGGAGAGAGTACACTGAAACTTCCGAGTGGGAAGAGGTATAGAGGCAGTTTATGCCCGGGGATAGTACATTATACTCTGCTCTTTCCTGGCCTTTTCACACGCAAATGAGCTGCTCAAGAAGTGGTGTAAATGATTCCACTCAGTTTTTGATCCTTTATGAGATACCAAATGGTCCATTCAAGTATGAAAGCTCACCTTAAAGTGTAAATTCAGGACAGATGACACAAACTTTTGTATCTATTTCATTGTCTTTGTTTATTGCCCCCAGAACGCTTTCTGGAATCTTAAAGAAACAGTTTTATATCTCCATTCATACTTTTCCACCCTATGAAATCAGGTAACAACTTTCTCCTTTATCAATTTCAGTAGTTCCACAAAATAAAAACTCATCATCATTCAATGTGCACCATTTGGAAAGCTTTATTAATCTTTTTAATGTCATCTCATTATCAT
The DNA here is from genome assembly GCA_023548195.1 of Bettongia penicillata ogilbyi. NCBI lineage: Eukaryota > Metazoa > Chordata > Mammalia > Diprotodontia > Potoroidae > Bettongia > Bettongia penicillata. Next base: position 15,268,280 of record JAJHZJ010000470.1, on the reverse strand, counting down.
TGTACATGTTGTACAATTGCTTATGTTAATATATATTGTGGTACATGGTCCTTGTTGTAGAAAGTTTCTTGATGATTGGGTTCCTAGAGACCATGTTAACAGCTCATAAAAAACGGTTAATAGTAAGACTATCCCCCACATGCTGCATGGGGGAGGGAGGAAGGTGTTGTGTGACTTGAAGTGGAGCAGAAACAGACATCTCTAGCCTCTTATCTCCCCCTTCTCAAAGAGGAATTATATTTCTTGCCAGAAGGAGAAGCAGAAGGTTGGGGGCAGAAGCCTGGCCACTCTTTTCTTTTCAGAGAGAGGGTACAGGGCTAGAATTATGTCTGTCTTCTTTAAATACTAGTCTAGGGAATTTTTTTTTTTTTAATTAAATTATTATTTATTTATTTTTACAATTCTTTTTTGAATTCTAAATTCACTCCCTTTCTCCAGAAGAAAAGTATACTTCAACTTGCACTCAGAGTTCATCAATTTTCTGTCTGTAAGTGGATAGCATTTTTCATCAAGAGTCCTTCAGAATTGTCTGTCATCATTCTACTGATCAGAGTAGCCAAGTCTTTCACAGTCAAACATCATTTGTTCAGTTGTTTCAATCTGATGAGGTACAGACTCTGGGAACCTCCTTGAACTCCCCTTGAATCTTCTCACTTAATCTAACCTTTCATACTCAGACCTGTTGCCCTTAACCTAGCCTGGCCCTCCATAGTGTCTTACCTCTGGATTGCCTGACTTGCTTCCCACCCAAGTCCTCCATTGTTTGATACCTCCCAATTACCTCCAGCTCTTTCCCACCCTTGATTACATCACTAGTTAGCCCAGTCTCATCCGGATCCTCCTTAGACCGTCCTCCCAGACTACTAGGCCACCTCTAGATCTTTCCCACAGACTTTCTGTATAAAAATTTCATCTCACCTCCATGAAGGTGTTCAGATTCAATTCAGCTCTGCCTCTGTGTAGCTGAGATTCTATGGTGAGGTTCCTTAAGTGTCAACCTAATATGACGAACGTTGAATAAACTTTGTTTTACTTTGGCTGGAAGAAGTCTTGAGTTGAATTCATTTGGCAGGACCCAGTGTGTCTGTATTTTGGGGTCCTGAGCACCCCAAACCTCATATGGTTCTCAGACCTCAACATATGGTTCCCTGAATGGGAATCACTGCTAATCTCAAGTTCTTCTCCAGCAAAGACTGGAAGGTGTGCAAGCCTCCCCCTCTCTTTATCCCTCTCTCTCTCTCCAAGTACCTTGGAAACTGTTTTCTTTTGGACCTGACCTCTCAGGTCAAAGTAGGTTAGACAGCTAGGAGGCTGTCTGGTACAGGTTCTTGGTCCAGTGGTTATTTTGGAAACCATGGACCTGAGCACACTTCCTGAAGCATGGAGGACAGGGACAGAGCTCCTGTTTGGAAGTGTATGCCAGATTCTTTCAGTTCTCTCTGTAATAGGGAATTGGGACAGCTTCAGGTACCGTGTGTGTGTGTGTGTGTGTGTGTGTGTGTGTGTGTGTGTGTGTGTGTGTGTGTGTGTATTTTTTGCCATGGTTTGTTCTGTTTGTTTTTTGAGGCTTACTCTCAGATCTTCCTTTATGGAAGAAGGGATTTCCAGTCCCCATGCCTATAATGGATCACTCCTTTGCAATTTCCAACAGTTCACCTTTGGGGTAGCTTTTACAAAATTGGGAAAAATTTAGTTTCTCTAAAGAACTTAGAAAGAAAAAGCTCGTGTTCTTTTACAACAGTTTGGCCTCAATATGGGATCACAAAGCATGACATTTCTGGAACTTTAAAAATGAATACTCTCTTGCAGTTAGAAGTATACTGTCACAGAGAAGGAAAATGGATAGAAACTTCCTACATAATAGCATTTGTCAAGCTCTCTCGGAATCCTGTTCTCAGGAAAGATTCTAAGATACTTGTGGCTAAAACTGCTCCTCAAAGGAGCAATGAAAATTTTTGATGACCCCCAGGGCTTCAACCTTTTCCACTTCCCAGGGCCAAGCCATGGGCCTAAGGTGCCTCCCTCTTCAGTCCCTCCCCCTGAGGCAACACCCACTCAGGCTTTAGGCCCCATCTCCATGGCAGTCTCTTAAGTATCTCCCCCTCTGATCCCTTCCTCTCCTCAGATGCCAGTTGATCTTTCCCCTTGCCAGCCAGATCCCCTGGCCTGTCAGCCTAATCCAGTTCAGCCAACATTCCCCAGTCCCTCCCTCACAAGAAATGGGACTTCCTGTCTCTAATCCAGCCCCTGTCCCCACAGTGCCTTCAAGACTTTTTCCCCTGAGGGAAGTGCCTGCCTCTAATGGGACAATTAGAGTACATGTCTCATTCTCCATCTCAGATCTCATTCAGGTTAAGGAGAAACTGGGGAGATATTCAGAAGACCCCACCAAGTTTACTGAGGGTTTTATGGACAGGTCCCTACAATCTGAACTTTCTTAGAGTGATTTGCATGTCCTCTTCTCTACCTGTTGTACCACTGAGGGGAAGAGGAGAATCTGAGAACAAGCCCAGAAGTTTGGGGATCCTTTGGCTAGCGATGACCCCACAAAATATTCCCCTGGAACACCTGCTATTCCCATTAGCAACCAAGGATGGGATTATCAGAAGAGTAAGGACAGGGGAAAGCAAGACCTTATGGTAATTTACCTGTTAGAAGGCCTAAGAACTGCATTGCAAAAGCAAATAATTTTTCAAAAAGTTAGGGAAATTATTCAGGGAGAAAACAAAAACCCTGCCCTTTTTTAAGACTGTATACTTTTTAATAGCTTCTACTAGCCAAATTTGGATCCTAACTCTATAGAAAGGGCAGCAGTTCTTAACATGTATTTTATTAATCTGTGGCCTCCAGACATTAGGAGGAAACTGGAGAAATTGGCACTAGGACCCCAAACACCTCAGGCCCAATTACTGGAGATGGCCTTTGGAGTCTTTAACAATACAAACCTAGTTGCAGCAGAGGAAAGTGAATGAAGGGAAAGAGCTAGAGATAGAGAACATGCTCAATTTTTGTCTGTTGCCATGGCCAGGAAAAGACCCAGGGAGTATCCCTCCACGGCACCCCCTTGGAGGAAACCAGACTGCTTGGGCAGTGAGGAAACCTGCTTTCGATGCCACAAGGAGGTTCTGGTCCAAGAAGTGCCCCTCCAGAGTCCTACCCCCCCAAAAAAGGGAGCCCCAGGAACCAATGCCTGTGGAACCACATCCATGTCACCATTGGAGGAAGGATTGTCCCCAGGGTTGGAAAAGTAGTGGAGCTGCCTCCCAGTGCCCTGTCCTCCAGTATTCTCAAGAGTTGGAATGATGGGGAAGCCTGGGGCTTGGCAGCACTCCCACTTTCTCCACCTCTCATGTAGAGCCCTCCAGAAATACTCCTGCCCTGTCTACTTGAGGATGTGTTGTTTAAAAGCTCCTTCCTTAAGAGCTCCTCTTGCCCTGCCCCCTTTTTGGGAAGGGACCTGATGGTGAAATTGGGGAGTCAATTTTCTCGGGTTAAACCTCTCATATCCCTTTTACCTGTGTTCACCAAATCTCCCCATGTTCACTTGAAAGTGTGGGAGATAGTCGGGCCACTTGTTTGAGATCTGGGAATTCCTGGGCTAGCTACTTCTGCCACCTCAGCTGTTGTTTGCACCCCAGATCCTAAAGTGTTCCCCTATGGCAGTCAATATCTAATTAAGCCCAAGGTCTAGGAAAGATTGCAACCATTAATTAGTCAAGGCCCTGACTCACTGGGACCCCAAACTGACTAAAGCTTTTGAGACTTTGAAAACTAAGTCTAATCTAGAAAAGCCTTTCACTCTGTATGTCGATGAAAGGAAAGGACAAGCTTTGGGAATCTTAACACGTTCCTTAGCTCCTGACCCTGGGACAGTTGATGTTTTTATTGACTCAAAATATGCTTTCCATATTCTACACGCCCATGGAGCAATTTGGAAAGAAAGAGGATCTCTGACAGCAAAAAACTTCCCTATCAAACATGCCCTTCTATGTTTTGGCCTTGCCATAGTCATCTTTAATTCCCTTCAGAGGAATTCTCTTTTATGCCAGGGAAATTGTCTTTTCTCTATACTCCTTTTGTGCCTGTTTGGTCCATTTTTGCCTAATCTCCTTGCCAGATTTGTCTTTTTCCAAAGGGCAAGTCAGCAACTTCCAGATGACAACTCAGGCTATGCACAGGATCTATTGAGACAGGGACAGCTCTACACCCTTTGCCAGCAGGAAGCAGTTTCAGAAGCTGAGACCTTTGCCCCTTACCCCAAAGGAATTTTGATCCCATTTGTTTGAGGGGGAAATGATGGGATACAGACTCTGGGAACCTCCTTGAACTCCCCTTGAATCTTCTCAGTTAATCTGCTCTTGAGCACTCCAAGCCTCATATGGTTCCTGACTTCAACAAGTCCTGTTCAACTCTTCAGGACACCCTTTGAGTTTGTTTTTCTTTTAGAAAAGATAGTAGAGTGGTTAACCATTTCCTTCTCCAGATCATTTTACAAATGAGGAAACAGAGGCAAAGAAGCTTAAGTGACTTGTCCAGGGTCACTCAGCTAGTAAGTATCTGAAGCCATATTTGAATTCAAGAAGATGAGTATTTCCGACTCCAGGCATAGCTCTCTAGCCACTGTGCCACTAACTGCCCTGATTATCATTACAATATTGCTGTTACTGTGTACAATGATCTTCTGGTTCTGTTCACTTCATTTTTCATCAGTTCATATGGTTTCCCAGATTTTTCTGAAAACATCCCCCTTGTCATTTCTTATTGCACAATGGTACTTACTCTATCACAACCATATACCACAATTTGTCCATCCATTCCCCACTTGATAGGCATCCCACATATTTAAGAGGAGAGGCCTTTATAAGAGAACTAACTTGCTATAAAAAATTTTTATATTACTTCATTGTCTATGGTAACTTCTAGCAATATATATTTTCCCTGATTATCTCTTCTAATTAGTTTTATTTTTGCTTTCACTTGCCTAAGATATAATTGCTATCACTGCCTTCTTTACTTCAGCTGAAGCATGATAGATTCTACTCCAGCTCATTATTTTCATTCTATTTCAGGTTTGTTTCTTATAAACAACATATTGTTGGATTCTGGCTTCTAATCTATTCTGCTATCTGCTTACCTTTTATGAGTAAGACCATCCCATTCCCATTCACAGTTATGTTTACTAACCATGTATTTCTCTCCACCCTATTTTTTTCTGCTTATCCTTCTTTTTCTCTTTTGTCCAAGGGAAAATTTAAACAATAAATAAAATGAGGCCATTTCTCCAAGTATAATACCATTTATTAACGGAATCTGCAATCTATTAATAAAGGACAAGACAACAGCACGTCTCCATTTGTACCAAAGACTTAGAGCCAGTGCCTATAGCAGTTTTTATAACTAGGTGTGTCTTCCTTCTTATTGGTATAACAGTACATCATTGGGACATCTCCTGGCAATCCCAATTGGTGGATATTTTAATGAAGAGATAGGTCAAGAGTTATCGATCTTCCCCATCTTTGGGAAGGGGGAAAAGGCCAGTGGGCTGGCCCTCAGATGTAGCCAGTCATTCCATCTCTGACTCCTAATGAATTGAGTTGGAGCAGTCTTAAACCAGAAAAACATATGCCTTCTGAATCAGATTTTCACTGACTTGTTTCACTGACTTAGTCTAGGGGATGGACAGAGGGGGGTGGGGGAGGAAGGGACACAGTGTCAAACTCAAAATGGTTCCTATTTATAGAGTAAACAAAAGCTGAGTGAGGCCCAACACAAACTAGCATATGCCTTAAGGGCTGAAAGTGATCACATTACTCTGGTCATACTCCAGAGACTACCAGACATTTTAAGAAGTAGTCTTGACAAAAATAGGAACAAGAATGGATCACAAGTTAATAACTGGTTATTATTATAATGGTTTAATATTAATTTCCTTCACTTTTTACCCTGTCCCTCCTCAAAAGTCTGTTTTGCTTCTGACCACTGCCTCCCTTAATCCACCCCTCCTTTTTGTCACCCCTCCCCCTTTTTTCATCCCCCTCTTCTCCTACTTCTCTTTTGAGTAAATTATATATCCATGCTTAACTGAGTGTATATATATTCTTCACTCTTTGCTCCGATTTACATGAGTGAGGTTCGAACATTTCACACCTCCCCCCATTTTCCCCTCCACTGTCAAAACTCTTCCTTGCATGCCTCTCTTTCTGTCAGATAATTTTCCACACTTCCCTCTCCCTTCCCACATCTCCCAGTGCATCCCTCTTTATCACCCTTTCATTATTTTCTAAGATCATCCCAACCTAACTCGTACCCATGCTCTCTGACTATGTAGACTCTTCCTAACTACCCTAATAATGATAAAGTTCTTAGGAGTTACTTGAATTATCTTTCCATACAGGAATGTAAACAGCTTAACCTCATTGGGTCCCTTATGCTTTCTTTTTCATGTTTGCTTTTCTGTTTCTCTTGAGTCTTGTTTGAAAGTCAGATTTTCTATTCAGCTCTGGTCTCTCCATCAGGAATGCTTCTACATAATGGTTGTTGTTTAGTCATTTTTCAATTCTTTGGGGGATTTTCTTGGCAAAAATACTGGAGTGGTTTGCTATATCCTTCTATATCTCACTTTACATAGAAGAAGAAACTGAGGTAAAGACTAAGTGAGTTTCCCAGGGTCATACAGCTAATAAGCATCTGAAGATGATTTCAAACCAGGGAGTCTTCTTGCCTCCTGGCCCAGCACTCTATCAGCTGCACCACCTAGCTGCCCCATCTATTTCACTAAATATTCATTTTCTCCCCTGAAGGATTAAATTGAGTGCTGCTGCATAGGTTATTCTTGGTTATAATCCTAGCTTTTTTGCCTTCCAGAACATCATATTCTAAACCCTCTGTTCCTTTAATGTGAAAGCTGCTAAATCTTGTGTGATCCTGACTATGACTCCATGATATCTGAATTATTTCTTTCTGGTGGCTTGTAATATTTTCTCCTTGACTTGGAGGCTCTGAAATTTGGCCATAATATTCCTGGAAGTTTTTGCTTTGGAACATCTTTCAGGAAGTGATAGATAATTTCTTTCAATTTCTATCTTGTTGTCTGGATCTAAGATTGGGTCAGTTATCCTTTATAATTTCTTGAAATATGATATCTAAGCTATGATATCTAAGTTTTTTTTATCCTGGCTTTCAGGTAGTCCAACAATTCTGAATTATCTCTTTTTGATTTATTTTCTAGATCATCTTTCCAATGAGATATTTCACACTTTATTCCACTTTTAAAAAAAAATTTTGGACTTTATTTTCTTGTGTCTTAATGTTTCATAGAGTCATTAGCTTCCACTTGCCCAATTCTGATTTTTAAGGAATTATTTTCTTCAGTCAGCTTTAGTTCTTTGTCAGTTTGGCCAATTCTGCTATTTAAGGAGTTATTTTCTTCAGTAAATTTTTGTGCTTTTTTTTACCAAGCTGCTCTTTTTCCATAATTTTCTTACATCACTCTCATTTCTTTCCCCAATTTTTCCTCTTCCACTTTTATCTCTTTCTTTAGCTCTTCTAGGAATTCTTGTTGGGCTTGTGCCCAGCAAGCACTTTTCTTTGAAGCTTTGTGCATAACTATTTTTACAGTGTTGTCTTCTGAGTTTTCATCTTAGTCTTCTCTACCATCATAGTAGTTTTGTGGTCAAGTTCATTTGCTGTTGTTTGCTCATTTTCCAAGCTTATTTCTTGATTTTTAACTTAATGTTAAAATTGAGGTCTTCTCACTGGGGGGTGGGAAGGCACTCTCCCAAACTTCAGGCTGTTCTGTATGTGAGTGTGTGTTTGTGTGTCTGTCTGTGTGTGTGTCTGTGCATGCGCATGCACTGCTGTTTTCTGAGTTAGTTCTGGGGGTCTGTAAGGTTTTGGTGCTTCTAAAAGCACCTGGGAAGGGTGTGGTCACTGCTCTCCTGGCCTGTGTTCTGGTCTTAACCTAGAAAGGGCCCCTGCTCTACTGTAGCCAGAGTACTTATGTTCCTCTCTGCTTTGGAACTGCTACCAGGGCCTATGTTCCCTTGTGATGAATTACAAGCATCCCTGTCTGCCCTGTAACTACAATTACAATACAACAGGGTCCTGAGACTAATGTTAGCTCAGGGGCCCCCTCTGATCTCTGTCTGATCAGTTGTCCTTACCATTTCCAGACTGAGAGCTCCCCAAACTCAGGATGTGATTTTCAGGTTCAAACTAAACTACTGATCACTGTTTCTTATTGGGGAAATAAGGACCCAATTTCTTTTATCCAAGGCTTGACCATTTTCCCACCAAATACCAGTTCCACAATAGATACACATAGCAGGTGGCAAAGACACCTACTTATCCAAGTTGACAGTAAAACAGAAATCAGAGAAAGAATACATAGGAGTATATATACCAATACAGAGTGAAGGAGTTCTCCCATTGGAGAGAGAGAGAGAGAGAGAGAGAGAGAGAGAGAGAGAGAGAGAGAGAGAGAGAGAGAGAGAGAGAGCTGAGATCTCATGTAAGTAGAACTTCCCCGAAGTCTCAAGTGTAGCAGCAAGCTGGGGACAGGGATATGATGGAGACTGCTAGCTCCTCTTATGCCAATTTTTTTTTCATAGAGCACTTATTATCCTTTTAGTAATCGGAAGTGGAATTTGACATCATCCATCTTCTCTCTCAAAGCTGAAAGTCAGAAGTGTCTAAAGGAACTTCAGAACCTGAAGAGACTAAAGAACCCAAAGAAACTGTAGGAACTCAAGAGCCAGTTCTTTTCTTTTCTTTCCTACTCTTGCCAACTTCTCCTCAATACTCACACAGGTATGAGGAAATAACTTCTACCAATGAGAAGAGAGTACCCTGCCAATGGGCTATGATACTTGAGCTATATTCCTTTCAATCAACAATAATCCACTTTTTCTCTTTCCACTTTCTCTCTCTACCTTTCACCCCCATTGAGGAAGGAAAAAAACCCTGTATAGTCAAACAAAACAAATTCCTATGTTGGTCATGATATATACAGTATATGTGTGTATGTATGTGTATATATATGTATATATACATGTAATATGTATACACATACAAATATACATACATGTGTATCTATGCACATTTGTGTGTATATATAATATACATATATATATCTGCATACATTTATGTGTATAAACACACACACACATACACACACACACACACATACACAACTTTGAGTTCATCACCTCTCAGTCAGAAAGGGGGTAGCATGTTTCTTCTTAAGTCATCGGGAATTGTGGGAAAATATTTAATTATTTACTACTATTGTTGAACCTAGCTTTATATGGTTAAAAATTATCTAACCTAAAACTATAAGCCATGCTGACACAAAAGACCTTCTAGACAAGCCAGAGTGTTTGTTTTGAGTCTACCTCAGAAGTTCGTGTTTTGAGTTCCCCAGTAGCTTGTGTTTTAGTTTTGCCCTAATTTGATGAATGCTTACACTTACCTACTGTTCATCTCTAACAACCTTACCTAGAAATTGACCTTTTCTGGAAAACCACTGGATTTTCTGGAGTGGCAGAAATTCATATTGAGAGGCCCTGAAGATAGTGCTCTGGACCTGCCAAGTCAGAAATCTGAACTTTATATATTATGATAATGCAATTTAAGGAATCCTTCCTAAATTACTAGGGCCTTGAATTGGAAGTCACTACTTGATGACTTCTAAGCCACAGAGGTAGCATTGTACAGGGGAAAGATCACTGAATTAGGAATAATAAGACCTGAAATCAAGTTCAGGTTCTGCCAATGACTAGTTGTGCTACCTTAGGTCATTCCAACTTTCTGAGTCTCAGTTTTCTCATCTGTAAAATGGGGATATTGATGTTTTTACTACCTATCAGGGTTGTTGTGAGAGAAATGCTTTGTAAAGAATAAAACACTATATAAGTGAATTGTATTCTGAGTGGGTTTCTTAGGATCAGTTTAGCTCAAATCTGAAACTGTTTAATGGCTGCTTCCATCATACCTGCTATATATTTATCCTGTATGTAAAAGATATGTATGTAAAGCCATTCTCCAGTTAATAAATGGTCAAAGGATAATAGTAAGTGCTTTTCAGATGAAGAAATCAAAGCTATCTATAATCATATGAAGAAATGATCTAAATCACTTTTGATTAGCTAAAAGAAATTTAAAACTCTGAAGTATTACCTCACTACTATCAGATTGCCTAATGTGAGAGAAAAGGAAAATGAGAAATGTTGGCAAGGATGTGAGAAAATTGGGACACTATTGCACTGTTGGTGGAGCCATGAACTGATCCAACCATTCTGGAGAACAACTTAGAGGTATGCCAAAAGGGGAATCAAACTATGTATACTATCTAGCAATTTCTATCCTAGTAACACTGTTTTTCAAAGGGATAAAAAATGGGGGGGAGGGGAGAAAGACCTACATATGCAAAAATATTTATACCAGCTCTTTTTGTGGTGACAAAAATTAGAAGTCCAGGTGATGCCCATCAATTGGGGAATGGCTAAAGGAAGTGTAATTTATGAATGTCAAAGAATGCTATTGTACTATAAAAGATAAAGAGCAGACAGATTTCAGAAAAAACTGGACTCACATGAATTGATTTAAAATGAATTGCGCAGAACCAGGAGAACACTGCACACAGAAACTACAACATTGTCTGATGATCAACTATGAATGAGTTATCTCCTCTCAGCTAATTTATTAAATTAATTATTAAATATTAAAATAAGATTCAATTAGTATTTAATCATCCAAGACAATTCCAAAGGACTTATGATGAAAAAATTTACTCACATGCAGAGGAAGAAATGATGGAGTCTGAATGCAGATTGAAACATACTATTTTCACTTTTTTACTCTTCTGTAATTTTTTATTTTTTACTTTTGGTCTATTTCTTCTCTTACTTTACAAAACTGCCCATAAATAATTCATATCAAAGTGCTTACTGTTTTCAAAAGAGGGGAGCAGAGAGAGGGAGAGAAATTTGAAACTCAAAATTTTGTAAAAATGAATGTTAAAAATTATCTGGAAAAATTAAAATACTATTTAAAAAAAGAATGTGTGTAGGAAATAGCCCTTGGGGTAGGGCCAAAAATCAGTTTGTTTTACAAAACTTGGACTCACTCAAAAGACTGTAGCACCCAAGGACCTACAAGGCCACATATGGATCTTTGGGCCACAGGTCCCCTACCCCTGGTATAGTGAGTGGATAGAGCGCTATATCAGAAATCAAGAGATCTAAATTCAAATTTTAACTTAAGACACAAGTTGTGTGACCCTGGGCAAGTCACTTAATCCCATTGTCTATGATTCTGTTTCATTATCTAATGAATTTGATTACTGATATTCCTCATGACTATAAATGGGATGGAGGGAGTATAAAATGTTTTAAGCAACCATTAAAGAAAAAAAATTGGAAAAACTCATTCATCACTATGATGTTTATTTCAGTGAATATTCCACAGAAGAGTGCTGGCTATTGGTTTCTGTTTGTGGACTGTTTCATAAATCTTTCTTGGAGTTCTTCCTCATGGCTACACTTTCAAATAGGTTATTCTTAGTTGCCCCACTTATAAAATGGCAGTAACAATCTGGGGAATTCATGACTTGGAGTGACCCAAGTAGATCCCAACAGGGTCAGGGTAGCACTCAGTTGCAAGCTTCCTGTTTCTTTGGGAGAAAAACTTGATCACAAGTTACAAATCCTTACAAACAGCAGGAAAGTGACAGGACTTTTATGTGGAACCTTATTGTGCCTACATAAGAATTTGATCCAACGGGCCAGCATATGTTAATCTGGGTCTAGAGGTCAAAATGGTATTTATGATAGTGTGGCATAGAGTTTAGACAGCCTTAGGGCCAAAAAATTTAAAGTCCTGATTCTGACATATACTGGCTCTTTGACATAAGGGAAATCTTTCTCAGTTCCCCTGCCAGGTCTCTAAGCCTATCCTGTAAACTGCAGAAAAGGCAGAGGCGGTGTCTTCACTGGAAATTCCATATATTACAGATTCGGTTCTAATCTATTCCTTTATGGATGTGTAATTTTCAAAATTTGCTCTGTTGTCTTCTCATATGTGTATCAAGGACTCCCTAAATATATTCTTTTCAAAATTTCATTCTTTTTTCAATTACCAAGGATTTTTTTTTTTACCTCTTCCACTTCCTTTCCCACCCTGCCATCACCACTGAACAAAGAAAAAGGCAACCCTCTTAACAAATATGCTTTGATCCTCAGCAAGTCTCTTAACCCTTTTAGCCTCAGTTTCCTCATCTATAAAATGAATTGGAGAATAAAATGGCAAACCCCTCCAGTATCTTTGCAAAGAAAACCCCAAATGAAGAGTCAGACATGACTAAAACAACTGAACAACAAATGAATTCCTTTAATTCTGCTTATTTCACTCAGTATTGTTGAGTACAAGTGCTAATTTTCTAGATTGCATAATAGAGATAACTCTGAAGTTTCATGATCTTAGATAAAGCCATGAAAGCAAAAATTAAAAAAAAAAATCCCCCTCAAGGTAAATCAGGCTTTTTGTCCTACTTACTCATTAACAATCATTACCCCTTACTCTACCTGCCATCAACTCATATTTGTTTAGTTAAAGTTTTCAGTTTTCTTTTCTTTCTTACTCTCAAGGAAGTCACACCACTAGTTCTGAAGACAATAGTAACCTCCATCGGCTTCTTTGTCACTGGTACCAAAGGTAAGTGGTCAGCTAGGAAAAAAGGCTTACTTTCATTGACACCTGAGCCTGTCTGTCTTCATTCCTAGCTTACATGCCAGGAAATGAAATTTTCATTATTCTTTTATTTACTCTCCCTTTGCTTCCATCACCACCACCACTGGGAAGTGATGGGGAACTGGAAAGAGGACAGAAAATCTCCATTCCTACCAAGTTGAAATCCTTCCTTTCCTCAGTTTCTGGTTTCCATTTCTAAAATGTCACATAAAGAGGAGCATCCTTCTTTTACATTTCTACATCATTATGCACTTATACTTTTCCCTCACCCTGGCTCCTCAAATGCTTTCTTCCCCATCTTTCCTAGAGGCCTCGCCTTCTATCTCCATCTTCTACCCTGTCAGTAACTTCTCCCCGTGTGCCTTTTGTGGCCAAGAGATTCACCTGTTTACAGTTTAGGGCACCTGGTATTAATACATAATGTGAATCAATATAGGATGAGAAGTAGAGTTTCTGGAAGTTGTCAGAAAATGTGTTTTTGCCATTCCAAGTTGGAACTTAAAGCATTTTTCCCACAGCATATTTTAAAATACTTGAGGGGATACAATAAGTACTGTTTCTGAAACAGTGTGGTTTAAATATGTTCTTGGAAGCAATCCTGGCTACCTATTATAACATTGTTTCTTTTAGAAAAGATTTCCTAATTTCCAAATCAAACTGTAACCCACAAAACTGAGTATCCTCTTCCTATTCCCAGACCAGGAGACCAATCTTTCCTGATATTGCCTTCCATTTGCTCTGCATATATTTTGTATCTGCATCGCTTTTTGCATGTAGTTTCTGCCATTAGAATGGGAGGTCCTTGTGGACAGGGACTGTGTTCTTGGCTTTTTTCCATATCTAGACTTCAGCAAAGTACTTAGCACATAGTTAATGCTTGTTGAATGATTGAGTGGGATGAATGAATGAATTAATGAAAAAAAATGTTTTTATCCTCCAGACCAAGGCCTGTTTTATCTATGAGTGTCCCCAGCACTATGTTAACTTTGTAAATAGCCAATACAAAAAATACTGGTTTGCTTTGCTCACAAAAGCAAGTCCCCTTTTCCTTTTGGTGTCAGCCCCTTTCTATATAACATGGGCGTAATAACCTTGTTAACTTCACATCGTTTTGCTTCTAAATTATTTTATAAGCCTTAAATAACTACATATGCATATATGCTAGATCAAAGAGATCACAGCATTCAGAACCTTTGTTGTCTTCTCACTGCTGTTTCCAACGTGACCTTGGTTATCTCCTCATAATAATTTTGTTCTAAATTTGGAGTAAACACCTGGATAAACATGAGTTAAGAACGTTTGAACTTTTCCTTCCTCTTCTGAAAACAAATGGAGGTGATGGGGTTTGGGATTCGATCTGAACCCCTAAAAAGAAAACACCATGTCTTTGAACAACCCAGTCCCTGAATTTCCCATACATTTCAGTAGCCCAGATCACTGTAGTCTCTTGTCCAAAGTCTCACCCCAAGTCCACTTGGGTTACTTAATTAGCTTACTTGCCCCTCCTTGATCCCATCCAGATAGTCTCACAGTCCCTTTTCTGTATAAAAGTACCAATTTTATCCTCATCAAACGCAGATTCTTAAAATCTGGTCGGCTTGTACTGGTATCATAAATAGCTAAGACTCTCTAGGAATGTTCCCCCACTACGACTCGAGTCTTAATAAACTCGCTGCTTGGACTGAAAGAAGTTTTGAGCGGTTGAGTTCTTTCGAGGCAGACCCTTGCCCTGTATCCTTGCATTTTGGGGTTCCCAGCACCCCTAGACTGCAACAGAGATAGATCTAGAGTTGACACTCTAACCTACACTTTTTCTGTGCTACCAAAGGGATATATTTTGTTTTATCCAGACCTGTGATTTCATTGGAGAAAGCAAATATATCTGCATCGGTAGGAAATTAGTGCTTAGAGTTGCACTGCGAACTCGAGCGAATTTTCCAAGGTTGCCAGGTTAAAGAGTGTCGGAGATGATTTAATTAAGCCCAAGTTCTTCAGCTTTACAGGACTGACGACCTATGCCCGAGGCCTAGCTGCTAGGAGAAGCCACAGATTTTTTTCAGCCGGGGGCCAAGGATACACAGGAAGATAAAATTGGCCCTACCCTTAGGGAATTCTAATTCTAAAGGGGGAGAGCGCAACCAAACAACTTCAGCAAGGCCAGGGATTTCAGTTACTCATAGGGCGGCCCTCAGACCTTCTAGAGAACAAAAAAGAGCGTGCTTTCCCCGGGCCCCAGAGCAGACCAGGGCGCCCGGCGGGGACTCCAGGGGCAGTCGAGGTCAAGTTCGCAGACGTCCTGCTGAGTCGCACCAGGCGCGGGATTCCGATCCGGAAGGAGGAGGGCAAGACGTGCCGCAGAGCGGATAGTGCTTAAGCGTCGGGAACAAAAGGGACTGCCGGCCGATTGGCTGCCAGAAGCTCCGGCCCCGACCCTAGCCCCGCATCGGGGAGGAGCCCCGGGGCGGCCGGATCCGGCCTGGGCCGCCCGTCCCTCGGCCTACGTCAGCGCCCTAGCTCCCGAGAAGCCGGGGGCGGGCTGGGGAGGAGTCCCGAGGAAGAGTCGGGCAGGCGGGCCTCGCTCGTCCGCCCCTTCCGGCCCCGCCCCGCGCGCCGCCGTCGCCGCTAGAGCGGCCCGGGCGCGTAGGGAGAGGCGAGCCCCAGCTCTCTTCCCGAGCCGCCGGGGAGGAAAGGAGGCTGCGCAGTAACGTCACCCCGTCCCACTTTCCTCCGGCCCCTCCCCGCACTGTGACGTCGGCCGAGAGGAACGAAGCGTAAACAGCGCTGGGCATTGTGGGAGCGGGATTGTCTCACGCAGGAAGCCAGGCTCCATTTTAGCGCCGCCCGCAGCCGCCATCTGTTTCCCCTCCCTCTCCCCTCCCCTTTCCCCCTCCCGGCCCGCTCCTCTTAGGAGAGCGTAGCGGCTGAGGCCCTTCGGAAGAAAAGCGGGGGGAGGTGGGGAGAGAGGAAGGGGCGAAAAGAGAAGCCGGCCGCGGGCTCGGGGGCGGAGGTGGCGGCCGAGGCCCGGGTCTCGCGAGAGGGCGGACGGACGGGCGCGCGCGGCGGCGGCGGCGCGGAGAGCGCTGAGGCGGCGGCAGCTGGAGGAGGAGGAGGAGCTGCATCCCGGGGCAATGGCGGCCGACAGCCGGGAGGAGAAAGGTGAGTGCGGAGGAAGGGGGACGGCGCCCGGAGAGGGGGAAGGAGCGGGAGGCCGCGGTGGGCCCGCCCGGCCCTGAACGGGGTGGGGTGGGGGTGGGGGTTTCTTCTCGCGGGTGACTGCCCCCACGCCCGACTCCCCAGCCCCCCGGGAGGAGGACGGGCCTAGCAGCCTTGGTTCGGCGAGGCCTCTTGTAGGCGCTCCCCTTTCCATTTAAACCTCCTTTCCTCTTCTCCCGTCCTGGCCCTTCCGCGCCGGGAGCAGTTTTCGCTCCATTTTTGCCCGGGGTGGTATTGGAGAAAGAGTAGGACGGGTGAGAATATGTCTGGGTTCCCGTGGAGGCCTCTCCGTCTGCTTTGACTGTAGGCCTGCTGCGTAGATTCTCTACCTGACCTTTCCTTTTCACCCTCCCCTTCGGATTTCCCTATTGCTTCCTGAAAAAGCGGATTATAAAGACCTCGGTTGTGCCAGAGAAATTCCTTGGATTGTTAAATCTGTTTGAATACATATCCCTGTCTAGAGAATTCTAAGTAAACGGGAACGTGGCAGGATTTGTTGCTTTTTTATTTCGTTATTTGTCTAGAGGTTAACTATGGGCAAATCTGATCTATACATGTACACGTCACATACACAGATATTCAGATACTGTAGTTATATTCGGTGGTGACTTTTTTCAGCCTGGTACTTTTCCCTCTCCTCCCTCCCATTCCATTGTCAGAAAGCAAAAACAAAAACAAAACCAGCCTAGATTATCAAGGATATGTATATGGTGCATACAGAATTTAGGTTTTGATTATTCCTTTTCTTTTACAATAACTCTTGCTATTTTTGACATCTATCGAATCAGATTTACAGTGGAAAGGAAATTTTGTAGTCATCTACACCAACCTCATTTTACAGATAAGAAAATTAAAATTCATACATTTCAAGTGACTTGCTTTCAAGGCCAGATAACCAGTAAGTGACAGGTCAGGCATCTGAACCCAGATCCTCTGACTCAATCCAGCTTTCTTCCTTTGCACCTTTGACTTATCTTATTTTTGATTCTTTTTGAGGGGTGATCTCTTTTTGAAAGTAGAGATAGTGTGGTATAATAGAATGAACACTGGCATTGTAGTCAAAAGATCTGGCGGGGTTTCTATCTAGTCTTTGCTACCTGTAAGATATGGGGCAAATTATTCTCAGCTTGGTTGCTCTTCTGCAAGAGGCAGCTAGGTGACTCAGTGAATAGATAGCTGTGCTTGGAATCAGGAAGATCTGAATTCAGATATGACTGTAGACCTTTAATAGCTTGTGTGACCCATGGCTTAACCATCATTTGCCTCAGTTTCTTCAACTGTAAAATAGGGTTAGTAATAGTACCCGCATCCCCGGGTTGTTGTTGAGGGTCAGATGAGATAACAATGGTAAAATGTCTGGCACATAATAGGCCTTACCTTCATGTTTATTCCCTTTCCCTTCCTCTTGTAGGTAATGGGATCTCCCTTGGCTTCTTGCTACTGCACTTTTCCTAATTACCTGCCTACAACAACAGTGGAACTTTCTCTGCACTCTCTTCGTTGGCAATGGATGTCCCTTAAGGCTCTATTTTCTTCTACCCTCTGCTTCGCTCTTGACACATTTTCCCAAGAGAGCTCATCTAGTTACATGATTTCAACTATTTGAGTTGTGCTGAAGATTCCTAAATCTACATCTATCTCATCCCCTTTTTTAATTTTGATGCCTTGTCTCACTTCACTTTCAGTATTAATTTTTGTTGACGGAGGTACCATCATTTTTCAAGTCTCCTGGACTAAAAATCTTGACTTTTCTCTCTTAACATGGTTATGTCCTTATTTAGAAATCTCATTGCCACAATGCCCCTTTCTCTATTCTTGGATTATTGCAAGAGGTTCTACCTGGGTTGACTTCAGTCTCTTACAACATCTACTACCAGAGTAATCTCCATGAAACAACTTTAATATTGTCTCTTCCCAGCATTTAAAAAAAATTAAATGTTAAAGACTTTTAATGACATTCCTCTCCTCCAGCCTGTCCAATCTTACCTCTCATTGCTCTCTCACAAAGACCTCCAGGATTCTCGTTTTGTTTCTCTTAAGGTTATAATTATCATTTCTGTGCCTTTTGCTCATCTTCTCCAGCCTAAAATAATCTTTCTCTTCCCCCCTCATTCATCTAAATCTTAGGTATCCTTCAGGCCCAACTTCTGGAGTTCTACTTATTTCATTCAGCTTTATTTTACTACTTTTGTTCCCTCCCTGGCTCACATTTATGGTTTCTTTTAATTCCAATGGCATTTGTTAATGTAGTGACATCTACTTTCTCTACTTTCGGTTTTTCTTGTTTACTACTCTCATTCCCAACTAGACTATATTTCTTGAAAGCATAACTCATGTCATATGCTTTTACATCTCTAACACAGTGCCAAAGTCAAATAACTGTTCTTAAAACTTGGAATCCATGAATTTGGTCATTTTTTAACACTCTGATAGCTATTTAAACATAATTGATTTTCTTTCTAATCCTATTTAGTTTTTGCATTTTATTCTGAAGTATCTATAGTCCCCACCAGACTGCCAAAGGGATCCATTTCGTGTACACACACACACACACACACACACCCCTTTTATAGCAAGCTTTCTCAAACTAATTTTGACCACTTTGGCACTTGAAATAAATTCTTCAAAATAAATTCTTCAAACCTCTGATTACTTAGCAAGGAAGAATTTTGGAGCAAAAGAAATAATTTTTGTGCTGAAAAATTGACATGTAAAAAGTAGCTTTTCCACTTAAGGTGCATCCTCACGACTATCTCTTATTCTTCACATAAAGTGGGAATGTAGAGCACCATTTGAGAAACACTGGTTCATTTAGGAAGATGTGATGAGTAAAGTGTAAAAAAAAACCAAAAAAACAACTAGGTGATTTTTGGTAATGGGGTATATAATTCAGGTAACCTTTGGATTTTTCTTAAATCATTGTTTTCTGAGATTGTGAATCTCAGGTCATTATATTATTTAAAACTTTCTTAAATTTCATTGCTCCCATTTAATGTAGAAGTACAAAAGACAGAAAAGGAGTTCAAACGTGGAAATGACATTGTACCTGTAAATAAAAGAGGCAGCTTGGTATAGTTGATACTAGACCTGGATTCAAGACTCCCTGTCATGGAAATTAACTAAATGGGCAAGTCATTTAGCTTTTCAGTGCGCCAGTAATTCTCAGACTGTAAATTACAAACTAACTGCTAAGCCACATGGGAGGCTAGAAATACACATAGCTAAAATTTCAGGTTCTTACCAAAAGAATATAAAGCAGAGACTGCCTTTAAGTACTGTTAGTTCAGCTCAAAAATGATGTAGAAAGGAAATGAGTATAATTGAAATATTAATTGAATTTTGTATAGTCAGAAGTTTTAAATATGAAGAGATGATACAGCAAATTTCTAGGTTGTAGTCCTGAATATTGAAATAGGAAAGACGGAGTTTAGTATTCCGGCCTCTTAAATTTAGTTTTGTGATAATGGGGCAAGGCAAAATCTCTCCTAGCCTCCAGATTTCATCTCCTGAAATGGAGGATAGTCATGCTTGCTTCTGAACTCTACCTCACATGGTTATTGTGAATATTAAACTAGATAATGTGTATAAAGCACTTTCAACTGTTATTTTTACAGTTGTGTGTGTGTGTGAGTGTGAGTGAGTGTGTGTGAAGGGTAAAGGGAAATAGCAAAGAGCAATTCAGGGATGAGTCTTAATTGATTATTGGCATGGTATTGATGTCACTGTCAGTAGTATAACTGATCAGTCTTTGAAAACTGACAAGATTTTTTTGTCCCAGGGACTTATAGTTTCTCAAATGAATGTGCCTACCTGTATTTTCCCTAGATAGATTTTTTCTTAGTTGGCTAATGTTTATAGGCCACCAGAAGAGCCAATGACTTAAGTATGTAACTTTTACTAGATTCTTAATCCTTGAAAGCTGGGAGACATCTTTACAGATCTGGAAACTGAGGCAAAGAATAATTAAGTAGTTAGTTTGGAGTTGATTAATGTTAGAGATAGTTAAAACTCCAAATTCTTGACAGTGTCCAATGAACTTTTCACTGTGCCATGTTTGACAGCTGTCTTATTTTAAAATTACTGAATTCAACAAACCCTTTGATCATCTTAAAGATTCATCACAAACCTTTAAAAAAAGAAAACCTTACATAAACTATAAAATTTTGTTAAGTAGATTGATTTCTGTAGTGCAGGTGATTTTTTTTTTTTTTTTTTTGCTTAATTCCATGTAGTCAAACTCTTAGAAGGTATTGGAGCTATTTTTAAATAGAACTATGTTTATGAGCTTTGTGGTAATAGCTGAATCTCAATTTCAGCTTTTTTTTTTTGAGTAGCAAACCCAAACTACACGGCAAAGTATTTAAAAAAAATAGTGGCTGCTTAATTTTCTCTTACTGCATCAGTTATTCTTCACTTAAGTATTTTAAGCATCTGTGATTTCCTTGGGATGAATATTCCATCCATTGTTGCCCTTCATACATTCTCTATTCCCCCAACTATCCTCTAAGCAAATGACTTGATATGATCTTGGGGAGTTATAGGTCCATTACCACCACCCCAAAAAAGACTCTCTCCAGACTTAAGTAGGCCTGACAACCAGATACATTGGAAAAAAATTCTGGATTCAGAGTCAAGGATCTGAGGTTCCAAACAAAGCATCTCTACCACTTACTATTTATGTGATTTTGGGCAAATTACTTAACCTGAGCTTCAGATTCCTCATTTGCAAAGAGAGAGGGTTGGATTAGATGACTTCTAAAGTCTCTTCCTCTCATTGTGAACCTATGGTCTCCTAACCTTGGAAGAGAGACAATTTATTTTTATTTTCCTAAAGACTATGCAATTGTAATTTATCACCATAGAGCTCAAATTCAGGTAAGCCTGAATTATAGTGGCTAACAAAACTCACATTTTTAAAGCACTTAAAAGTTTACATAGCATTTCCTGAACAGCTCTGTATTATAAACATTGAAAATGTCCCTTATTTATTTCTCAGATGAGGAAACTAAGGTTCATAGAAATGACCTTTGAGGATCTGGCAAAGACAGATATCTGAGTTGGGATTGGAATATAAATCTCCCTGAGAAGTCACTTAAAACCCTGTTTGACTTAGTTTTCTCACACATGAAACCTAGCTGGAGAAGGAATTGCCAAGAAAACCCCAAATGTCAGACAAGACTTCAATGAAACAACAGCAACAAAACTCCTGTCTCTACTCTGACGTTTTAAAAATTATTATTGTAATAGACTGCTGGAAGAAGATATGTACCTTTAAAAAATAAAAGTTTAATTGTTACCTTTTCTTTTACCCACCTCCATTTGAATCCTTCCTCGTTATAAAGACAGATATTTTGTAGGGCAATGGAAAGACTGCTCTGAATTTGCAATCAGGCTTTTGGTTCAAATTTTTCCCCTGCTACTTAACCACCCCTGTGACCTTGTGCAGACCATTTAGCTTCTTGGGGCCTCAGTTTCCTTATCTGTAAAATGAGAAAATTGAACTAGAATAATTGCTAAATTCCCTTCCAGATCAAAATCTATTATTTTAGTAAAGGCAATTGACATTGGGACACTGACTACCTCATTTATATCCATTATTCTAACCCCTCAGCCAAGAAGTAGTTATGTTCACATTTTTCTGTTTTTATCATTCCTTTGGTTTTGCTTTCTGCATTCTGTATTACTTATACAAGTCTTCCAATTCCTGAAATTCCTCTGTTTCTGTTGTGGGGGAGGGCACAAAAAGATCCCGTTAAATAAACAAATTAAATTTTGCTCCTCCATTCCCCAATCAACAGACACTCATATTGCTTAATTTTTACTACCTTAAAGAGTGTTGAATATACAAGAGATAAGACATCTTTAAGACATCTTTGTGAAAATGCTTTTCCCACTCTTGTCACAAGTTTGGGTTTTGTTGGTTTTGGAGTCAGAAGACCTGAGTTCAAATCCCATTTCTGCCATTTGCTACTTGTTAGCTTAGGCAAATCATTTAACTCCCTTGGCCCCTAATTTCTTGATCAGTAACATGAATACAATTAGGTGACATGTCTAGCTTTTTAAACTTGATCTATGCTTTTTCAAAATGAAGTTATTTTACTACTTAGTGAGAACTTTAAAACGAGTAGAGCAAAGAAAGTTTCAGTAGATTGGAAGTATTTGAAGTACTTTCAACTTGTCAAAAGATGGAGAAACAATTGAAAGGTTACTTAAGTGATGATGTTTATTAGCATCTGATTGTAAAAATCAAGTCCATTTTGTAATGGTCATTAGGAGCAACATCTCTCTATCATGTTACTCAGCAAAGTGACTAAAATAGTGGGATTGATGACTTACTGAAATTGGCTTGCTTATTCCTTATGCTGTATTTTCTTTGTTTTATGAAATCGATCGATACTGAAATTTTTACCATAAGGAAACCTCACTATAGTGACCTGGATCTATGCTGTGGTGGGTCCACATTACATACTATCAAAGGTTCATGAGTAACTAACTGAACCCTCTTAGATTCTCTGGTCCTGGATGCATCCACCTGTTACAGGTTCTTCTATGTTGTAATAGAGTTCAAGTGTGTATGTTTTGCATTCATTATAAAAAAAGTAATTATGTTCATAACAGAACTTGAGCTAGAATAGTAAAATTATTTAATTAGTTTGAGAGAAATGCATGAGTAACAAAACAGCCATTGTTTATTATATTCGTCCTTCAAAAGTGGCTATAATTATCTACTGTCTAATATGTTTTACTACCTTGTATAAAGCAGAAAATTAGCTCTATATGAACTCAATTTCCTCTTTTAAAAACAACAAAACCCCTCAAAGCCTTAATCAGGTAAGATCATATTTTTTTCAAAATCCCTGAGGAACCAAATGGTCTACAGGATTCAGAGGTCTTAGTTATGCTAGACAGGTCAGGACACTTAAGCTATTACCTTGGAACAGATAACAGTTTTTGGCTCTAGATCATGTTGTGTCTGAAAGTGAAAGAACCTTGAGTTTTAGGACCCAGAAATTCGTAGAATCATTTGTATTAGACTGACTCTTAGTTTGAGATTTCTTACTGTTTCTAGGCTTTCTTTTTACATATTCTGACTGAGGGAGATGAATGTGAATCCTGTCTTGAGAGTAGTGTTGTATATTTGAAAATTTAGTTGTGTGTGTGTGTATGTTTATGTTGAGGGATGGTATCATAGTACATAGAGAACTGACCTCCAAACCAGGAATAATTGTATTCATTTTCAGTCACTTACTAATTGATAATGGCCAGGCAACCTCTGGAAAGTCACTTAATCTCTTCGTGCTCTAGTTGCCTAGAGTCTAGGCCATTCTCTAAGACTGGAAGGTTCTAGGCCCTAGATTAATAAGAATTTCTTTAATCTAGATTTCTGCATACCAGTAAAATCACAGGTTCAGAACTCATCCCTATTCCTATTCCTCTGTTGGTCAGCATGGCGTATTGAAAAGAACACTAAACTAGAAGTCCAAAGATTTGGGTTACAGTTCTTGAATTAGCTCTGTGTCACTTATGTGGTACATAGCAAGTGAGGGCTTAAAAAATGCTATTTATTCATTGTATATTGAAATGAAGCAAATTAGTGGCAGAGATGTAAAACCAGGGTTCCAAATTCCCAGTCCATTGCTTATCTGTGTATATTGGATTAAAATTGCTGAAAATTTTATACAAGCTAGTGTGTGTGTGTGTGTATGTATGTATGTATGTATGTATGTGTGTAGTAGACCTGGATTTGAAGCATGAACCTGCTCCTTCATATCTATATCAGCTTTGATAGGTCACTTTATTTCTCTGGGCCTTAGTTCCTCATCTGTAAACTGAAGGTATTGGACCAGGTGGCCTGTAAGGTGTCCCTCCCTTTTGAAAATCTATGAATCCCTGAGCATATGAGCACAGATTTAAAAAAAGAATCATTGATGAGATTTTTGTATCCTAATGTATAGTAGCACACTTTTGTGGCAACTTATTTTTATATAAATAAGTTTATATACTAGGTTTATATACCCAGTGTTGTCAAAAACTGTAGAGGCCAAGAAAGATGAGAACTGAGAAAAATCCATTGACTTTTAGTAGTTGTTTTTTTGATGAGCTGTTCTACTAGAGTGTTTGGGATTCGAAGCTAGATTGTAATGGTAGACAAGTAAGTGGGTGGTGAGGGAGTAGAAGCATTGAGTTTATAATTGGTGAAAAAAAAGGTGGTATAGGATGATGACTTTGACAAGATGTCAAGGTCAAAAGACTTTTGTCCTTCAGGTAAAGGAGAGACAGACACCTGGCTGTTGTTGAGAAGCAGCCAGTAAATAGGGACTAATGTAAGAGAAAATGATCCTTTAGGTAATACAGAAATTCCAAATTCTTCCCAGTTTTTCTTTCCTTAAAACTAGGGCAAAACTCACCTCTAAAGCTTTGACAGGAATCATGAAACAACTGTAAACATAATTCTTAAAAACTCATCCATGACTGTGCTCGTTTTTAAAAAGGGGTAAGATGAGTTACTGTTCTTCTGTAATAATGCTTCACCTCCTTCTGTGTCTTTTATCCCTCTCTGTTCGTGATCACATCTAGAATAGGATTCCTTGCCCCCATATTTATCTTTACATTTCCAGTTTCTACTCTGTTTCTTTTACCATTCAGTCACTTTCCCCCCCACTAATCTTCTGCATCTACCTCTCATCCTTAACAATATATTGAAGCTGCTTTTTTAAAGATCAGCAATCCGTTACCTTTAATCTTTCAAAAATAACATGTTTTAATGCTTTTTGTATTCACATCAGTCATTTTCACCCCAATAACCCATTCTCTGTTGGATCCTGCCTTGTGACAAAGTTGTCTCCTTCAGCACCTTCTATTCACCCCACCTCCTTTTCTACCATTAGGGAGGAAATATGTTTCGTTATTTTTTCATTGGGACATTCATTATTTGTTGTTATTGTGGTAGTGGTGGTTTTTAAATTTTTTACTATTCAGACTTAAACTTCCTTTTAGTGAACTTTTAGTTTACGCAATTATAGCCAATATACATGTAGTTTTCTTTGTCTGTTTCAGACTATATCAGTTCATACATCATCATTCTCTGAATCCTTTGTCATTTCTTAAGGCAAAATAATATCCATTGCATTTATATGCCACATCTTTTCTTCAGCCATTCCACAATTGATAGGAACTTTATTTCTAATTCTTTGTTACCACAAAGAGTGCTGCAGTGAACATTTTAGTATGTTTTGGTTTGTGTCTTTGACTTCCCTTGGAGTATATGCTTATTAACGAGATTGCTGGGTCAAAGAATTGAGACAGCTTAGTTCCTTGAAACTCAGAATGTTTGTACCACATTATAGTTCCACAAATGGTCTATCAGTGGTCCTGTTTCCCCACAGCCTGACTGTCCTGAACTGTCATCTTTGCCAATTTGTATGATGTGAGGTGAAATTTCAGCATTGTTTTAATTTCCATTTCTCTTGTTTTGTATTTGGAGAATTCTTTGTGTAGCCATTTATAGTGTATAATTCTTTTGAAAATTTTGTTCACATCCTTTTTGCCATTTAGCCAGTAAGGAATGGCATTATATGTTTGTGTCAATTTCCTGTCAGTGATATTTAAAACAGATCTGTTTCCCATTCTGTAGTATCCTTTCTTCACTGATTTTATTTTTGTAAAAGCTTTTATTCTGTGTTGTCACAATTACATGTTTTATTATTGATGTTTCTCTGTCCTTATTGCCACTACTTATGTACCTAATCTCTTCTCATTTTCTAGTATTTTGGATTCCTACCAACCACACTACCTTCAGCAGTTTTGCCCAGTCCAGGGGCCTTTTCTCAGCTCTGCAACCTGATGCGTGATTGATGATGTTGTTCTTGAAATACTCATTTCATCCTTTGGCTTCTGTGGCAATACATTTTCCTCATTCTTTCCTATCTGTTTTCTCTTCTAACTCCTTTAAATTACTTGGATTCTTGACTCTGGCTTTATTTATTTTTTTTCTCACTTTGAGAGCTCAACTGTTTCCACTCACTCCAGTTGTGACATCTTTGGGCTGGTTACCATCAGTTTCCCAGCCATCCAGGTTTGAAGCCTTGGATTCATCTTTGAGTCCTTCATCTTCTAATCTGATTTCTCAGTATATCTTTTTGCTTATTGTTTCACAGTATACATCGCCAGTCTTTTCTTCCTCTTCTCCCCTTTCTAGTCTCTCCTTCATCACCTCATATTCAGTTAGCTTTAATGGTCTCCTAAACTGATAGTTTTGATTCTGTTGTTTTCTAATCTATTCTCTTTACAGTTAGACTTATTTAGACCTCTTTCAACCCTTAATACTTCCCTTTTTCTCAGTATTCTGAGTGGCAATTCCTTTTTGGCTTTCATAGATCATACATTTCAAGCTGAAAAAGATTTGGAAATTATACCATCAGTCTCATTTTGTAGATGGGGGAGGTGAAGTGAAAGGACTTGCCTAAGGTCCCACATCATCTATACTAAAGTCTTCTTTTTTCAGAAGCAGTTTTTTATTTTGTTCTTTACTATCTACCCAATTTTACATTGCCCAGTCTTCCTAATGACTATCTTTTATGTTAATTAAGTCAGTATCTTTACTTTGACAACACACATAAGTGCTAATTCTTGGCAGTGCTTTTTGATCATTCTACTTCCCTGTCTTTGAATGGCTTATTAGTAAATCCCCATTTAAGTTCTCCCTATACAAATTCTATCCAATTCAGATTTGTCTTCTTCCATGGAATCTTGAAATATAATTACTTAAGCATTAATTTATCATTCTTTTCTTTGAATTCCTACAGCACAAAAGTCTTTTAACTAATTCTGTCCTGCCTTGATTGTTTTTAGTATTAATTCCAACTCCCCAACTAAATTATATACATCTTTAGTGCAGGGACCTTGTCTTACACTTCTGTTCCCTCATGTCAGCTACTCTAGTATTGAACACATAGTAAGCACTTAGTACATACTTGTTGATATTTACTCTTTCTTTCCTTTTTTTTAGATGGAGAACTTAATGTTCTGGATGATATTTTGACTGAAGTACCTGATCAGGATGACGAATTATATAACCCTGAAAGTGAACAAGATAAAAATGAGAAAAAGGGTATGGGAATTTTTCATTATTTTCTAGGAAAATAGCTCTAGTGAAAGCAGATGTAAATGTTTTGATTGCTTAAGAAAAGAGTTTTGACTTATACCTGGCATTTATTAGAAGCACATTTGAGGGCATGGAAGAGCAAACTACTAGACAAGAATAATTTTCTGTAGATAAGAAGTGTGTGAAATTTCTCAAGTTAAAGACATTCTTAGAAATCATTGTAGAGACTGATTTTCAGGGTATTTTGAAATAATATATTATAGCAGACAGGGCTTATTCTTACAGATGATTATTGTTGAGAAGTCTTACTCTTTTTGTTTTTCCCTGTGAAATATATGCATTACATTTAAAGTGTTTATAGCTTTTAAAATTCTCTTTTTAAGGTTCAAAAAGAAAAAGTGACCGAATAGAAACTACTGAAAGCAAGAGACAAAAACCTTCTGTACATTCAAGACAATTGATGCCAAAGCCACCTAGCTCATCTATTAGCAATAACAAAAGAATAATTAGTACAAAAGGAAAGCCAGTAACAGAGTATAAAAATGAAGATTACCAGAGGTCTGAACGAAAGACCCGTTTATCAAGTGGCAGTTCCAGAGAGCCATATAAAAGTCAACCTGAAAAGACTTGTGTCAGGAAAAGGGATCCTGAAAGAAGGGCCAAGTCTTCCACACCAGATGGTTCACAGGTAGTAAACATTTTTGCAAGTATAAAAAGAAAGCAATTCTCTGATGCTTTTGTGAATGAAGCGTATTCTTTTAGAACTATTTGTGCATCCTGATGGTATATATTATATGACTGCTGATTCCCTTTTTCTTTAAACATCAGAGAATTAGGCATGATGTGGATAGACGGCACAGCAGATCAAGCCTTTCTTCTAAAGAAGAGGTAAACTCTGAAGAATATGGCTCTGACCATGAGACTGGTAGCAGTGGCTCTTCTGAAGAACAAGGAAACAACAGTGAGAATGAGGAAGAAGGAATGGAAGAAGAGGAAGAGGATGATGATGATGGGGAAGATGAAGAAGAGGTAGAAGAAGATGGAGAGGAGGAGGATGAAGAAGAGTATGAGCAAGATGAAAGAGACCAAAAAGAGGGAAACGACTATGATACCCGAAGTGAAGCCAGTGACTCTGATTCTGAGTCTGTATCTTTCACAGATGGGTCAGTCAGATCTGGTTCTGGCACAGATGGATCAGGTATATGCTACAGCTGCAAATGAATACTTTTTTTTTTTTTTTAAACATTGATTTAATTAGCATTTTTTTCTCTTGAATGCATCCAGACTGACTGAATAGACTTCAAGAGGACAATCATAGTATTTAAATTTAGAGCTTGAAGGGATCTAGTCCAACCCCCTCATTTTACAGATGAAGAACTGAGGGCCCAGATAGTTGGTGTGACCTGACCAGCGTCACACAGGTAGTAACAGAACTGAGATTTGAAACCAGGTCCTCTTGCTCGAAATCCGTCACTCTTTTCAGTATACCAGACAACCTCCCAAATTGACTATTGGCTTACCTTTCATGCAATTTCCAGGATATTATCAATTAAGATTTGAGTGTGTATGTAAGTAGATGTAAGATTACATTATATTATCTTCAAATAATTTCACAACAGTGAATAAAGTTTTTAGTGCATTGCTAGAAATTACACTGCCAACCTGTGTTAACTAAATAATGGAGGATGCCTTCCCTTTTTGTAGTGAATTGTCAAAGTTCTTTAAATATAGTAAGGAGATTTGGTATATATTGTTGCATCTTCATGTTCTAACCCCTACATTCTTTAAGAGGAAATGGCTAGGTTTTGGAATTGAAATGGGTACGGTGAGTTGAAGAATAGTGACTTTTTAACTGTAAAACACCTGCTATGCCCTGTTGTTTAGTTCTTCCACTTCTTACTTTCTGTATGGGCATCAATACTTGTAATAAATGAGTGCTTCGTAGATAGAGCCTAGAGAATATTGTATTTGCTATATGAAAGTAGATTCATCATAAATAAGTTTTGTGTTCAATTAAAAAGGCATTTTAATGATCTGCTTTGGAAGTAATTTTCTTTTATGGAATATATCAGTAACTTTTTTTAAAACTTTTATCAAGGAGATATTTCTGGCTTTGGAAGTAAGTTATAACTAAGTAAACTTGGATAATACGACAGTTTTAATAGAATACATTATTAGCTACTCAAAGGGGATGCATTCCTGGAAAACTTACTTTTCAGTTATTAAGGAGCTGAATTTGAACCTTCTCTAGGTTTATTTGGTATCTAAATGAAACAGTTTCTCCCTGCCTGAGACCTTTAATGATATGCAAATTAACCATTTGTGTGTAGAAGACCCATTTGGATGCCTAGATTCATAATCTATATCAATCATAATTAGTTTACTTTTGAAATTTCATAGTAATTCACTATGTTGGCAAAGTTGTTATTGGTGGTGGGGAAGAAGGAAAGGTGTACAGTTGATGAAGGAGATGAGAATGAGTTACCAGTTTATGGCTTTCTATTTTTGTGAGTGTGTATATATTAAAGATTCCTATTTTCTTAGTTGAAAGTGAGGTAAATATTCTTTTATCTCTGGGAAAGCCCTGTTTCTTAAATTGCTTTTTAAAAATAAAATTTTGCTAGTAGACATTTAAATATGAATTCTCTTGAGTGACGCTATTACTAATGCTTTGTCTGATGCTGTTGAGAGGCCCAGGGAAAGGGCCTTGCAGTTACCTTATTAATTTAATTAGGCTTATTTTTTTCTTCCACATAACAGTGGAAGTTACTATTAGTACTTTATAGCCACAGGTGATTGGGGACAGTCTTAAAATCTTAAATCAGGTTTGCTATCCCAAGAAAATGAAAGTTGGAAAGTGATGGTAGGTTCCCCATCCTCAAATCTCTGTTGTGCGCGCGCGTGTGTGTGTGTGTGTGTGTATTGTGGTGTTATGTGTATTGGCAGAGGACAGTGTTTTCTTTGAACTATTTTATAAATTTAGTCTGAAATATGCAAAATGTATGATTTTTTTTGACAGAAAAACTTCCCTGCCCTTAACGCTAGGGCAGAAGTCTTCTACTGTTTTATGGGATGGGACTAAAGTACAAATCATTTGTAGCTATTTAAAGGAGTTAGCTGCAGTCTTTGCAGAGGCTTGGAAAATTCTATTTGACAATATGGAAGCTACAATACAGAGATCAGAAAGGAAAGGAACCCAGATTATTATTCTACATTTTCACATAGCGTCCTCTATTCCTGAAATATATTCCTTAATAGGATCCCAGATTTAGAAATATAAGGGACCTCTGAGGACACCTAGTCCAACTCCTTCATTTTAACATTTGAGGAAATTGAAGCTCAGTGAGGTTTAATGACCACAAGTGATAGAGAGTAAGAACCCAGATCATCTTCTGACTCTAAATTCAGTCTTCTTTCCACTATTTCATGCTGCTTCTCTGCCTTTCAGTTGTTCTTTTCCTTCCAGTCTCAACTCAAGCATTATTTCTAGTTCTATGATCCTGTCAGCTGATAGGATTTTTATCTCCTTGAATTTTTCTAGAGCATGTAGAATCTCTCCTTTGCCCCCACCACATACCACTATTTTTAGTATGCATATATGGGTTGCTCATATTTTGACCTTTGTAATCCTACCACTTAGCATGGCCCTTTATAATTATTGGGTGAATTTGAGATCAAATTGTAAGATAAGTAATAAGTATAACTCATAAAGCAATTGTTCACTAAGAATAAGTAGATTTCTGATATAATTTAGCTTGTAATATAGAATAATTCACCTTTGAAATCTCTTAATACTACCTTTCCATGCCAAATGCTGTTTGCTCCCATATCCTTGTTACTTATCTGAAGTCAGAGAGTTATTAGAATGAGGAAAAAGTAGTAATAGAGGCCTAGATTCTTTCCTGGTTCTGCCACCAACTTGCTATGTAAATGTGGGAAAGTCACAGTCTTGGGCCTCAGTCCTTTTAGCTATATAATGAATGGATTTGGACTACACAATCTCAACAGTCCTTTTAAGCTGTAACGTTCTATAATTTAATTCTGATGTATAGTAATACTCCATGTTACCACAGGGTTTTATCTGAGGAAATACCCCCCGCCCCCGTATAAAACTTCTACTTATGGATTTCAAGCTTTTAATTAACAGATTACCTTAGGACTACTAATAGCTAGATTTTGTTTTTCACATTTTAGGGGGAGATTTTTATCTGAAGCTGCTTTTGTTCCTACCCTTTCTGAGAAAGCCTGAGGTCCACGAAGGACAGGAAAGCACTAAAAAAAAGCATGAACCTCTTTTTCCAGAAACAGATCTTGATTATAGTTGTCCTCAAATTTTAGAGCACAGAACAGAATAAAAATAACAAAGTAATGAGAAGCCTTAAATTAGATGGGAAGAATTGTAGTAGATTTAAAAGGAATGGTAATTTGGGGAGATAAATTTTATTTACACATATCCATGCCATTTGTGGTTTTTTATTTCTGTTTTCTGAAAAACATCCTTTTAAAGTGAGCTCATTTTTATATCATCACTTTGGATAGTTATCTAGTATTCAACATTCCAATGAAACACTGAGTTAGTAATAGTTTTTCCCATTTTTGGTTTATATACATAGCAACAGGTTACATTTGGTACATTAAGGTTTACCAAATGCTTTACATATTCATTACTTGTATTAGTTTCTCAGAGCAATTCCGTGAGATAGTTGGCACAAGTAATATTAATGATTTTACAGATGAAGAAATTGAGGTTGAGGATTAATTACCTAACATAGTAAAGTGGTAAACTTCAGTTTGAAACCAGGGCTTTTGACTTTTTTATTCTTCCAAGTCTTAAAATTTTATTTTTGCTAGCAAAAATTTACACCAGTTATTTCCCAAAGTATGGTGGCAGATTTCATTTCATTGAAATTACTTTCTTAATTCTCTTTTCTTATCTGTTAAATGAGGGAAGTTGGACAAGATTATCTCTAAAATTCATTCTTTCTCAAAATCCAATGATTCTTTGATATTTTAATGATCTTTATCATCCTCTTTACAAACTACATATTTGCTATAGAATATACATTTGGGAAGGTTTAGGAATAGACAGAAGTCACATAGTAATAATGTTTTCTCATTTGGGCCCACATAAGGACCTGCTATGTAACTTTATTATGTAGCACCTGTGTTTTTATAATAGATATTTATAATAGATATAATAGATATTACACTGTTTTTCCTAATTATTTTGGGTTTTTTTTAGATGAGAAAAAGAAAGAAAGGAAGAGAGCCAGAGGCATATCTCCAATTGTTTTTGATAGAAGTGGAAGCTCTGCATCAGAATCCTATGCAGGTATTTCCTTTTGATTGTTTTTATTACTGATTATTATCACGTTTATAACTTTAATACATGGACTAAAAATGCAATGACATAGAAGTACTGTGTGGAAACTAGTTTAGTGTGAAGTTGTTAATGTCAGTTAGTTTTGATTTTTGGCATGTTCAGTGTAATAAATTACTCTAAGGGAAACTAAGCTTTTTCCTGTATTATTTTAATGCTGTTCTGTTACTGCTTAAGTGATATTTTCACTTTTATTTTTCTTGGAAGATGATGATTCAGTGACTAGTTTTCTGAGTGTGAAACTGTTCAAATATATAGATGAAAAAAATAACCAAAACCCACAAAAGAACTCCAAAAAACAAAACACTCGTGCACATTGAACAGTATTATTTTTGTGTGTGTGGGTGTGCAAGGAAGGATAATTTGTCATGAATGAGAATTATATGTGACAAGGCTGTAGAAGTTGTGTCTTATCTCTATTAAGGCTCAATCTGAACAAATGTACTTTGGCTAAATACAGGTTCAGAAAAGAAGCATGAGAAATTATCATCTTCCGTTCGTGCTGTCCGAAAAGGTATCATTTAAATTTGAAAACAAACAAACAACTTTTTAATGCATGCCGCATCAGAAGTCGTTGTTTTGCCTTGTCTGTACTTCATTAACAATTTGTAAAGTAGTAATGTTCCGATATATTTGTAATGTTGACATTACTGTAAGTTCATAAGCATTATCTTGAGTTGTTACTTCATGTTATTTTAGAACAACAGAAAACATTTTTCCGTCATATGCTTTTATAGGCATTAGAGTAATTTTTATTCTCATAAATACATAAACCATATGTGGTACAATTAAAATCCTTTTAAAGAGTCGTCTTTGATACTTGGCAGAATAACAGTGTATCGGAACATCACTAAGTTTCCTTGGCTTTCATGTTTTTTCTTTTCTGAAGCTTTGCATTGTGTTTTTCTGTTGCATAGTTTTCCAGGTGTGAGGGGGTTTTCATGATTTTCAAGAAATTAGTTGGGGTCTAGAGGGCTAACTAGAGTAAATTGAGTTAAAAACCTGGTATGATAGTAATTCCATCTTAATAAATTTGGAATTTATTTTTCAGACCAAACAAGTAAACTTAAGTATATTCTTCAGGATGCAAGATTCTTCCTTATAAAGAGTAACAACCATGAGAATGTCTCTCTTGCAAAAGCCAAGGTACAGCATCAGTTGTAAAATTTTTTCTATAAACTTTCTCTAAGTATGTGAACTTGACCTTTCCCTCTTACAGTAAGGTAAAATATGAAATATACATAAAAACTATTTAAATATTATAGTCTCAACTATGAAGAGTAACAATATTTCTACTTTATGTAATTTACATTGTAGCCATTTGTTGAAAACTAAAAGTATATGTCCTGTGCTTATGGTTAAAGAACCTATGTTACTATGTTAACTAAATGTTACTAAATATAGCTCTTTACTGGCGCATTGTGATGAACTTTTTTTTTTGCCAGAAGGGCCTTATAACAGCTACATTGTATAAAATTTTAAGAACATTACAGTTAGAAGATAATTCTTAAAACTTAGACCAGTTTTAGTAGATGATGCTAGACCGGGAGTGAGGAAGACCCGAGTTCAAATTGGACCTCAGATACTTCTAGTTGTGTGACCTTTGACAGGCTGCTTAACCTCTGTTTGCCTTGGTTTCCTCAGCTGTAAAATGAGGATAATAATTGACATCTATCTCATGGGGTGGTTGTGACATTAAATGAGCTAATATTTTTAAAGCATTTAACATAGTATGTGGCATCTTATGGATGCTATAAAAATGCTGCTAATCTTACATGCTGTTAGCATCATAATTATTTGTGGGGAATCTTTGATTATTTTAAAAAGGCATCTTTTTCCAAAGGAGACTTTTTTTTAAGATTATTATTTTGTATTTGGTTCATTCAATTTTGAACATTTTGAAAATGAGATTTTTTTTAATAGACATTTAAAAATAAAGCTTTATGTTTAAGGTGGATAATTGTTTGGAAATAAAACATTCAAGAATTGCTTTGTTAGAAGACTAGTGACTATTTTGGAAGCTAGTAGAAAAATAGAATGAGTCTTTAAGGCCCACATACCCTCCACTTCCTAATTATATTTTTCATTTATTGGTAGAATATGAACTTTTAAAGACCTAATATTTCTTTTTATCTTTATATGTGCTTAACTTTGCGCATTCAATTTGTCATGTGCTTGAGAAACCTTGAATAAATGGAGAATGCCTTTCAAAGGAAATTGGATGATGTTATAGGAACTGGAATCTTCTTTATTATTTTATTAAGTTCAGTGTTTTTTTCATCTGTTACTTAAAACATCTCATTCATGGTTCCAAAGGATTAACTTTATAAAGCATATTATATTGCGAGCTAAACTAAGGACTTAAACTTTCATCGAAACTTTTCTGACATTTTTAATCCTAGCCAGTCAGGATTGATAAGAGCACATTGCTTCAAGAAAGTAATCTGAGTGTATCCAATGATCCTTTTCAGACTTAAGGTGCTGAACTTAGGTAGTCACCAATGTTAGAATACCTCTTGTATGAAAGGAAGGAAAGACCTTTGGAGTTCAAGTAGTGCTCCCTGCAACTTTGTCCACCATGTACACTTTCATTAGAATGATGTATTAAAATGATTGGTTGTAGTACCCTAGGAATGGGTTTTTTGATTATTGTCCAAGTAATTTTAGGAGAGATACACGTGTGTGTGTGTTGTGTGTGCGCGTGTGCGCGAACTCCTGTTAAAAAGTAAACTTTGTTATATGAAAAATTGAATTAAAAATTTTAAGCTAAAAGTTAAGTGATGATTATTTCCTTTATGATGGGTTTCCTTAAAAAACTATAAAAGGATTACATAACACAAACACAGTATTCCTCTAGCCCCGCTTTTTTAGGGTCATGGACCCCTTTGGCAATCTGGTGAACCCCATCAATGTCTTACAATAATATTTTTAAATATATAAAAGAAAATACTCAAGATTAAAAGGAAGCTAATTATATGAAATATACTATAAATATACTCTTTCTATATGTATATATGTGTGTGTTTGCTTTTCATCACCTTTATTTCTAAGTGTTTTTAAGTATACACCTACACCATTCCCTACCCAGTTAACCAACTCCTTATAAGCACCTCACCACCAAAAAAAAATTTAAAGGAGGGGAAGGGGGAAGTAGGTTAGTATCTGGCCACATTTTAAATGACTTGGTTTAATAAGAATCAGATTATTTTATAATTATCAAAGTAAATGAACAATTTTCAGCTATAACTGTTTAATTTTGTGATACACTGGCTCAGAATATTTTTTACTGTGCACTTTCTTGTGTTTTAAATACCCATTTTCATGTTCTTTATGTTGTTGTAGGGTGTATGGTCAACACTTCCAGTAAATGAAAAGAAGTTGAATGCTGCATTCAGATCTGCAAGAAGTGTTATTTTGATATTTTCTGTAAGAGAGAGTGGAAAATTTCAAGGTAAAAAAATTAATTTTTATTATAAGAGCAGCTTTTTGAGTTAGCATCTATTATATTATTATTTCAATTACTCAGGTTTTGCAAGACTCTCTTCAGAGTCCCATCATGGAGGATCTCCTATACATTGGGTTCTGCCTGCAGGAATGAATGCTAAAATGCTTGGAGGTGTCTTTAAAATTGACTGGATTTGCAGGTAAATTATAAACTTTAAATTTTTTAAAAGATTAAATTTCCTTAATTTTGAATTAGCTTTTTAAAATGATTATAATGCAGACTGACAAAATTCTTTCATTGCTAATTTAATGTTAATGTGAAAATTCAAAACGAATGTTAATTTAAAAATTATTGCCAAATGATACCTTTCCTGAAATTTCAGGATTTGGACAATTAATACTTCTAGTACAAAAAAGAAAATCATTTGCATAGTTTTTTCAGTTTTTCAGTACCTTTTACAACGTAGAAACAGAATACAGGACATTGAAAGAATTTGTGTATGTTGGGTTTAATCAGAATTTTTGTGTTTCTAAGACTTCCTTTATTACTATGAGAGCATATTATAAGACATAGACATCATAGACATAGGCATTAGATATAGAAAAGACCTTACGTTATTTTATACCTCTCCTCTCTCCCATTTTATAGATGGTAACTGGCTAAGAGTTTCTTCTTGGGTACACAGTAGAGCCAGAATTTTGAATCTGATTCATTACTTCAAACTTAATTGGTCTTCTGTGGCTATGAATAGACCTCAGAGGCTATGTAGGTGTTTTAACTTCCTCCTTTTACTTACTGGAAAAGTTAGGCCCAGGGACATGCCCAAGATTAGTATATAGGTAGTAAGTAAGAGAGGTGGGATTTGAACCCAGTTGTTTTGATTTCAGAACTTTCTTTTTTTTTTCCCCTTTGGCTACCAGATTGCTGCTCTGAATATTTTGTCATATATTAGAAACCTTCTTGTTACTCTTTGAGGATATGAGAGACTCATTTTTAAGTAAAATCAAAATGTATGTCAACTTTGTCATCATTTAGCATTGCCTCACAATTAAGGAGATAAAATCTTATCAGATTCTGTGAACTCCTTTCATTTTCGTTGATGATCATTCAACCAAGAGTTATTTATTTCTACTATCTAGTGAGCCACAGGGGTTTGCAGAAGTATAAGATAGAGATAGAAGCATGTAATTTTTTTTTTAATAACTAGAAGGGAAGGTGTCTTAAAATTTATTCTGAGAAGCTGAGTGACTTGACCCAAGTTACGAGTAATGCTGGAACCATGACTGGAATTCAGACTTGTCAGTCTAGTCCACTGCTTTCTGCTTTGTGGTTCTTATCACTAAATGAGGTTATAAGATGATTGACAGGTAATACAGTAACAAACTAGTTTATTTTATATTACTATGTGACACATCAATCTCATATTTAAGTCTGTATAATTCAAGTATTCTGTATTACTGAAATCCAGTGTGACAACTTTTTGCCCAGTTGTGGAGATTGTGATCACTTCTGCCTGTTTGTGGATGATGTAAAAAAAAACAAACTAGGTACAAGCAAGCATTTCTGTCAAATGTCCTCAGTCAGCTGAGCGATCTATTTTTACAAATTATCATTATTTGTGAAATAATCTCCCTACCTTTTCATATATTAAAAATGAGGTTTCTTATGCTTAAGTCAGTTTTACTTTGGGAATGAAATAAACTATTTTGTGTAAGGACCTTTACTAGGAACAATTAAATAATATGTTTGATGATACTTCTGTATTTAGGCGTGAATTGCCCTTCACTAAATCTGCTCACCTTACCAATCCTTGGAATGAACATAAGCCAGTTAAGATTGGACGCGATGGACAGGTTTGTCAGTTTAATTGAAGCTTTTAATGAAATTAAAACAAGTGGTTTGTGTTTAAGTTCTTATTTTATAAGTCCTCATCAAAAGCCATTTTGCTTCATCATCAGTATTAAAGTATTTTTTAATTCGGTTTTACAACTCAAAAAATAATGTCTTTAAAATGGTACAGAGGAAATTAAGAATGAACAACACAACTAGAAACTTTCTTTTTCAGAGCTTATTACTTATTTTAATTAGAATCACAGATGTTAACTAATGTATTCTCCTTAACATCATAATAGTTGTGATGCTCTGGGGTAATACAATCTGGGGAAACTCTTTAAGAAATTAAGACTTGAGGTTTTTATCTTTTGAAGCCTGGATACTGCTTTGCCTTTTTGTAGACTCTGTATGATACGTAGATTCTATAACTTCCAAGTTTACTGACTAAATTGAAGCTTAGTGAAATATATTTTAATATAGAGTAAGGAAAAATTCTTTAAAAAGGTTAATTTTACAATGTCATTATTTATAAAGTTTTGAAGAGGTATTGAAGAAATCTTTTGGTTTTAAATAACCAAAAATATCCTAATAATTTTCTCCATTTCAGAAGCAGAAATAAAATTAAGTATTTTCAGTCAGTGCTTAAATAAACTAATAATACAGAAGTGAAAATTAAGTTATATTCACTCTGAATAATCTTAAGCGTTAATTGAAAAACACCAAGTTATATTTAAAAGTGTAGTTCTTTCGTGAGTTTATAGTGATGAAAATTTCCCTGAAAACAAATTATAATGAATACGAGTTAAGTTGACCTGATCTGTGACTGCTGCTCATGAGTTAGGTTATTAATTTTAGTAAGTTAATGGGATTATCATTTTTTCTGTGTTTGAACTCCATTGTAGGTGATAATTTTGGCTTGACGTTTTTGTGTTTTGCATAAAAGGAATATTCCTTTTTCTGCAACTGTGATCATAACAATCAGTTATCAACAAAGAACTTTCTGTGCTACTTATAACTGTGGTGAACCCAATCAAGTATCTCCCTTCCATCAGTGGTCACCCCTTCTGTAATAACTGAAATACAACTGAAAAGAAATTCTTAAGAGTTGGCAGCTTAATGGAACCACACTTGATCCTTAACCATGGGAGTAAAGCTTCTGTCTCAACTTGTTTCTGTTTATAAAAACCTCAGGAAAATACTACAAGTCTTTTGAAAGTTTATTCCTGTTTTCAGCTTGTAAATCGCTACTTTCCTATTCCAGGAAATTGAGCTTGAATGTGGAACCCAGCTTTGTCTTCTATTCCCCCCCGATGAAAGTATTGACTTGTATCAGGTCATTCATAAAATGCGTCACAAGAGAAGAATGCACT
This sequence comes from Bettongia penicillata ogilbyi, assembly GCA_023548195.1. NCBI lineage: Eukaryota > Metazoa > Chordata > Mammalia > Diprotodontia > Potoroidae > Bettongia > Bettongia penicillata. The sequence goes on along the minus strand of JAJHZJ010000470.1, from coordinate 15,229,188 downwards.
CACAGCCCCGTTCAAGAGGACGTCCTTCCCGTCGAGAACCAGTCCGGGATGTGGGAAGGTTAGAAACGTTCTTTGGACTGATAATAGGCACATGTATCAGAATAACATGATGGAGGAATGTGATTCGTCAAAAGTTTGCCCTGCGGTAAAGAAGAGAGAAAATCCTCAAATCAAGCTGCATGGACTAGTTTGTGGCTTCATTGAGGATTTCACATTGTCACCTTGGTCTCAGTCATTTTTCAAGAGGAAAATGGGGATCTTTCCTTATGCAGAAAAAAAATGTTTGCTAAAGAGTGATACCTAGTTTAGATAATTTACAAATAATACAATGTATAACATTGAAGTGAGGTAGGCTTTGATTTGCTATGAACAGGCTAGAATGGAGGAGGAATCAAAAGTTTATATGAAAAAACGTTGTTAATATTTTGTAAAAGCCTTTTCTTTCAGGTGTGTCTCTGGATAAGCCTTATCAGATATGGGACTTTTATAATGGATCACTAATAATTTTTCAGAAGATGGCACCTCATTTAGAGGATAAATATTTTAAGTTATTTTGATATTCAAGAGGAGCATTGTTGGGACTGTTTCAGATTGTGTCACCGTGATGTGTTAACCCCATTGCCAAATATTCTCTAACATGTAACCACTGAATTCATACATCTTGCTGAGCTTCTGAAAACAGTAGGTTCTTTCCAAAGGGGATCAGATGAAGTGGCCCTGGGAGACCCGGCAACAACCCAAAAAGAATGGCTGTTGCTGTGTCTGTTTACAACTTTTCCAGATGCTGGCAGTACTCGCGGACTTAAAATATTTTTAGAGGATCGTCATGGTTTATTGATCACTGCTTTATGAACTAAACAGCATTTTCCAGGAGAAAGGGGGTATAACTTGTTACAGAATTGGAGAAGTCTTTGCAAAGGACTGATTTAAGCCCTTCTACCAAACACCTTCCCCTGTAGCCACTTTGCATAAAGATAAATCTAAAGTTTTCTACTAAAGACTATTGGATGTGTGGTTTGATGGGATGAAACCTTTGGTTAAGTTTCCTTTTGGAGGAAACATCCTGTGGTAGGTACAGATATCCAACAAGAGCCCCTATTTCATTGAGCTTTAAAAGGACACTATCGAATAGGTAGGAGGAAACCTGGCAGAGCCCCCTTATTTTTGGCCTAAAAGGACTGAGCACCAAGATGTCTTTTGAAGTTTTAAACTAAGAGGTTTCCAGTGCAATAAAGTATTTACAAGTGAAGTTTTTACCTCAGTTTTGCAATGGACTGCAAACTATACATATTACACCACCACACCTTCTCTCAAGCCTGCCAGGGCCTCCATTTATGTATGTGGCTTACAGCTTAAAGTCAGTAGTTGGACTACTATATGAACTGTTACTATCATGTTTTATACCGGTCGTAAATGCACTCCCCAAACTACAAGAAAGCGGTATGTTTATTCTTTACACCAGCTTTTAATTTTCTTAGTCTTATTTACTGTAGATGCAACTGCTTTGTTCTGTTGGGGGGGGGAGGATTGGGGTTTTTCAGAGGCTTACCTTCACTTTTTTATTGCAGTTTGTATAAATATTGAGAATTGTTATCAGGGTGAAAAGTCAGTTAAGTGGAAGTAAATGTTGATTAGTGATTTTCCAGATGGTTGATGAAAAAAAAAGTGTTAATTAGTTGGAGTTTAACTTAACAGATTTTTTTTTTTTAATATCAAGGAAAAATGTAGATGGAGTTACAACATCTCATTGATATCTGAATATTTGGATAAATACTAAGAATTCTCCCTCTTTCTTTTGAGGTATCTTTTAGAGTCACTCTCTAGAAGTAAAACAGTGTTTTGTAATGCCCTATAATAATGACATTGAGATTTAAGGGGAAGAGTTATGCTTCTGCTTATTTTTGTCCCAAGGAAAATCCAACATAATGAACTGCCCATATTGGCTCTCAGATGTTTTCTTTTTGTGTGAAGGCCTAATAAAAATAAAAAAAAAATATGCCCTTAAGGATTGCTAGACACCTATCCATAAGATAAGTGATCTTTCCAAAGGCTTTGAAGACAAATTTACTTAGGTAGTTTTTTTTTTTTAACCTACATATATTTTTCTATTTGATCACTTGAAAGGAAAACACTGCAAGTAAATACATAGATACACACACATTCACACTTTACATAATTTAAAGCCGGTGTTTGTAATTACATCTGTAATAAAATATAGGTGGTTTGAGTTATGTGGTGGTGGGAACAAAGCGTAATGAATTGAGATTTTATTTAGAATAGTTGTGAAAATTAATGTTGAATTTTCTTTGACTCAGTTTGATTGATATTGTGTTTGAAATACTAAAATGTGACTTTACGTGTTTTGAGCAGGTTTCTCTTTCCAAGTGTCTGGTCTTACTTAGCATGAGACATCCGCATGACAAGTAGCTCTACCTCCAGCAGTAAAGTTTAGGGTATGGTTTGTGATAATACTAAAAACTTAAAGAAATGAAGATTTAGAAACTTTAGGTCTATTTGAAGCTGACTAAAAATTGAGAAATAATCCCTAAAGGAAACCATGGCCTGATCTTTTTGCTTATTTCTGTCAAATATTTCCCATTCTCAAAACAGGTTTCGGTTTAATGTCTAATGTGTCTAATTTGTATAGGCGTCGACCAGAAGATTATGATATTCATAACAGCAGAAAGAAACCAAGGATTGACTATCCTCCTGAGTTTCATCAAAGACCAGGTTATTATCTTACAATCATGCAAATATGTTTGATTTTTTAGAATTATTTTAGAATTATAGTGTTCATGCAGCAGTAAGAATTTAAAATTGGGAAAATAAAAGATCTGAATAATTAAATCGTGGAAATTATTTCTTTTCCTTACTGCCTTATCTCCTTTTTAAATTGGATTCAAAATTCAGGACCCATGGAGATCATTATAAGCAGTATATATAAGCAGTACTAATTTTAATGCTTTTTTCTCTTTACAAGAAACTTTTCTCTCCGGCCTGGCAATTTATTTTTCATTGACATTAAAATGAAACATACATTTTATTTACTATAGAAGTATATAAAGTTAAAAACATACATTAAGTTATTTTTTTTAATCCTATATGTTAGATGCTATGTCTGTGCTACACAGGGGAAAACTAAAGAATCATTTTAAAAGCCTATAACTGTTTTGAGAGAAAATGCAGAGGAATTTATAGTGAGAGCTGCTATAATAAGATTTTTTCTGTATAAATGGTGGTAGGACTAATGAATCCTGTAAAATCTTCAAAATTTTATGATCTCAAAGCATGAAGATACGCAGTTTAATGTTTATTTTATTCTTTTTTCTTCATCTGAAATTTTTGAGTTCTTTTAACATTTCTGTTCTAAGATGCAATTCTTTTTTTAAATTGATAATTCTCATAAATTTATACATAGTACCTCAGTTAAAAATTTGAAAACTGTCAAAAATCTTACTTTAATGAATTATAGATTTTGTTAAACTCTGAAGAGCTGGGGAAAGGGACTTACTGATTTTGTAGCCAACCCCCATTTTTAAAGGTGAGTCAACTTAAGACCCACAAAAATTGACTCCTTAATGGAATGGAATTCCACTGTCAATAGAGGAGCTGTTACTACAATTTAGTTCTTCTGTCTCTCAATTTGTTGCCTTTTATTTCTCCAGCTTTCTTTTTTGTTAGGTCTTCTATTGAATTGGCAGGTTTTATATCATTTATCTGCCTATTCTTTTGAATTTGGAAATACAAGCATTTGTGTTAAAGTTTGATTCAGGTATTTCCCATGCTAGCACCCTCATTATTAGGAAGTGGCCATATTTTTGTGTCAGAATATCAATCTAAAAATGTATGCAGAAACTCATAGTTCTCTTAATCAGATAATTAATTGCTTCCTTACTATCCATAATATCAGCAACACTTGAGACAGTTTCAGGTGGTACTGAAATTGCAGTGGCTGCATTTAATTCAGAGAGTATTAAAGTTGAGTGGAAAGACAGTTTTATTGATGAACATGAAAATTCTAAATTTGATTTACTAAAATGCTTGATATTTAAACAGGGTATTTAAAGGATCCACGCTATCAAGAAGTGGATAGGTAAGTTGGGTTTCTTTTGATTCATTTTCAGCAACATTCTAGGAACTGATTTATGAAATACCTGAATTTAGTTTCACAAATCTTATTCCCAACAGACGATTTTCAGGAGTTCGCAGAGATGTTTTTCTAAATGGGGTAAGTATTTTATACTTTATATTTAAAATATGGGGAAATTGGTATATGGTTCATTTGCGGTTCTAAAACATTACCTTATTTAATATTAACATTGTGGTCTTTCATTTTAGTCCTACAATGATTATGTGAGAGAATTTCACAACATGGGACCACCACCACCATGGCAGGGAATGGTTTGTATTCTGTACATCTTGATTTATTAAAAAATATTTAGCTTTAGTTGCAGTGCTAATGTGCTTTTGACAAAGATGTAATTTTTTTTCAGTTTATATACATCTGTATGTATGTGTATATATATATATATATATATATATATATATATATAGAGAGAGAGAGAGAGAGAGAGAGAGTATTATGTGTGTGTGTGTTTGTGTGTGTGTGTGTGTCTTGTACAGTGGCAACAGACATGCTTTTTTTGGATGAGGAAAATAATTTAATATGACTTGACTTGTAAAATCAGATATTCTTCTACCTTAAGCACTGAACCAGCCCTAATTTAAAATTCCTTGCTTTTGGTGACTTTTTTATTAAATAAATTTTTAATTATGGTGGAACTTTACATTGTAGAGGATGTTTGAGACATTGTTAATTAAACTTACTTTTAGAGTAATAGAAGCTAGGTAGTTGAAGCAATTTGTTTATTGCACCAGGGATATGTCTTCTTTCTCTAGTGCTTTTTGAAAATGCCAGTAAAATTTGAAAATTTATACTGAATACAGTTTGGAAAATAATAAAACTTCAGTTTTTACATCTTTGCTGATTTTTTGTTGAGAAGCTAATATAAAACTGGCTTCATCTACTTTTGTTTTTCATCTGATAGGGGCATTTTCATGCTTGTTCAGATCTGTGATCTACTAATGCAAATCAACAGTTCTGCAATTTAGTCCTAAAGAGTTGCTTGGAATGCTGAGAGTCTTAAGTAATTTGTTCAGAAGTGCATAGTATTTGTCAGACTGAACTTGAACCTAGATTTTCATGACTCTGAATGCTCTATTTATAAGGCAGAGGGTAGTGGTGGTGCAGTGGAAAGAGTGCTGTGCCTGTGGTCAAGGTCGAAGTTCAAATACAGCCTCAGATACTTACTAGCTCTCTTGTTCTTGGCCAGGTCACTTGACTACTGTTTGCCTCAGTTTCCTCAACTGTAAAATGAGGGTAATAATTGCACCTTCCAGAGTTGTTATGAGGATCCCATGAGAGTATTTGTAAGCCACTTTTGTACATTGCCTGCCGTTGTGAGTCTTAAGTTATCTTAGTCATTGTTACATTAAATTAGGGAAGAATGGAGAATGGTCTAAGTACATTTATAAATTCAAAATACATGAAGTTAGAATTATAGTGCTTATAGATAAGATTAAAAAAAGTTTTTGAGAAATAACCTGATAAGTATTTGGAAAATAAATAATATTCTTTAGATGCAAGTTAGTTTACTTTTTTTCCCCTGAAGTGTATATGCTAAGGTGGGCAACTTAATTGTTTATTGAGAAAGCTGCTTATGAAAATTTGTTTTCTGTTAGCCCCCTTATCCAGGAATTGAACAACCACCACATCATCCTTACTATCAGCACCATGCTCCACCTCCTCAAACCCACCCCCCTTACTCAGGACATCATCCAGTACCCCATGAAGCAAGATACAGAGATAAACGAGTAGTAAGTACACTTGAAAGCAAATATATGAGGGGTTGGATGGCTTTGAATTCTCTGGGTTGTGGATAATTTTAACCTCTGATTATATCAGATTTTATTCAGCTTCAAGCCATTTCATATTTCCACTGTAGACTTTATTTAAAGCAATTCTTATTTTTAATAAGATAGATGACCTTCAATTTTCCAGAAGTGATTTTTAGACACATTTGTCAAGCCTGATAAAATGCCAGTTAAATAACTGCTAACTAAGGTTAGTTTGGAATTGGCTCTATTCTTGATGAAACCTTCATTAAAGCTATTTAATTTCTACCCTTCCAAGCTGTTTCTAAGCTTTTCTAAATTCAGTATTATAGCCAGTTTTGGATTATGCTTACAGACAGGTTAGAGCTAATAGAAATACAGTAAGAAGCACCAAAAATTTAGTTAGCTTGATTAGATTATTTCATCATTTTTACAGGATATGCTAAAAATTGTTGATTTAGCTTTAAATTAGCATATCAAAAAAGATAGAACTTAGTTCATAATATTCTTTCTTCTTCATGTTAGTTTGTAATGTCTCATGCTACTTCAGAAGAATCACGGTGTTGAGTGTTACGTTAGAAGTCAGCCCCATTACGACATTTCTGGGTTTTTATAATAGATAGATAGGTCTGTAGAGTTATATTGGCATTTTATTCTGTCAGGAACAACATATAGTGTGCTTTTATTTTTGTAATTGCGCTATTCTTTCTCAGTTTCCATCCATCATCAGTAGCACATGGAAATCGAAGTTTTTTCCAGTATTATTAGATTTATGCTGAGTCATTCACAGTCCTATAAATCCCGTTTTTAATGGATTTCATCATAATAAATATGCCTTTTTTTGGTTCAGTTTATGCTTGTCTTGTGCATTTGCATAAAGTATGTTTGCACAAAGCAAACTAAGTTACTCTGTTTCACATCTTTTGCTCCAGATATTCTAGTTGACTTTGTTGTGAAGGGAGGAAACAAGAAAGCCAACCCAGATAAGTGACTTGGGAGCTAGAAGAATAAGAATAAGAACAGAAAGAGGCAGAGGGTTGAACATAGTTCTGCCAACATCTTACTAAGTAACATTTGTATTAATTTTCTCGTGAGCAATCTCCAATCTTGTCTGACCTTGACTTTTTAAACTCCTTTTTCTTTTTCCATATCATCTCTTTAATTCCAATTTGTAGTTCCAAGGTCATTCTAAAGTCTGTTTGACTGTACCTTAAATTCAAGGATTACTTCAAAATGTTTTCATGAGGCAGCTGGGTGGTATAAATCATAGCGCTGAATTTGAAATCATGGAGACTCATGTTCAAATTTTGCCTCAGATATTTCCAAGCTTTGTGACCCAGGCCAGATTATATAATCTCCCACTTTCCATCTTTTCATCTGTAAAATAAGGATGATAGCACTTCCTAGAGTTTTTGTGACAAATCAAACGAGAGGATATACATATACATATACGTACACATATGTAAAAGAGCCTTGCATACTTTAAAACACTGCATAAATGCCAGTGGTGGTTGCTATTCTCATTAATCTTTTCATGTTCTTTGTTTTGCCATTAGTAGCAGTAGGCTGTCTTTGAAAAGCTTCAGGAAGGCAGTTTTCACAGAGTATCCCAAAGATAAAAAAATTCTTGAGCTTTGTGTGAAGAAGGCACACTGTTACATGTGACATAGTGGGTGGAATTAGATGAGAGAAAAAAAGCAAACCCAAGATGTTACAGACTCCCCTCGATTCAGTGAGGGAATTTATGAGTAGAAGAGGATTGCTAAGCTATTATTTTAGTCCTAAAATTTTTGAAAAGACAATGGATAGTTTCTGGAAGTTGCATGGGAAATGGCTTGAATTCTTTAGTAGTGAAGGTTTTTGTATAATCCATATGTAGCATTGTACAGGAAAAGTTTCTCAGTCACTTGCACATTTTAAATTCTGTTTTTATCAAATTGTCAGACATCAAGTTCCATATGTTAATAGAAAGTGAAGAGTTCCTAGAATCTGTCCCCCCCAAAATTTTTCTATAAATTAGAACTTTATTATTTCTATTCCAAGCTTTCAGATTGACCTAAGTTTAAGATATTACCTTCTTTTCAGCATGATTATGACATGCGGGTAGATGATTTCCTTCGTCGAACCCAAGCGGTTGTCAGTGGTCGAAGAAGCAGACCCCGTGAAAGAGATCGAGAGAGAGAGCGTGATCGTCCTCGAGATAACAGAAGAGACAGAGATAGGGATCGAGGACGAGATAGAGAAAGAGAGAGAGAGCGATTATGTGATCGGGACAGAGACCGAGGGGAGAGAGGACGATACAGAAGATAATGTGTCTTGAAGCACTGATTGTTTAAAAACAACAAAAAAAATTCTTGTATTTTTTTTTGTGTGTTTACAAGTAGTAAATTTATTTTCAGATGTCTACTTAAAGTTCATTGTGTAAAAGGTTTTATTATGACCCTCTTTGTTCCAAGCATGCAGTAAATGAGAACTGGAAAAACTCAAATCAGCCAAAAAAAATGCACAAAGTTGACGTTTGAGTTGACACTTATTGGGGCAGAATGGAAAAGTCAAGAATGTAGATATTGATTCATTCTCCATAAGTTCATCTGCTTATATAGTGTGTTCCTCCTACAGTTTTTTGTTTTGTTTTTATTTTGTTTTTTGTTTTTGTTTTGGGATATTGATGGATAACTGCCATGATATATTATTTTGATGTTTTCCTGCAAGTAGTTGCGCTCGGTTCGGTGAAAATAATGCTGCTATCAAGTATGCAAATATTGAAGTATGATGGTTTGACTTTATGGCAGTGTTGTAGCAGCCTCTTGGTTTTTTTCTCCTTTTTTAAAATTTATTCTGTAAAGTCAGTCACATTTTTTATTTTTATTTTTTGCAGTCTTCAATGATGAAAGCAATATTAAGAAGACATTATTGATATCTAATTTTTAACCTTTTTAAAGAGAATCTTCCTATGTTCAGTAGCATTTTGGTCAATGCTATTGTTTAGCTTTCTCCTCCAAAATGTATACGTTGGCTTGGAATGTTCACAACCTTTGTGTATGGCAGCAGAAGAAACTCCTGTATTCTACATTGCTACCAGATTTTTTTTTTGTTTTTTTTTGTTTTTGTTTTTTTTTTTTGTAAAAAATAAATTGGTAAAGATTGACACTTCTGTTGTGTTTATTTCTTAGCTTTTTGAAAGTTATTTTTTTTTTTAACATTAAAAGAACATATCTTAGAGGCTAGATTTTGTAAGTTTGCTATTTTAATTTCCCGTGTCAGGAACCTTTTCTTGTCTTTTCTGTTTCCAACACTAGAAGTGTAACCCAGGCTGATTCTTTTATCTACCAAGATAAGGAGTAAGGAGGGAGTACCCTTTATTTGAAATTTGATGTGTTTTGAAAAACTGCTGCATTGAAGACTAATTTATGGTTCAGTATGTTCTCAAGATAGTTTTCTTGTAGCTTTCTTTCCTTGTTTTTGTAAGTACAGTTGCTTAAAAGCTGTTTCCTAACAGACCTTTCTAATTTGTCAGATCCTTATTTTCCATATCCTAAATTTGTAATAACCTCATGACATAAAAACACAGTTATGTTGCACTTTATTCGTAACTGAGTAATGTAGTGCAAATATTCTTGTCCCCATTTTAACAAATGTCGAAACAGTCTCAAAGAATTAGTCAATACTAGGCCAAGGTCATAAAGCTAATAAACTGTAAATCTGCAACTTGATCCTTGTTTTCTGACTCCATATCCTGTGGTCTTTCCACCTAAGTTAACATTCTTGCCTTTTCACTCCTACTAATAGTATTAATAGTTTTTGTTCTTAATTGTCAGATTTCCAGTGCTGCAGCTACATTGACAAATGAACAGGTTGTTTTTTTTTTTCCCCAGATGACCATTGATCATCTAGTCCAGTGGTCTCAAACTCAGAAATGGATCACAAAACCACATATTAGGATCTCTGTGGGACGCATATTGACTTAGTTTTAAAATTTAATATTATCTATCATATTTATTTACTGTGTTAAATATTTCTGGTTTACATTTTAATCTGGTTCGTCACATTCATGGGTGTTATAAGCTGCCTATTGGGCACTTGATCTATACCACTTTGATTTGCCAGATGATGTCCTGAAGAAAAAAGAGGGCTTCGAGAAGAATGGAATGCTCTTCTGCTGTCGAAATACAGCAGGACAGCAAAAATGCCATTGGATTTTTAGCAATGACGTAAGAGCCACCTCGAGGAGAACTGGTTAAGGGCCAAGAGCAAAAGCCAATGAGGTTAAATGAGAAGTCCAGTAAGCTGCAGGAGCAATGAGCTCTCTAAAAATCTGGTGGTGTGAGAAGAAAGAGAAGAAAGAAATTGACCCTGGGTGACAGGGTCAATTCAAAGATTTTTACCTTTCAAACTTGGAAAGCTAAAGAGGTTATGTTGACTTGTCAATTTTCTTGGTTTTATCAAAATTGCTGATTCTTGGGGGCAGAGGGTAAGAGGTGCTCTGTCTGTTATGGAGGTTCTTTAGGAATTTTGAACATTTAGGAGAGCTTTAGAAGTTGATAGCATTCCCTTGGTTCTTTTATCTCCTCAAACTTAAAGCTTCCTATTTCTTTGACATTACATATCCTTTAGTTATGCTCAGGGTTACTTTGGCTTGAAAAAAGGAATGGATTTTCCTTGGTAGAGGTTGGAAGACAGGCGAGGTGGAAGAAAAAAAGCATTTATGTGAGAAACTGAAGTGGAAATGATTCAGTTGTGAGCAATGAGTAAACACAAGGGGGAGAGGAAAAGAAGTGTTTGATATAGTTCCCTGTGTTGTCAACCAGGTAACCCTCGCTGGACCAGAACAGTATCAAAATATTGGAGATTTTGTCTTAAGTTCTTGATACTCTCCCCCTTTTTATCTTTTGCAAGAGCCTACCTCTGCCAAATTGTTTTGAAGCTAAACAAGCTGAATTTACCCGAGCTCAAAAATCTGTTTGAATCTGCCACATTACTAAGTAATTTTCCCTATTTCTCTCCTACACTCTGAAATTTTTAATATAGTCCAAACTCACTTTCTCACCACCTTTCAAAACTCCTATGGCTGTAACCTTTCCCACTCTTACCCTCTATTTCCAAGGTTAATGACCTCTTTGCTCAGTCTAATGACATTTTCTGCCCTCATATTTCTTGGCCTTTGTATCTAGCTTCTCTTTTCCTGGCTTCCATTCTCCTATCTCCCTGACCCTAATTTTATACTGTTGCTGACTCCTTAATATGTGTGCAATATGATTCCTTAATGTTTTGTTTTTGACTGCCTTCTTTGGGTGCTTTCCCTTTGTGATTTCATCCATTTTTGTGGATGTAATTATCAACTCTAGGCAGGTAACTACCAAATCTATATCTCAGCTTTTCCCCACAGCTTTACTCCAGTATTTCTGACTACTAGATATGGCCACTTTGATGGACTTACTGGTCCCCTCAAACATTAAAAAAATTGTGTTTTTTCTCTATACCCCCCACATCCCCATTTAACAATTAAAACGATAAAAACAAACCATAATAAGCATGCATACTCCAAAAATGTGTATTTCGTGATCCAGTGAGTATTTGTAAAAAGCACTTTGAACAGTGCCTGACACATAGACGCTATATAAATGCTTCCTTTCCATTAAGTATTCTTGACTCATGGTTTATCCAAAGTTATTTTTCTTTGAATATTGTTATTATATAATTTGTTTTAATTTTGTTCACTTCACTCTGTATTAGTTTATAGAAATCTTCCCACTTTCCTCTGAAGTTGCTCTTTTAGTTGTTTCTAATGCCAAAATTATGTTTTGTATAGCATTAATTAGGTATTGCCCATTAGATGGGCTGGGCACTTATATTTTTGTATGTAAATTCTTTTTTCTCTAATCATTTTGGGGCCTAGCAGTTTAATGAAAGGGCATAGTTTTGAGTTGCTTTCCATAATGACCAATTTCACAGCTACATCAGCAGTTCATCAGTGTGTCAAAATTCCCTTAGCCCTTAGAAAAAATGTGTTATTTACTTCTCGTCTTTGCCAATGTGATAGGTATGAGGGTCCCTCATCCAAAACAACTCAATACCTTCTCACCACCCCCACTAAACCCTACCTTTGCTTCAATTTCTGTAGATTATAATGACAGCTAGTGTTTATTTGATTCTTTATATTTGCAGGTCTTTTGCCTCCACAACACTGAGGTACTATTAACTCCATTTTAAATCACATACTTAAGTCACATATTAATAAGTGTAGGAGGTAGGATTTCAGTAAATCCAAAGTGATTTCACATCATTTTCACTGTCCTGCATTTCCTACTCATCCATGACTTCTCCCAGTCCATTCTTATGTCATTTTATCCCTTCTTGTATTCTGAGCATCTCTTGTCCTTAGAGTTCAGGCTTGCTTCATCCCTTCTCACAGTTTGATACCCCCTCAAGCTGACTTTCTTACATTAGAGTGGCAGTGTTTTGTATTAGATACAGTGCTAGGCCTGGAGTTAGGAAGACTTGTTCAGGTCCTGCCTCAGGCACTAAGGGCAGTTGGACTGGGAGAGCTAGAGTTCTGGTCCTGGAGTCAAGAAGACCTGAGTTCAAATTTGGCTTTAGACCCTTGAAATGTGACCCTGGGCAAATCATTTAAACTCAGTTTCCTCAACTGTAAAATGAAGATAGTATTTACCCCTGAGAGTTGTGTGAGGATCAAATGAGATAATATTTGTAAAGATCTTAGCGCAATGCCTGGCCTGTGAAAGGCACTTAAACAGATTGATGAGGAGAGGTATAAATAAGAATGGGACAGGATAAGAAGAGGGGATCTCTACTTTTTCATTCAGATGAGAGGGTAGAATGAAGGAGTGTGCTGAAACAGAAGATAGGGAATCTCCTTTGTGCTTAATGACGCAGTGAATCAAAGAGATATAAAAATTTCCTTGCTTAAGTGAGGGCCCAGGTGAGATTATGTAACAACTTTGTAGGTGGACCCACTCAAAGTGGTCTAATGATTTTCCCCAGCTCTTCCTAGTAGCATATGGAGGCAGATGAGATTAATCCAGGGCTGAGGTTTGGCGAGGTAGGATCAGTGATATGCCGGGAGTAAAGGATCTGAGTAGATGATGGTGTAGAGGGGAACTGGTACGAGTCAACAAGCATTTAATTAAATGCCTGCTGTGTTCCAACACTGCTAAATACTGGGCATACAAAGAATTCAGAAAACAAAGCAGGGGGGAAAACTACTTACTCTTAGGGAGCTTACCATCTAATGGGAGAGAGAACTTGTAAACACCTATGTACAGTAAGGATAAATTGGAAATTATTTTAGAGGGATGCCATTAGATTAAGGAAGATTGGAAAAGGCTTCTTGCTGAAAGTGGGATTTTAGCTGAGATGAAGAAAACTGAGAGGTAGCAATGAGGAGAGAGAGAATTTGGGCATGGGAAATAGCCAGTAAAAATGCTCAGAACCCAGAGGTGGAGTGTTTTCTGGGAAGAATAGCAATTCTTATATATCAGAATATGTAGAGACAATTAGAAGGGTAGGTGAGGAACTTTGAGAGCAAAATGGGATATATATGATCCTGGAGTAGGGAGGTACTGGAGTTTAGTTGAGTAGAGAGGTGATATAGTTAGATCTTTTAAGATCAATTTGACAGCTGTGTACAGAAGGATGGACTGCAGTAGGGAGAGACTTGAGGCCAACCAACAGGAAATAATCCACATGTGAGGGGTGAGGGGATCTGCACCAGAGTGTTGTGTGTTTCAGATGACAAATTAACAGCATATATAAGAGATGTCTCAAAAGGTACAAACAAGTCCTGGCAATAGATTGGTTATGGGATTGAGAGGGTGAAGATCAAGGATGCCAACTATGTTGTGAGCCTGAGTGACAGGGAGAGGATGGTGATGTCCTATAAGGAAGAAAGGAGGGTTTGGAGGGAAAGATGTCCAGTGGGGGAAAGAACAGTTCAAGATGTCTAAATGGTGACTGGCGGTGCAAGATTGGAGGTCAGGAGTGAGGTTAATATTGGACAAATAGATCTCGAAGACAGTTTCTTAGAGGTGACAATTAAATCCATGGGACTTGAGGAGTCCATCCAGTCAAATAGAAAAATGGGAGAAAAGCACTCAGGATAGAACTTTGGAGGGCACCCACATATAGCAGGCATGATGACCTGGATGAAGATCCAGGAAAGGGAACTAAAAAGGAAATTGGTAGGAGAACCAGGAAAGAGCAATGTGTAAAAATCTAGAGAAATGATTATAACCAATATCTTGGGGGAGATTTATACCCAACCCATCTCCCCACTTAGAAAGTCCTGACTTGAAATTTCATTCTTAAGGATACCGCTGATGAATATGGCCTGACTTTCTCTTCAAGGCCTCTCCCTAGTGGAAGCTATTGTGTTCTTCTCAGACTTGAGGTGGGATGTGGGATTCTTTGGAATGATAGCCTGAAACTATGGGTGGTATGGTATAGAGATGCTTTCCCTATCCAAGAGATACTTTGCCCTCCGTTTTGATAATGTCCATGTCCAGTCTCATTAGATTTGATTATTGTTTTATGGACCACCTATTGTTTTGAGGAGTATATGAGCTGAGTCCTCTGCAGTGACTGATGTGAGACAGTGAAATGATGATCCTTTTATTTATAACCTGATGGATATTTTATGTATATTATATATATATATTTATGCATTATTTATATATACAATAGTTATATATTTGTGTGTGTGTGTATATATATATGTATATATATATATATATGTGTATATATATATATATATATACACTGGCTAAATTACTCAGAAACTATGTCTCTCAAACTATTCAATAATCACAGTTATGGCTGCCAGGGAATGGGACTTTAAAGGAAAGAAGATAGGTCTGCCTTAAGGTCTCCCAGGAAATAGCCTCTCATGCAAGAACTCATGGTGAGATTTCTTCAAGAGGCCTTTCTGGCAGAACTCTTTCTGAGATTTTGACTCTCCTCAACCTAAAACTACTGATTCTAACTTTGGATCATCTCTGGATAAATATATACGTGTCCATGTATCTGTTCTAAGTGTTTGAACTACAACCTTTCTGAATTTTTACTTCACACAGTAAGGAGTGATCTCCTCAGCACAGGGGCTGAGATATATTAATTGCTATTGTGCGCACAACATTTTAGAGAGGCTACATGGGAGGTTTGAATGCTTTGTGGAATGGGGTCTTGTACCATTTCAGTGTTGTCAAGCAAGCTTGGTCCAAAATCTCTTGCAAGAGAGTTCTAGTAGAAGAACCCTAGACTTCTGGAAAGTGGTGTAGTATTCTGCCAGAGAGCTTTTGAGAGTTCCACTTAACAGGCCTCCATTTCACAACTAAGGCCATTATAAGAGTGAACTGTATGTTCTTGTCTGTCGTTTTCTTTCTCAACTTTTTGCTTTCTGAGTCACTAAGGCTCTGTTCCATTTGCCTCTGTGTCCCTCTGTGTCCCTTTGTGCGAGGTTTTCTAAGATTAGTTTGTTAAGTAAGGGAACTGAAAAAGCTGAGTGCTCTCTTAGTAAAAGCATCAAATTTGTTTGGTTGTTTTACTTTTGTGAGGCTTTAACTTGGGCTCCAAGCTGATAACATCTCAAACCAACCACACTACAGGTTGGGTTTCTTTGGAGCAAGTTCATTATCTTAAATGAAGTTAATTAATGAGCCATTTAAAGACACTTTAGGATGTTTAAATTAAACCTAGGGACCTGTCTCCTCCACCTTCATCCCCCAATATACTAGAAAGGACGATGTGTTGAAAATTTGAAAAACAAATTTTTTGTCTTGTAAGACACTTTTATCATGACTTTTATATCCATGGTCATAAATATTATCATTCTAGTACTTCAGCAATTTGTTTAAAATGTATATTAACATTGCAAAAGCTGTTTTTGTAAGTAATACTGGTCAAAATTGTGAGAGAAATACAGTTCTCTTGATTTGTAAATTATTAAGTGTAAATAACACCATATTCTAAAAAGTGTAGAGAAGTGGGATAAAAGTGTGATTTTTAATTTGGAAAAGTAGTAGGCAAAGTTTTTGTAATGTTAATGGGGTTAGGCAGTAGCCATGATGGGGTAAGGGTTCTAGGAGTCCACTCGAACTCTCCTCGAATCTTCCCTCTTGATCTGGCTTTTTCGTACCCAAATTTGTTATCCTTCATCTAGCCTAGCCCTCCATTGTCTGTTACCTACTGATTCCCATGGCTTACTTCCCATCTTTAATACTATTAATATTATTTAATCTATGTTCAAATCTGTTCCTCCTAACCTTGCCTAATATTATCTGTATCTCCAGGTAGTTTTTAGTTACTTCCCACCCATTCTCTTGGTTCCTGGAGTCTGACTTGTAGTCACCCCCCATCCCGTCAAGGTCCTCTTCAAGACCCTCCCCCTAGACCTTTTCTCTCAGACTACTAGACCACCCCAGATCCCTTCCACAATCTTTCTGTGTATAAGACCCATACTGTTTCCATGAAGGTGCTCAGATTCCTTAAGAGTTTAGCCAATGGTGAGGCTCCTTAAGATTCTACCCAATATGGTGGATCTGTAATAAATTTTGTTTTTCTTTGGATGAAAGAGGGCTTGGATCGTCTTCCTTCAGGCAGGACCCAAGTGTGTCACTATTTCAGCATCCCGAACATCCCAAACCTCAAGCCAGAATCCCTGCTCTTGTGTTTCAACAGGAACATAAGCCATTGAGTGTGTCCTAAAAATTTTTATAATCACTAAAATCATCTTAATGTTTTTTTTTTTAAAGAATTTGTACCACAAATTTCTTCATATATGGGGACTAAGAACAGATAGTGTAGGTTTCTCTTTTGGGAGAATGAGGGATTTGAAGTTCTTTGATGTCCTAGGTGACATCACCTAATTTTGTGATATGCAGATTAATGAAAAGAATAACCTGAGTTGAAGTGAACGCCATAGCTTGGGAAAGAAGAGTTGTTATAAGACGTTGGTTTAACAATAGTGTGTGCAGTCTGGAATATGGTTGAAAGCAAAGGAAAGTTAAGCATCTTGAGTAATGAATTTGAAAGATGTAGAAAGAAATAAAAGCTTCAGTGAAAATATGGAAGGTGGATAAGAAGGCTTGGGAACAAATGGGGGACATAACTGTGCACACAGCAGGCATTCAACAGCAAGCCCATGTACTCCAAACTCCTCCAGTCCCTGGATAGTTGCTCTCAGTGTCTTTGTGCCAGCTGTAGACTGTGAAAGCATGTTCAGAGAGTGTGAAGAAGTTAGATTTTGTTTTAAGTAGAAAAACTGAGAGTGGAGATTTTGTAGTTCAGTTTGAAAGTCAACTGAAAAAATTGAGTTAATTGAGTGTTAAGAGAAAGCAAAATAGAGAACCACATATTGCAATCCCTTCTTGTTATATATTGTCACTTGGAAATCTTTTGCAGGGAATCCCATAGTATGAAATGTTTGGAATAAATATCCATTGTGTGTGAGAAATGATCAAAACTTTTGTTTCCACAGAAATTGTGTAATATATAATTTGTGAAATCTAGAGATCCATATATACCAGAAAGTTTTTTGCATCAAATGTAGGAAAATAAGTTGAAAGTAGAAGACACTTACAACATTGACTGGTACTAGATTATCTTCTAACAGCAGAAGAAGGAATATAGAGAGATATAATGGAGAAATTTGTTTTCATAAGTTCAGAATAATCATCAGCAGAATGGGAGACATAATAAAGGAGAGAAGTTAGCTAAGTAGAGTAAAGGTTAAGTCTTGGTTGGAATGCTCATGTGTAATAATCTCATGAATATTAACTTTTCCTCCTCTGGGAGGGATAAAGGTTCATTTAAATGGCCATAAAACACATGTAGTAGGATAGGGAAAACATGTTAATGGGAACTATGAAATAGGCATATCAGAAAATTGTACCCTGTATTCCCAGCAAACAGGGAGACAGAGGTGGGACTTTGCAGTCAGGCATAGGTTTTTAAGGCTTACTTTTGCTTCTGGAGGGTATGTCCATCCAACAAGACACCTACCACTGCAGTTGTGTTAATAAATTTATTTATTTTATCTTCACTCCTCTTGAGCCTGAGTGAGTTATTTCTCACAGTTTTGGTGCATAAGTTGGGAGAATTTATAGGCATAGGACCAAGTGCACCCTTATCTTCAAAGGAGGAGAAGACTCACCCCATTAATTTTAATGTCCTTTATATACTGGGTGTGAACACTCTCTCTGACCAACTGCAGAAACCTGAGGCAAATTGAAAAGAAGGGATGAACAGAAAAATATAACCTGGACATAGAAACCATGGTCATTGCACAAGTTTGTAAATGGGACTGAGTAAGAAAACTGGCTATTTAAGTATTGCCTTGTTAGTGGGGGAGGTATCCTACAAAATCTAGGGTTGAATAAATATTGGAGTGGTCTAGGACCATTGGACTGTGGAAGGCATCCACACAGTTGTGTAGAAAGGATCTGCATGGGGAAATGTGGGAAGTAAGAGAGTTCTGTTGTCCACATTTCTAGGTGATAAGGGTTGTGACCTAGCATGAACAGGTTAGAGGTCAGAAACTAATGTGCAGGCCCAGGAGCTGTGTGAGAAAGATCATATCAGAGAGAACATGGAGTCACATGGCCAGGGGATGGTGTCACAGAAGATTCAAAGTTCAGAAAACAGCAATAAAAAGCCCCATCTTCCTGCATGTGTTTGTTGTCTTCCTGCATTTGTTGTCATCTTCCTGTAACCTTACTGGGGAGGCTACCCATCCATTCAGGAGGAATAGATATAAAGATTAATAAAAGCTTTCCTGATTTCACTACAGGCATTGTTCTTTATTTAAGGTAAGCATGTTTCTCACTGTTGGGAGCTTGTTAAATGGGCTCACTCCTAACAGTTCCTGGGGGCTCATTTAGGATCTTTAGCATCAGAAAGGTTAGGATGGAATCTTGCTTGTGGGGAATAGAAGTGCGCACATTGATTTTTCAGTGACCCAGACACCCACAGACCCGGATCCCCTCCTCTCACTGCTAACTTCTCTTGGACTATTTGAAATTGTTGTGAACTCAAGAAAGCAGCTAAAACAATGGATTGAACCACCAGAGACAGTGTAAGTCAGGGACCTGAGCAACAGCAGAAAAATCGGTGGCTAAGTAGTGCCTTGTGTGCCTCGGGATCTTAGGCACTACCAGTCCTTCAGGAACTTTAGGAGTACTAGTCCTAACATGGGGAATAAGTGCTCTTAAAACAATGGTACCAGGGAGGGGATGAATAATTCTCTGGGTATTCCTTTGGAAGCCCATTTGAAGGAATGCTGGCTGTATTCCTTCCTCTGTCTGCTCTGGAGAGACAGCAGAGAGAAAGAGGGGGAAGGGAGAATCTAGATTCTAGGAAGGATCCTTTTGAAATTGACTTGGAATCAGTCAGAGATAATTGACATGAACAGATGAATTTTGACCACTCTAATCTAAAATCAGTTTATTTCCTAAAAAGAGAGGAAATGTATTGTTCTATGTGTTCTCTGTCTGTGTGTTTGTGAAGTTTTTTGTTAAATTATAAATGCAATCATGCAGCCAGCCTGAGTAGCAAGGACTATGGCTGGACTTCCCTTGGAATTTTGCTATCTCTTAATCTCCCCTTTTTCCCTCCCTGATTATAGCAGCCTCAGAGGAGTGAGTGTGCTGGAGAGGGAGAGAAAGAGAAAGATGTTTTACTGTGTGATTTGATAATGGTGTTAATATAGTTTGAAAACTTTTAAGAAGTTGTTAAAAAATTCGTTCTTTCTGCATTCTACATCCCTGGTCATGTTCTGTGAAGGTGAAAAAGAAAGAATTTTGCTCTTTCCAGAGTATTCAACTTAAAAAAAATGTAGCTCTCTTTTGCCAGTTTAATTAGCCTACTTTTGAAGGTGTTATTTACTTCAGCATTATTTTGGGTCTCCTGTAGCAAGCAGATGATTTGCTTTTCAAGTTCTCCCATGGCCTGAAACGATTGGATATTTATTTTGGAGGTACTGGATGCAGAAGCCTTGACTTCCTCTGACAGTAGGCATTGTTCTTCCTCATCTGAAAGGATGGAAGAAAATACCTGTTCACCAAAAAGTAACCTTTCTATAGTCTTATTTTCTCCCCTTTTTTGGTGGTATTTTTTCCAGTCAGTTATATGATTTTTGAGTCCTTTGTCAAGAGGAATGTATACTCTGGGGACCTGTAAGTTCTCAGTTCCCCCAAGGTGGCACAATTAAGGGAGAGTTTTCTCCTCTCCTGGCCTGCACACTGGTCTGGAAGCATGCAAAAACTTTTCTGCCCAGAGTCTGAGAGTAGTAGAATTTCCTCTCCGCAACTGCCTCAAACTCTGCAAAGGCAGGCCTGCTCTTCAGTCCTGGGCTGGGCCAGTGGTTGAGATTCAGATCAGCTGCTCAATTCCCCCAGGGCTGACCTGAAAAATAGATCCAGGAGAGATAATCTAAAAATTATGGGACTTCCTGAAAACCATGATCAAAAAAAGCCTAGACATCATCTTTCATGTAATCACCAAGGAAAATTGCCCTATTATTCTAGAATCAGAGGGAAAAATAAATATTGAAACAATCTCCTGATAACCTCATGAAAGAGATCCAAAAAGAGAAACTCCTAGGAATATTGTAGCCAAATTCCAGAGTTCCCAGGTCAAGGAGAAAATATTGCAAGCAGCTAGAAAGAAACAAATTGAGTATTGTGGAAACACAATCAGGATAACACAAGATCTAGGAGCTTCTAAATAAAGGTATCAAGTGGTATGGAATATGGTATTCCAGAAGTCAAAGAAACTAGGATTAAAACCAAGAATCACCTACCCATCAAAACAGTATAATACTTCAGGAGAAAAAAGGTCATTCAATGAAATAGAGCACTTTCAAACACTCTTGATGAAAAGACCAGAGTTGAAAAGAAAATTTGACTTTCAAACACAAGAATCAAGAGAAGCATGAAAAGGTAAACAGGAAAGAGAAATCATAAGGGACTAACTAAAGTTTAACTCTTTACATTCCTATATGGAAAGATAATATTTCTAATCCTTGAAACTTTTCTCAGTATTTAGGTTGTTGGTGTATATGTGTGTGTGTGTATACACACATATGCAGAGCGAGGAAAAGAGAGGGAGAGGGAGAATGTACAGGGTGAGTTGTATAGGAAGGGATCATATTTAAAAAAATAAAATTAAGGGATGAGAGAGGAATATATTTGGAGGAGAAAGGGAGAAATGGAATGATGCAAACAATCTCTCATAAAAGAGGCAAGAAAAAGGTTTTATAATGGGGAAAAGTGGGGAGGTGACAGGGAAAAAGAAAAGCTTACTCTCATCACATTTAGTTCAAGAAAGGAATAACATGCAGACTCAGTTTGATATGAAAATCTATCTTACACTACAGGAAAATAGAGGAGAAGGAGATAAGCAGGTTGGGAGGGTATGAATGAAGGGAGGGTAAATGGGAGGAGGGAGCAATTAGATGTAAACACTCTTGGGGAGGGACAAGGTCAAAGAGAGAATAGGAGAAATGGGGGCAGAATAGAATGGAGGGAAATATAGTTAATCTAACGCAGCATAGCTATTATGGAAGTCATTTGCAAAATACATATATGTAGCCTATATTGAATTGCTTGCCTTCTCAGTGGGGATGGGTGGGGAGGGATGAAGGAAGAGAAGTTGGAACTCAAAGTTTTAGGAATGAATGTTGAGAATTGTTTTTGCATACATATGGGAAATAAGAAATACAGATAATGGGGTATAGAAATTTATCTTGTCCTACAGGACAAAAGAGAAGATGGGGATAAGGGAAGGGAGAGATGTTAGAAGGGAGCGATAATCAAAATGCTTGGTGTTTTGAGGTGGGGGAAGGGGAGACATGGGGAACAAATTTGGAACTCAAAATTTTATGGAAACGAATGTTGAAAACTAAAAATAAATAAACATAAAAAATGTGGCTATATTGATAAGTTAAATTGTTAGGCTCTTATCCTCTAAGTTTTTTTTTTTTTTTTTTTTAAGGAACAAAGAAGCTGGAAGAAATAGTGAGTATTTGGTTTATTTGAAGGGGAGCATATGGGTAGGATGGTGAAGTATCCCATGTGCTTGGACCTTGTATTCCCTCCCCCCTCCCCCATCCCTCTTAAAAAAACATTTAGCCTGACTGGGAAACCAATAGACAAATTGTGGAAGGTTATTGAATTTAAAAATCTGAAAACTGTTTACTGTGATTTGTAATTATTGCTATTAGTTATTAAGCTCCCAAGCTGCATGCTTGGAAGTCACACTTTTTCAGTATTAAATTATTTATGCCCTTTTGCCTGGGCAAGGAGATATTTTAAATTAGTCTTATTCAAAACTTTTTGAATCTGGAAAAGTCTTCCTCCCTCTAGGGAGTGGCAGACCTCACCTAAAGTGGAATCTCTTTTGTAATGGAAATTAGCAGAATAAAAGACAGGCAGTATAGAGTGGAAAGTTGAGTTTTAATTTGATGAGATCGCAAAGCTAAAATCTGTACTTTAGGTTTGAATTGGGCCAATATATCTGATGCCCGACTATGTGTGTAAAATTGCAAATTCACTTTAGAATTTCAGAGATTTCTTTTAGAAGTATTAATTCTGAGGGGAGGAGGGGACATGGAAGATGGCCTTTCAACTCGAGTAAAAGGAAATTATGAGAAGTTATAAATAAAGTTTTCTTTCAGTAGCAAGAGTATTTGGAACAGAAACGAAGGGTAAGATATTTATCATTTGTGATTATAAATCCAGGTTTGATATGTTTCAAGTAAAAATCTGTCCTGAAGGAATATAGGGCAGCATCTCAGAATGTTCTTCCTATCGGGATTAAACAGACAAATAATGATATTTGGCATTTTTGATTGTAAAGTGCTTACCGTAAGGATGGGTATATGTTAGATGCCACATTAATCTAATGTAATTGTTACACAGTTTTATATTTGAAGTTTGTTGTATATAGATTGGGGTTTTAAAAAGGATGTGATAGAAATTTAATAATTTGAAACTTTGGTTATAAATAAGCAGTGAAAATGCTCATGTTTGCCATATAATGGTAGAGTTAATTTCTTTGCTTTGAGCTATAAGGGGAATCCGGTATAGATAGTTATGGTAATTAAGATGTGGAGGAACTGTATAATCTGAGTAATGGGATTGAGAGACTTGGAAAGATGAATAAGGGTTTTGACTGAAGTTGAAAGTCAGATAAGAAGGCTTGAATAGTTCTGGATGCATCAGTTTCAGATGGTTTTAGTAAGTAGTGAGGGTGTGAGGAAGTATTTTAAGAAGAGAAAAAAAATCATGTAACTTGATTTGATAATTAACAGCTCAATCAAATTTGGGATGACTCCATCTGATTAGGATGATAGAGTGTGCCCACGTGGTAGTAAGGAGATGAATTACTAGGCAAGGTGATTTGGAAATGCATTCAGCTGAATGAGTAATGGCTTATTTTAATCTTTCAGTACATTTAAATAAATTTAAATTTTTAGGTAATCCATCTAAATGTTGTTAGGAATAGCATTGTTAAATTAATGATGAACTGGTTAAAAGCTGTTATTAATTCTGTATAAGAGTTTCTGTGTTGTAGAATTCCTACTGAGAAAATAAGAATCCTTGGGAAAAATACATATACATATATATACATATATATATATATATATATATATATATATATATATATACACACACACATACACACACACACATATATATGAGTGTGATATTCAAGTCTGTTCCATCTAAGGATGTATTAAGTATGTGAAAAAGTTTGGATTTGCTGTGAAGAAGGAAATTTTAAATAAAATTGTTTTTGTTATGAATCAAGCATTTACAAAAGTATGTTTGGAAAGGGAAGCTTATGGGCAAACGTGAAAAGGCCTTGCATTTTAGATTTTTCCCAATTAGGTTCATGAAGGTTTTGTGATAAATTGTAAATTGTTCTTAAAAGAGGAAGATATTTGTTATATGAAGAAATGTTTTGTAAAATCTTTTGTATGATTTTTCAAAGGTCTACCTACCAATTTATATTTGCAAGTTAATTTCTTATAATAACTAAAGGATTTCTGGGGGTTGGAAGATTAGGTACAAGATCAGGGAGATCAAAAATTTTATGACTCCAGGAAGCTCTGTGATTGTTTTAAGACAAAAAACCTACTGGCTTCATCCCCCTTTCCTTTTGAAGTCCAGTCATTGCAGAAGGACTTCTCAAGATCTAATCTGAACTGGAGAGGCTAAGAGAAGAGATGTTAACTCTTTCTATTGTCAAAGGAGAGGAGTGGTGCCAGCCCCACCCAGGGGTTGAAGAGTTTAAAATGATATCCCAAATGGTGTGGCCCTTCACTTTGTTAAAGATGTAATCTCTATGTAAATTCTAAACTATATATGGAGTTCCTAGATCAAGAATTTGTTTAGGTGATAAATAATCTCTAGTGATTGGCTTTTAGGACAAATAGAAGGTTTAAGATGTAAGTGCTGGTAAAATTTTTGATTAGTGAAATCTATCATTTGGTAAAAAGCTTCTGGGACCATTACTTATTGTGTCCTCAGCCTGGGATAGAATGCTTCTGGCTCAATTTTACCATTGTGTTCCTTTGAAAAGGAATGTTTTCCCATTTGACTATTTCTGAGTCTGGGTATAAAGTGGAGATGATATCTAATTATGTCCTACTTTTCATCTACGTGACATGTTTCTACAATCAAAGGAAATAATTTAAAATTTAAGTACAATGCAAGTAGTGGAGTCTTGCTGTTTTCAATTAATTAGGTAAATGGGTACTCTGGTAAGGTCTTGTGAAGGATAAAATCCCTGAGAACATTCTTTCTGAATTTTATGGGAATAGTTAGATAAAGGAAAGGAAGGCAAAGTACAAATGTGATGTTGTATCATTGTTCCATAGGACAAGACTGGAATTTAAAGTTGGCTGTTATTGGATGTTATCTACACAGGGACTAAGGAAGGAATCTGGGGTGGCCCCAGGTGGTCTGAGGGCTCCAGGCATGATCTTGATTGGAATGATCAGTAACCTGGAGAACTGGATTGATAGAGCATAATGATATGCCTCTGTGTCTCTAGAGAGCTAGTTCATGTGGGACAAAGTGAAGTTTTCAGGGCGGTTAGAGAGAAGTGGAACTAAAATTCTTTGGGGGTAATGGACAAATGCCCTAACTTGGATTAAGGTTTTTACATGTTACAAAGACTAATTGGATAAAAAAAAAATTGACTGAATTAATTACTGAGACTAAATCAGAGATATCTTTAGTTTGGTGAAAAGAATTTCAGTCTGAGTTTCTTAGAGCAGGTAACATCTGGCAATGTTTGGCATTGATGGAAAAGTTAAATGTTTCTGTTTTGATTTGAATTCATTTCATGAACATAAGTTAAAGTTAGTGTTTGAACTTATCATATATGTAGCTCATTCTTTTAGATTAAGCAGGGTTAGAAAGGGATAGAGTAGTCTGAGAAGCAGATGTAAATCTATTAGAGCAATAACAAGGTTTTAATGGTAAATTTGATTTTATGATTGTTATTTAATCAGGAATTTAAAAAAAGTATGGAAAGACATGCAAGTTACCCAAGAGTTGCTTCAAAAGATGTTTCTTAGCCAATGTGAAATTATAGTCATATCTGAAACTGATTATTGGAGCTTGCTATTTTAAGATTTTATGGAACTATTAACTGATTGTTCTTTTGAGTCCAACTCCATGTGTGGATAGCAAGGAAGATGGTCTGAGCCACTGATCCATGGTGCCAACAAGCCTGTGAGATGCTGGTATGAACTGCAAAGAGGTGATCTCATGGGAAGGTTGAGAGAGTGGCTGTTCAGCCTTAGCTGAGGTAGGATTCTCCTGACTCAATTACCCCACTGACACCTGGCAAGACTTTAAGCCTGACTCAATGCTAGTTGACAACCTATTCCAGACTGAAATTGAGAAGAAGTTAGGGAGATGTTGTTTCCCTGAAATGTCCCTACTCAGTGGCAATTTCCTATGATCAAAAGTTTTGTGCGTATAATGCCAGATCTATTAAATAATAGGTTGTTGTTGGTGGAACATCAGATATTAAGTCTGAAATTAAGCTACTAGGCTTAGGACTTTAGACCAACACCAATGTTAGGGTCCTGTAATTCTTAGTAATAGTGTGGAGACAATCAGGTCAAGGGCTTGTGAGGTTTGCATGCATAGTTATTATTTTGTCTCGGTTAATGCTGAAAGAAAAATGCTTTGTGGCCTACCTTGTACATGCTTTAAAAGAAGCATCATATGACCAGAGGTTGGGATTATTTCATGATGTAATATGTACTGTGTTAAAAATGATTACTTATTGTATTTATGTAAGTGCTGGATCTTGTTATTAATTCCATAGTGAAATTTCATCTTCCTAATGGGGGAAATGAATAGCGAATTAATGTAAAATGTCAAAACTGGGTTCTAATGTCAAATTTTTAAACATGACAATTGGCCAGAGTTCCAATTTTGATTTTTTTAAGAGCAATAAATGTATAAAGCTTAGGAATGGTCATCTAAAATGGCATTAAGATCAGTTTTGTAGAAGAATGGACTTCTGGATTTCTACAAGAAGATAAAGGGAAGCAGATGCTGAGATGTGGTGCTGAAGATGGCCAGAAGGAGCATCCAGACCAGAAAACTGCATCAGATGATGTTCCTCCCCAGACAGCTGTATGAGATAGAACCTCTGAATGAATAATTCATTCATCTGCCTTTGTATTTTGAATCTCCGTATCTGTACTTATAACAAGGGGACTGCCCCTTGTAATCTGTCAATGCATTCATCAACTTTGCCCCCTTCCCAAATTCATATAAAAGGTGATAGTTGAAGGGAAGAATTCATAAGGGAAAGAATGTGAAGGGGTATTTATTGATTGGATGCAGGTGTGGAAACAGAAATTTCAATAAAGAAAAAGGGGAAATTTGTGCGAAGTAAGAAAGTTCTGTTGTCCACATTCCTAGGTGATAAGGGTTGTGACCTAGCATATACAGGTTAGAGGTCAGAAACTAATGTGCAGACCCAAGGAGCTGTGTGAGGAAGGGCCTATCAGAGAGGAGAACATGGAGTCACAAGGCCAGTGTCGTGAGAGATCCAAAGTTCAGAAAACAGTATAAGGAGCCCCATCTTCCTGCATATGTTGTCATCTTCCTGTAACCTTACTGGGCAGGCTACCCATCCATTCAGGAGGAATCAATGTAAAGATTAATAAAATCTTCCTGATTTCACAACAGGCATTGTTCTTTATTTAAGGTAGGCATGTTTCTCACTGTTGGGGATTGTTAAACAGGCTCATTTCTTTCTTTCTTTTTCTAATTTTATTTATTTTCAGTGTTCTACAATCACTACCATATAAGTTAGGTTTTTTCCCCCTCCCTCCCCTCCTTCCTCCCTTAGATGGCATACAATTTTATATAGATTCTGCACATACATTCCTGTTAAATACATACTATTAAATATATATATGGTCATGCTGTGTAGAAGAATTTAAAATAATGTGAGAAATCATATAACAAACCAAAACATAATACAAAAGAAAATGGCCTGCTGCATTCTATGATTGGATTCCATAGTTCCTTCTCTGGATGTGGAAGGCATTTTGCCTTAAAAAATCATTAAGAATTTTAAAATTCCTTGTATTGCAACAAAGTTCTATGTCTACCAGAAAAATCCCTTGCATACTGTGGTTGTTGCTATGCACAAAGTTCTCCAAACAAGCTCCTTTCTAACAGAAAACTTATCCATCACAGACTAATATTAAACAGGATATATACAAGAATCTCTAAGAGAGAAGAAGTAGGATGGGGAATCAAAAAAGTAAGGCACCAGGAAAGCAGAAATGAAATTCTCCAGGAAACATTCCTCTCCTTGGGAGGATATGTGGGAATGTCCCAGCATGTCAGTGATGCTAGTGGGTTTGGGAAGGATATCCTTTGTAAATTCCCTAGAAGTCAGTCAGAGTAAATTGGCATGTGAAAGTCTGAGTTTTGACCAGTCTAAATTTAATCCTAAATTGGTTTACTTCCTTGAAAGAGAAGATCTGCATTGCTCTGTCTATTTCTGTTCTGTGTATGTGTCTATGTGTTTGTGAAGTATTTCATGTTGGTGGTGTAAGGTTTAAAATTCAGCCAGTCACAAGAGCAGCAAGGATTGCAGTTGGCCTTTCCCTTGGAATTCTGCTATCTCTTTCTCTCCCCCTCTCCTTTTCTCTCTGTTTACAGTAGTTTCAGAGGAGTGGATGGATAGAAGAGAGAGAGAGAAAAATATTTTACTGTTTAGATTATGTGAAAGGTTGTGAGTGAGAGTTGAAGTGGGTCAGAGAAATGTCAGGTCAGAATTAGAAAGAAATAAGGTATGTGCAGTTTTAAAGGAGCTTCAATCAAAGTCCACTAAAGAAATGAGTAGATAGAAGAATGTCAAGAAAGTTTTGAGTAGAGAGAGAAATAAGAAAGAAAGGGGGAATCTTTTCCCCTCAGATCAAGGAGGGGCAGATTGAAAAAAGGTTTTGGTTTTTTTTGTATATCTGCGTGTGTGTGTGTGTGTGTATGTGTGTGTGTGTGTGTGTGTGTGTGTGTGTGTGTAGCAGGACACACCTGAAAGGTAATTTAATTCATTCTGGTCGTATTTAGAAATGTGAAAAGTGAAATGTTTCACACCTATTTTAATGCTTAAGATAGCTTACAATTTATTATAGTATTTGGCACTAGAGTCTATGGGAAAAAGCAGGGAGATGTTTTGCTAGAAATTGGTGAAAGATTAGCAAACAAAAATCTCAAGCAGGCAGCCAAAAAGAAAGAGGGAGAGGATTTGATTTATAGATGGTTGGTCATTAACTCCCCCTAGGTTCTAAGAAGTGCGGAGAAGCAGGACAAAATTGAGTTACTTTTTTTATTTATTTGAAATGTAAAGGAAAGTGGAGGCAGTCTGAGTTTGAAAGATTAGGAGAGAGAGGTAAAAACTTGAGTGAAAGTATGGAAGGTACACAGACACAGATGCACACACATATATATGATTTGGAGAAAGATGGAGGCCGGCAACAGGGGCCCATGTGTTTTCAGTCACTCTCTCCCCCATCTTACTTTAGAATATTTGGGTATGTTGAAACAGTATAAGGACATTTTGATGTTAAGTATCAGGGACTGAAAAGTAAATATGAATCTGAATATGAGTTGAAATGTTAAGAGAATATATGAATTTGTGGATTTTCCTTTGACAAGGCCAAGGGTGTTGGACTTAGAAAGGTATATTTATATAATTGAAAAGTACATATTATTATTAGTCATTAAGAAATTTATTCAATGTATGGCTATAAGAAAGTTCTGTTTACCTTAGTTTACTATTCAGTAAGGGGATGTTGGTGGAATTTACTCCTAGGGATATTATGGGGGTCACATGATTGTAAAAAGTGTTTGGCCCAATACTTGGCATAGGACAAATGTTATCTGAATGTAAATGATTTAAGTTAAATAAAAGTGCTTTATGTTTGCTAACTCTATGTGGATTTTCTTAGATGTGAAATTTATGCCAGTGGTGGTGAAATGAATGATGCTCTGTATAAAGCAATTTGGAAATACATCTGATGAAATTAATGTCTCCAAATTGGTAATTAAATGGTTTTGGTTTCAAAGTTTAAATACATGATAATTGTTTATGGCATTATTTCTAAAACTTTCTTTTATTTTATAATTTGGTAAGCAATTGTATCATCTATTTTGTTAGAAAAGCAATTTCTCTTGTAATCTACATGTTGTTGGATTAAGAATCATACTGTCAGAGGAGAAGAAAAATGATGAATTGTGCATTCTGACCATGTGTTATAATACTTTAAAGTATTACAATTTAAGGAATCATAAACTTCCAAGTTTCATCTTTGTTTAAAAGGAAGTTTCAGTTAAAATTGTTTTGCTATCATTTATGAAATCTGTGAGGTTGTTATTGTTTAAATCAAGTATTTCCAAAAGTATGTTTGTGAAAGAAACTTGATAATTATGCTAAGAAAAGAACTTGTGAAATTTCCTTTTGTAAATTTCATCCATCATGTGCAAAAGTTTTTGTGATTAGAGAGTCAGGAATTGTGTGGTGGTCAACAATATCAGGACAAATTGTAAGTTGTTTTTGATAAAGGGAAATACTTTTATGAAAAAAATGTTTGGTAAGATCTTTGGTGTGATTTTTAGAAGGCCTACTAAATTTCAATTTATAAGCTAATTTGTGGCAACAATTTGATACTGATGACAATTAGGTTCAAACCTACCATGAATTTTCCAAATATGCAATTTATATATTTAGAAAAATTTGGTGTGAAAGGGGAATGATAAATAGAGAAGGGAAGGAACTGATATATGAAGAATTGGTAATGCAGGTACTAGCCTACTTAATGTTAGCATGTAATTTTATAGTATATGTGAATGGATACCAAAAAGGATATGTATTTGAGGTGATGGGGAAAAGATTAGCACCTGAGAAGGCTAAAGAGGTGGCCCTGTCCATAGAATCTATGAAGATGTATGTGTTAATTCTCTAGTATTATCTAGTGATTTCTGTGTTCATGGAAACTGAAAAGAAAAATTTAATTAAGTGTGGGAGATTGAAACTGAGCAAGGTCATTTGTTATTGCCTGATGGGACAGAAATGGTTAATAAACAAATTATGAGGGAAATTTTGTCAATTTTTAAATCAAGTAAACCATTGGAAAGTATAAACAATGTGTGACCTAGCTTAAAGAAAGTATGGGTGTATAAGTATACATGCAGTTACTAAACAAATCTGTGAAGAGTGTCCTATATATAAGAAAATAATTAAGGGTATTAAGAAATCAGTGGGAGTCTCTTGGCATAAAAGCTAGGTTAGACCCTGATATTTGGAAAAGGACGATTCTATACAGGTTTCAGAATAGTGAAATAGTTTTTAGAGGTTTTATGGTAGTCTGAGACTAGGGACAGGATGGGGAAGATGGATAACAGGATAGGAGACACAAGACAAGGGAGACAAGGAAAATTTTATGACCCAGGATGGAGGAAGAAATCTCATCATTTCCATCCCCCACTCCCTCCTCCTTAGTCAAGGAGGTGTGTCTGAGCCCAGCAACAGCCCTGGGAAAAGGAAGGACAGGGAGAGGCTGTAGGTAGAGAAATCTCCCAGTCAGCATCTGTATTAAGAGTAAGGCAGCCCATCCTTTTATCAATAATTTTTATATGCATTTGATGTCACTTGAAGATAATTGTTTGTGTTGTAGTTAGAGCAATTTGATTGTACTATTAGCTACTGTTTTAATACTAAGTCCTAAAATTGTTGATTGATTACAGTGTATGGAAAGGAAGGGATTGGGTGAAAACTTTATACCCATTTATTCTTCCCATTCAGAACAGTCCTGCTATATGGGGGTTGGCAGGTAGGGGCACCAATATCAGCTCCTCCCTTGGGTTCATGTTTATTCTCCTTATTTTGTAAACGTGGCAAGCCCCCTGGACACCACCTGTCTAGGCAAGGTCATCAGCTTGGGAAAATAACTTATTTTAGATATGAAGTTCCTAAAAATGAACTTGACTTGATAACAAGTTTCAAGCTTTTGCACAATAAATAGATTGTACATATCTATTGGCTTTTATACCAGGACAAATTTAAATTTAAGAAGGAAAGATGTTAAGTGGAATCCCCTATGTATGTGAATCCTGGTAAACCTTTATTGATTATTGCAATGTAATGAGAGTAAAAATAGCTGTATCTGGCTCTAAGTTGTGATTTGTGAAATTTGCTATTTAAGGTCAAAGGTTCTTGGGACCATAATTAATTTGTTTTGAGTTTGAATTTGAGTATAGTTATCTGAATTAAATGAATTTATGAGAGAAATGCCACAAATTATTTAGAGGAAATGTAATTCTGTACTGTTAACAGATGGAGATCTGTATCTGGAAAAAAAAGCTGTGAGGACAATCTTATCCTCAATGTTGGATGAGATCCTCCTGAATCAATTTCCCCATTGTGTTCCTTTGAAAAGGAGTGTGTTCCACCTGACTATTCCTGAGTCTGACTATGAGCTGGAACTGATATTGATACGGCATTTTTGGTGTAATTTACATCTTATCTGATTTCAAATAGAGTCAAGGATGTTTTTATCCTGTCATATTTGGTATGTCACATGTCCCTGCTTTTTTCCCTTTCTATAGCAAATTTCTATGATCAGAGCAAGTGTCAGTAAAAGATAGAAGCACAATGTAAATATATGAGATCTTCCTGTTTTTATCTGAATAGGTAATTATCCCATGTTAGTCTCATGTGAAAGATGAAATCTCTGAAATAGGACATTCTTTCTAAATATTATGGGAACAATTGGATAAAGAGAAAAGAAGTTTGTGAAATAAGGATACAAGCACAATGTTGAATCATTATCCTATAGACTAGGTTGGAATACATTAGTTACTGTAATAAAGTATGTCTAATGGATTTATGACTGTATGAAATAATGTCCTTATATGCTTCAAAAAAGGATGTAAGAATAAGTGGGTATTGATACAACTGATTAAGGACATTGCTGTTATTATATTAGTTATTGAAACTAAATTAGAAACATCTTTAGTTTGGGGAAAAGAATTCAGTACAATTCTCCTAGAGGGAGGTATCGGTATCTTGTGGAATTTTTTTTTTTTTTATTAATGGAAAAGTATACTCTTTGTTCTGTGGTACCCTCGAGATTTAGAGGGTTTTGTGGGGAGAGGTGGGAGAATTTGAGATAGGATTCAGATGCAGCAAAAGGTGTTGAGGAGAGGAGACCAAGTCTAAATGTTATTTGAAAGGAATAGAGGATTTGATCTGTCAGAGATGTTTGGGAGGAGTAGAACGTAAGAAGAAAAATGGTCCCTGAAAATAGTGGAGCAAAACACTAAGAGAACTTGGAGTGTGGTAGGGTCTAGATTTAGTTGGATCATTGTGACATACACTTCAAGAACAGTGGTTATAAAAGATAGTCGAAAGAGACCTTTTAGGTGTTAGAGAAAACACTGGATATGAAGGATGTAGAGGGATGGACACAGTCCATGTATATAGCCTGACTGTTTGGGAGGAGAAAGTTCATCATCTGTGAGGTTTAGAAAGTTCTCAGGGGAACCCTTATTTGGTGGAGAGATTTTGAAAATCATGTAAGATTTGGTTGTTGGACATATGGTACTGGTGTACCAAGAATGATGAAATTGACTCTTAAAAAATATTTTTCAGGGTAGAAGAAAAGGAATAGTATCATTCTTTAACATTCAAAAGGGTATGAAGGTTGAATGATAATTTAAAATTCTGTCAGGATCAATTTTGTAGGAAAATGGAAACAGGAAAGAGGATTTCTACAAAAAGATGGCACGAAGATGCTCTGCTGAAGATGATTTGAACGAACATCCGGACCAGAAAACTGCTTCAGATGATGCAGATCACCAACCCTGTATGAGATGAGACTTCTAAATGGATAATTCACTGATTTACCTTTTTTCTTTTGGGTCTCTGTATCTATACTTACTAAGAGGACTTTTGATTTGTTAATGCATCAATCAACATTTTCTCTTTCCCCCTTCCTATATTTGTTCAGAATAGTCTATACTTACTTGAAGGGGAGATGGATGAAGGGAAAAATTAACATGGAAAAGGGAATAAGGAAGAATTAATTAGATTTGAGAAGGATATGGAAACAAAAATTTGAAAAAAAAAAGGTGAGATTCTGGGGAATGATTAAAATTTTTGTTTCCACAGAAATTATGTAATGTATGACTTCTGAAATCTAGGGGATCTATATATGTCAGAAAGTCTTTTGCAGTAAATTTAGGAAAATAGATTGTGTGTAGAAGACACTAAGAATATAGACTGGTACTAGATTATCTTCTAGCACAAGAAAAGGGGAAATTGAGAGATATAATAGAGAAATTTGTTTCCATAATTTCAGAATAACAATCAGCAGAATGGGAAGCATAATGAAGTTGTGTCTCACACAGAGGATAACAGGTAAACCAAGGATCCAACTGGTTTTTATCTTGTCGGTGCATGATTTTCTGCTTGCAAATGATTTTGCACTCAATGCAGCCTCAGAAGTTGAGATGTAACAAAGTATGGATCAATTCTCTGATGCCTATGCTAATTTTGGCCTAATAAATAGCACCAAGAAAACACAGGTACTCCATCATCCATATGTGGAATCATTGGTTCCCACAAATGAAGAAGTTTTGAATGCTGTGGATAAGTACACTAACCTTGGTAGTATACTTTCCAGGGATGTACACATCAACGATGAGGTTGATGCATGCATTGCCAGAGCTATCTCACTGTTTGGGAGACTCTGAAGAAAGATATGAGAGAGAAGAGGTATTAGACTGACTATCAAAATGAAGTTCTACACAGCTGTTGTTCCGACCTCATTGTTGTATGCCCGTGAAACACGGACAGTCTACTAGTCCCATGCCAGGAAACTGAATTGCTTCCACGTGAACTGTCTTAGGAAGATTCTGAAGATCACCTGGCAGGATAAGGTACAAGACACTGAAGTCCTTGCTCAAGTTGAACTGCCAAGTATTCAGACTGTGCTTCAGAGAGTGCAACTTCAATGGGCTGGCCACATTGTTCGAATGCAAAATGTATACTTGCCTAAAAGACTGTTTTATAGAGAACTGACATGGGCAGGCAATCACATGGTGGTCAGTAGAAGCAATACAAGGACACTCTCAAGGTCTCTCTGAAGAACTTTGGATTTGTATGTGCAACATGGGAGACACTGGCACAGGAACACTCAGTATGGCATGCCCATATTAGAAAAGGTGCTGTGCTTTATGAGAAAAGCAGAATTGACACCACAAATTGAGGATGTGCACATTTGTGGTATCCAGCCCAATTATTCACCTGGACTACCAATGCCCAACCTGTGGTAGAGCATTTTGAGCTTCTATTGGTCTGATCAGCTACAGTCAGACACACTGAGATTTCACTTTATCATGGTGATGTCATTTTGGTCTTCTTGGAGGACAAAGGACAACAACCAACCTCTAATTCCATCAATCAATTAGATTTAATTAATGTTTGATGGATCATCTACTATTTTAGGCATTTATGAGCTGTGAATCCTCCACCATGACTGCCTTTGTTCCAAAAGAGACAGCAAAATGAGCATCCTTTTATGAACCTCCCGGCCTTAGAAATGGCCATCCTTATATTAACTTGCTGACCTTATTAATACAATTATTAATTTACCTGGAAACTATGTCTCTCAAATTTTTTAATTGTCACAAGGAAAAAAAGAGTAACAAGAAGTGTGGGAAAAATAGTGCAGAGAGATCAGTAAGAATGGGGATTGATAAAAGGCCATTAGATGTGTCAATTAAGGGATCATTGGTATCAATGGATAGCATTTTTAGTTGAGTCATTAGATGGGAAGCTAGCTTGTAGAATTTCAGAAGAGAAAGAAAAGGAAGTGTAGGTATTGATTGTAGACAGTTTTCTTAAGAAATATGTCCACAAAAAAGAGGTGAGAGATAGGATGACAATAGTGATAGATGGAACAAATGAAGATTTTTTGTGGGTAAAGGGGATACAGTCTTTTTTGTAGGTAGTAGGAAAGTATACAGTATACAGGGAGAGACTGAAGATAAGAGAAGACAGGATGGACTAGGATTTCTTATGTATAT
Organism: Bettongia penicillata ogilbyi; assembly: GCA_023548195.1. Taxonomy (NCBI): domain Eukaryota; kingdom Metazoa; phylum Chordata; class Mammalia; order Diprotodontia; family Potoroidae; genus Bettongia; species Bettongia penicillata. The sequence continues at coordinate 15,193,642 of JAJHZJ010000470.1, read as the reverse complement.
ATGTATGTAGAGGGGTTTGCCTTGATAAGGACTATCTCTTCTGGGATACTGGGATGGAGGAGATAGTAGGGGAAGGCATTTGAATAATATGAAATGAGGAGGAGTGGAGAAAAGGAGCTCAGCTCCTGGCCTCAATTTTTCAATAAAATGTAAGTCAAGGTTCTCATCTGTGGAAGAGGAAGAGGGAAATGTGGAGGTTTTTTTCTTTTTTCTTTTTTTTCAGCTTGGGTTTCAATTTTTTATTAACAATTTTTTTTTACTATTTTTCCCAGTGTAGAGATAATAATCTTGCCATAGAAAACAGAATAAAACAATTGGAAAAAAAGTCAAATAATTTTGTCTAGTCTCTAGTATCTATCATCATCACTCTCTTTCTATCATTTTTTTAATCATTTTTTGAGTCTCCTTTTTTCCCCCAATTTAAATAGAAAAAATTATTTTTAGAATTTTGTTTTTGGTATGTTACCCTCACTGATGGTACCTTTCCTTTTCTTTTTAAATTAATTAATTTATTTAAGTTTTCAACATTCATTTCCACTAAATTTTGAGTTCTAAATTTTCTCCCCATTTCTCCCCTCCTCCCACCCCAAAGCACCAAGAATTCTAATTCCTCCATCACCAATCTGCCCTCTCTTTTAACATCCCTTTCTTCCCTTATCCCCATTTTCTCTTTTGTCCTATAGGGTAAGATAAATTTGATACCTCATTACCTGTATTTCTTATTTCTGCAAGAACAATACTCAACAACTGTTACTGAAACTTTGAGTTCCAACTTGTCCCATCCCTCCCTACCCATGCATTCCCTTTGGGAAGACAGGCAACTCAATATAGGCCATATCTGTGTAGTTTTGTAAATGACTTCCATAATAGTCATGTTGTATAAGACTAACTATATTTCCCTCCATCCTATCCTACCCCCCATTTCTTCTATTCTGTCTTATGATCTTGTCCCTCCCCAAGAGTGTTGACTTCTAATTGCTCCATGCTCTCATTGCCCTCCCTTCCATCATTCCCCTGACCCTGTTTATCCCCTTCTCCCCCACTTTCCTGTATTGTAAGATAGATTTTCATACCAAAATGAGTATGCATTTTATTCCTTCCACGAGTAGAATGTGAAGAGAGTAAGCTTCATGTTTTCTCTTTCACCTCCCCTCTTTTACCATTCACTGAAAAGTCTTTTACTTGCCTCTTTTATGAGAGATAATTTGCCCCATTCTATTTCTCCCTTTCTCCTCCCAATATATTCCTCTCTCACCTCTTTTTAAGATATGATCTCATTCTATTCAGCTCACCCTATGCTGTGTGTGTGTGTGTGTGTGTGTGTGTGTGTGTGTGTAATCCCACCAACTACCCAGATACTGAAAAAAGTTTCAAGAGTTACAAATATTATCTTTCCATGTAGGACTCTAAACAATTCAAATTTCGTGAGTCCCTTATGATTTCTCTTTCCTGTTTACATTTTCATGCTTCCCTTGATTCTTGTGTTTGAAAGTCAAATTTTCTTTTCAGCTCTGGTCTTTTCTTCAAGAATGTTTGAAAGTTCTCTATTTCATTGAAAGATATTTTTTAAACTCAGTTTTTCTGGGTAGGTGATTCTTGGTTTTAGTCCTAGTTCCTTTGACTTCTGTAATATCATATTCCATGCCCTTTGATCCCTTAATATAGAAGCTGCTAGATCTTGTGTTATCCTGATTGTATTTCCACAATACTCAAATTATTTCTTTCTAGCTGCTTGCAATATTTTCTCCTTGACCTCGGAACTCTGGAATTTGGCTGCAATGTTCCTAGGAGTTTCTATTCTTGGATCTCTTTCAAGAGGTAATTGGTGGATTCTTTCAATATTTATTTTGCCCCCTGTTTCTAGAATATCAGGGCAATTTTGCTTGATAATTTCATGAAAGATGGTGTCTAGGCTCTTTTTTTGATCATGGCTTTCAGGAAGTCTCATAATTTTTAAATTGTCTCTCCTGGATCTATTTTGCAGGTCAGTTGTTTTTCCCATAAGATATTTCACATTATCTTCCATTTTTTTCCTTCTTTTTGTTTTGTTTTGTGATTTCTTAGTTTCTCATAAAGTCATTAGCCTCCAACTGTTCCATTTTAATTTTTAAAGAACTATTTTCTTCAGTGAGCTTTTGAACCTCCTTTTCCATTTGGCTAATTCTGCTTTTTAAATCATTCTTCTCCTCATTGGCTTTTTGAACCTCTTTTACCAATTAGCCTATTTTTCAAAGTGTTATTTTCTTCAGCATTTTTTTAGGTCTCCCTTAGCAAGTTGTTGACCTGTTTCATGATTTTCTTGCATCTCTCTCATTTCTCTTCCAAATTTTACCTCCACCTCTCTTACTTGATTTTCAAAATCCTTTTTGAGCTCTTCTATGGCCTGAGGCCACTGAATATTTATTTTGGATGTTTGGTATACAGAAGCCTTGACTTTTATTTCTTTCCCTGATGGTAAGCATTGTTCTTCCTTATCTGAAAGGATGGGAGAAGATATCTGTTCACCAAGAAAGTAATCTTCTATAGTCTTATTTTCCCCCCTTTTTTGGGCATCTTCCCAAACAGTTACTTGACTTTTGGATCCTTTGTCAAGAGTAAGGTATACTCTGGGGGTCTGTAAGATCTCAGTTCCTCCAAGATGGTACAATCCAGCATGTACACTGGTCTGGGAGCAAGTAGAAATTTTTGTGCCCAGAATCTGAGTAATAGAGTTTTCTCCTCATGACCACCTTGCCTCCAGTTCTGCTAAGACAGCTCTGGGGGCTGAGATTCAGATAAGCTGCAGGGGAAGGGCCACTATTCAGTGTGAGGAAAAAGATCAGCTGCTCAAATCCCTCAGGATTATTAGATGGGGTCAGGGCCTCTACACTGGGCTGATGTAAGAATCAGCAGTTCAGCGCCCCCAGGGGTTTTATGATCCAACGATGATGTGGGCTGCTGTAGATGCTGCTGTGGAAGCTTCTGCCCCGGGACTGATGTGGCCGCTGCTGCTGCTGCCTGAGGCCGGAGCTATGGGAAGGCCCTTCTCCCTTCTCAGCCAGCTGAAAAAAACCCTGTCACTGATCTTTGCTGCCTGTGGGTTGAGGGATCTGTGAACTGCTGCCACTGTGACTGGGGATTCTGCCCCCATAGCCTGCTCGTGTCCTTCTCCCAGATCCATGCAACATGGCCAAGGCTGGGCTGGGCTCTGCTCGGTTTCTGGTGTGACAGATGTTTCTTGTCAGCCTTACAGGTCACCCTGGGCCAGAAATCTCCTCCACTCTGTTGTTCTGTGACTTCTGCTGCTTTAGAATTTGTTGAGAGTCTTCCTTTACAGGTATTTTATGGGCTGTTGGGGCAGAGCTAGTATATGTGCATCTTTCTACTCTGCCATCTTGGCTCTGCCACCCTGGCACTGTTCCATGTGGAACTTTTTGAAAGGATGAAAAGATTTGAAAGATCTGTGGTGAATGGAATAGTGGCTGTGTTAGGGAGGTGTAAAAGGATTGTCTTGTCATAGAGGGATCAAATTTGATCTATGTCAAACCATTCTGATCGTGGAAATGCTCAGTACCAGGATATTTTCTGGGATGAATCTATTTTCTACTGCTTTTAGGTAGAACTCCATTAGCAAAGTAGGCAGAAATCTAGGACATTGACTGTTATTGTCCCACGAATTTTAGGATTCCCCACTCCTCAACATAAAACAAATATTCTTCAAAAAAATACATACCATTACAATCATTTTTTTTAGAAAAAATCTTTAGAAAATGAGTTTACAATGCTTATTTGCATATTAACCTAAAATCAACAAAGGGTTTGCAATAATATATTTCTATTTTCACTCAAGTTCAAGAAGTAACATTAATAATGTCACAATCATATTAACTCTAAGTATGCTTTTGAAAAATGAATTTGAAAGTTATGTAGGAATTTACATTTTTTAATTAAGCCAGTAGAGGGTGCTTGTCCTCCAAAAATGTATCATGTGTAGACCTTAAATTCCTACTAGGTAGAAATACATAGTACAATGGTAAGAATTCCAGCACATATATACACACACATACACACACACACACACACACACACACTTTTCTACCAAGACTTCCAAACATATAAACTTAATCAACCTAATTCGCACACTGATAGACAATTTAAGGAGCATTATGTAAATATCTGTCCACAAGTAGAAAGTTTAAGACTCAGAAAAATACTTGGTTAGGTATGATCTGCATGATGTTTAGAAATCTACAATGAGATAAAATGCCTTGGACCATGTTCAACTTTAACTCTTAAAATAAGAAAATATAAAAGATTTAACTTAGGACAAACACTATCAAAGGATTAAACTAGAATTGCAACAAACCTCATTATTTTTAAGAAACAGGATTTACAAAGCACTCTGTTATAGATAGGACAGTAAAAGCTTGAATCCTAGAGAACTAAATTCAATGCTTCCCCACAGGGTTTTATTAATTTGATTATGGTCTAAGAATTGATCAATACAAATGATTAAAAAAATATAAAAACACATAGTACTCATAGGATTTTTATTTTGTTATTATTTTGCTTTATACTACTAGTGAACAACAACTTTTCCTCTTGCATTCCTTTATAGTTTAAGATACTCCTACTTTTCCCATTAGCATTTTGGAGATAATCTCTCTTCCTGAGAAAAGAAAAATTATTCTGTGTAATTCTTATAAGACATAGGAGTAATTTTACTTTGCTTCAAACTTAGGTATTACTAGTCTCTATGGAATATAGAAGGAACCCTTTAGTGATCCTTTTCTAACAGGTACTACCATCACCATTTATTACTCTAAGAGCATCTTATGGCCTTAGATCGTTTGATGGGTAATTGGTTTGACTGGATACTCTTTTGAAATAGAGAAGTTTTAGATTTTTTTTTAATTGAAGTCCAGAACTACTTACTCCTAAATTATTTTTCTGAAATGCAGGGCCTTGGAAATCCTCATTAACTGAATTCTTTTTTCCAGCGAATCTTAGTTTTTTATTCTGCTGAGTTTGGTGTGTAAGTCCAATCCATCTTAAGACTGAGGGAATGCATTCAGTGTCCTTGGTTCACTGATCTTGTGCCTATCAGGAGGGTGAGGTTGAGAAGAAGAGAACGGGAAAAGATATCAGGAAAGGGAAAGCTCAAATAGTTTACAATGAAGTGCAGTTATGCTCATTTTCCAGTCACCTATACTTGGGAGTCTCCAGGTCACTTTTCAGAAAAGATCTGTAAGGTGACTAAGTGGGGGTAAGCCTTCTTTTCAGATACATGAACCAAAGCATATTTTCTGCTTTGAATGAAATGAAAATTCTGCTACTTCTTTGGGAAGAAGATAATAATGAGCTTTAAAGAGTAGGATGTTGAACTGTAAGGTTGATGCACATATCAAGGATACTTACTGTCACATGTGAACAGCAATTTGGTTAGTAGAAAATGGGTATGAGAAAATTTGATTTTTCAAAACTAAGGCAAAAACTACAAGGAAATGTTTGATGGCTAAAGGAGGACAACGTTCTATTATTGTTCTGTCTTGGTATAAATTCCTCACAATCACAAAGCTTGTACAAAACACCCAGAAAAATGTCTGCAGCATTCTGGGTATTCTCAAGCTAAATAAATACCAAAGATATGGTGAGTATACAATTCTGGTCTTATTTCCATTGGTGAAGGTTGGGATTCAGTAGTTTATTGTAAAGAGAACAGATCTTTGGGTCTAAAAATGGAGTTAAGACCTTTTGATCATTTACTCTGATGTCATGGAATAAGGTAAACATTTTAAGTAGACTTTGAGGACTCTGGTTATTAAAGTTACTCTTTAGTCAGTTTCAACTATGAGCAACTTTGTATCTCCACAGCCCTGATCCAGCTATGTCTTGGATACTACCGAATCAGAGTGTCAGCACTGAATTCTGGGTCTTTGGACCACTTCAAGTTTTAGGGCTCCTTTCTCATTTTGCAAATGAGGAAACTGTTTGAACACCAGAGATATGAAGTCTCATGGTGACTCACCAAAGTTTGTAGTAGGTCACAGGTATCTGAGTTATCAGTCCTGGAGCATCAAGCTATGGTCACAAAGCATTTGGGTCAAGTTTGTCCTCATAGATCAAAGTTAAAGGTACTTGAATGACTCTTGGAAATTATATTCTAAGGTGTGAAATTTGTTATTTTGTGGAAGTGGAAAGGACAGATAGGAGATCAACAGATAACAGTCAATCAACCAAGATCAAGTAGAATACTGAGGAATAAGTCCATTTGAATTTTGTTTTTTTCTCCTGCACCTCAATTTCCCAATGACTTTGGTATTATAGTTTTCCCAGTGTACCTGGGAAAAACCTTAATATCACAAACTAGATAATGAAAAGAAAAAGAAAATCTCTCCAAGTGCTCCTTTGAGTATGTCTCTTATCACATTATAATTTCCACTCTGATTATTTGTGTCTATGTCTTATCTTTCTAAATTGACTGTAAACTCATTAAGGATGAAAACTCTCTTACTTATCTTTCCATCTCTTCAGGACTTATCTACAATGTGTCACACATAATAATAGTTATATAAATATTGTTGATTAGGGAAAATGAGGACTTTGTTTCAATCTCATAGCAGCTAGACTACATTATACTAAGGTGGAGATCTCCAGGCTCCTTTCTCACCTCTTCAATACCCCATCCTTAGCCTCACTATCACAGGAAATTATGCCTTCTTTTGTTTCTTTCCTTTTCTACCCAACTTCCCACAGCAAAACAAGCAACATTTGATGACTATGAAGACCACAGTTGCCACACAGGCAAGTAGGAAGCCAGTCACGTCCAGGGAGTGGTACTGGTACCAGGTGAGGTCATGGGCAGCAGGTCTAAGGTGCTTAGCACCTTTGTGACGCATCACAAACTCGATCCAGAAGACAGCTCGGTCTAGGGGTTTCACGGGTTGGTCGTGGTGAATTCTTGATAATCTCATAGCATTCTCTTTGTATCTGAAATGGAAACACATACACAAAGCAGAAGAGAGTAAGTCACTTTTTCCCTCTTAGAATATCTACAAAGTGGTCAGATGGTAGATATTCCTATTTGGAGCTGGTCAAGGACACTGAGCATCTTTCTAATACAGCCACATATTTATCTTTTATTAAAGAGAAACAAGGGAGATGAAGTATGAACCATGTGACTTAGTGTCTGAAACTGAGAGAATTTATTCTTCTCTTCTCCTTCATCAAATGTTGCAAAACAGAAAATAGGATCCTTGTTATTTATTGATGAAGTTTTTTCCCCCTGGGGCATCTGTTTTATGAATCATATGTGAAAAATCATCATGGGCATAGAACTGGTCAATCTCCATTTCTAATCATATGGGAACCATTATGAAGTTTAAGAGGACCAGACAACAGAGGTATACCCTCAGCTCTGCACTAGTGTCCACAAAATGTCAAAAGATCTAATAGGACTCTTCCATTGGGTTGAGTAGATCATCTATGGATGATGTGTCTGGAAAGGTGTGAAGACTAGGGTGAGGAGTTGTCAATGTTGTGAGTTTCACTTGTGAAGACATGATAAGGTCATGGCTTTACTGCAATACTTACGCAGCTATTACATTTGAAAACATTTGTTCCAAAGAGTAGTTTTAAAAATTTATGACCCACTAATATTTTCATTAATTCAATTCAAAACACTCATTAAGTGACTGTTATGTGTAATATTCCATAAGCATCTTATAGAGATTCAGGAGCATGTTGTAGAGGGAAATAGGTGGCCAAAGATGATAACTGCTTTTCAGATATCATATTATTTCACTGAAAATAAGCTCTTTTAAACCAAACACAGCAGAGCACACCTGTAGTACCTGCTGTTGCAGAGGCTTAGAGAGGTGGATCATTGGAGTTTGGGAATTCTGAGCTACAAAAGGGTTCAAGCCAATCTGCATTAAGTATTTGAGTAAATTGTGCCCTCTTCTGTTTCTTTCCTCTTTTACCCAACTTTTGGTAGTAAAACAAGCAGTATTTAGTAACTATGAAGACAATAGTTGCTAAGTAAGCAAGTAGGAAGCCAATCATGTCCAAGGAGTAAGATGATGAGTGGCATGTCTAGGGTGCTTAGCATCTTTCTGATGCATCCAAAACTTAATCCAGAAGACAACTCAGTCTAGGGGTTTTGTGGATTGGTAAGCATCAATATGGTAAGACTTTGGGAATAGGGGACCGCTAAACTGTTTAAGAAGGGAAGAACTGGACAAGGGTAGAAATAGACTGTGTCAAAGTTTCATGATAATTATCTATGGGATTGGTCCTTGAGTGGCCACTATTGTTCCAGCCTGAGCAAGATAGTGAGACAGTCTCAAAAAAGGAAAACAGAAACAGGGAAAAAGAAGAGAAACATAAGAAAAGAAAGTAAATGCCCTGAAAATGTGACATTTAGTTAACAGGACTGTAGGATCATACATTTAGGGTCCCCCCCCAAATCTTAGAGGCCCTCTATTCCAACCTCCTAAGAGAAGGTGAAATGATTTGTCCTAAGTCATTTCAGTCAGGTTCCATTCTTTGTGACTCATTTGGTGTTTTCTTGGCCAAGATACTGCAGTGGCTTGCCATTTCTTTCTCCAGCTCATTTTACAGATGAGCAAACTGAGGAAAGCGGGGTGAAGTTGCTCATCCAAGGTCACACAGCTAGTAAAGGTCTGAGGCCAGATTTAAACTCATGATTTTAAGTCTGACATGCTACAAGGACTCAAACTAGTCCTTTGACTCCAAATGTTTCCTTCACTATACCAATTCCTAGTACTGGTAGGTAAGGTTATCAATGGTAAGAATGCAGTGAATTATGATACTCACGAGGGGTTGTTGATGACTGTCTTCAAAGCGTTAAGCATATCTGCAGTTGTCATTGTATGAAAATCTACTTCAACAGCTGCTCCCTTAGCCTTCATGTGAGCGATGTTATCAGGCTGATCACCAAACATGGGCACACCTATCATGGGAACTCCATGATAGATAGCTTCATAGATTCCATTGGCTCCACCATGAGTGATAAAAGCCTTGGTTTTGGGGTGACCTAGGATAGAAATGGAAGGAAATCAATTTAATTAAATTATGATGGATTCAGAAAACAGAACAAGGAATGGACAGTGTAAGTCATTGAGGCAGTGATATTAATGTAACAAACTGGTATAAAAATGGGAGCACTTGGAACTTTGAATGTGTTAGAAAAGAACATGAAATAATGTCTACATGTTGATCTATGGCTGCAGTTACAATTAGTGGGCAAAGGAATTGAAGGTGGAACACAAAAAATTGTACATTGCATCTTTTAATGAATTTTTAAAGAATGTGCATAGAGAGAGCCAGAGAAGAGAGGCCTCTTTTTCAGGAGAGCGTCCAAACAGTTGCACCTCCTTTTCATGGATTTGCCTGATAGACTCTTTCTGTGGCAACCCACTCTCCTCTTCTTTGAATGCAACAAGGACACACAAAGCAGGTCCCTTTGAACTTTCTCTCACTTTAATCAACTTAATCCTTAGTTGTCATTTCTAACTTAAGTAAGTAGCCTGGTTGAAACTTTACCAAATCTGTTTCCTCTCTTTTTGTTGTGAACCTCTCATAATTTATTCCCCCATTCCCTTACAATTGAAGATGATGAGATTGTTGAAAGAATCTATAGACTTAATATTTTGGGTAATTTTTTTAGAAGAAATTGAACCTCTCATTACAGAAGTTCTTAATATTATTTTTGTGTGTGTTATGGATACTTCTGGCAGTATAGTTAAACCTATGACCTCCTCATCAGAATAATCTTTTTAAAACATAGAGTATCAGAAGATTAGAAAGGATACCAGTTATATTTAATTACAGATATCAAATATTAAACAAAACAAGTAAAATCCTTTAACTCTTTACCCAAATATTCTACCATTTTTATCTGTCCATAGAATCACAGACTTAGAAGTAGAAGGGGTCTCAAAACTCAAGTAGTCCAACTGTCTCTTATTTTACACATGTAGAGGATAAGGCTGCAAAAACTTAAATAATTTATGAAGGTCAAAATCTAGTTCATAGGAAGTCAGGATTTGAACCTAGATCCCTTAACCCCAAATCCAACATATTTCCACTGTACTATGTTGCCTTTAGTTTAGTAGAGGCTGAGACTAGAAACACACCTACTGATGGTTTAATAATTTGGTGAAGTCCAGTAGCTACTATTATCTAAGTTATCTGCTTCCAGAAAGACTAGAATCTTTTGGGGACCTTTCCCCCCTTACATTGTAAGAGGAAGGAAATCCCTAGGAAAGGCTAGCTGAGTTTCATAACTCATTGTATTTAATTTGCAATCCTCTGTCAGCCTGATCAATTATTTCAGTTGTTTCAGAGTTGCCTTAGGCTTTTTAGGGGGTCACTGATAACTTTGATTAAGAATGAATATATAACTTAATTCTTTCAGGTTTTTTTCACAATACCTTAAGTCAATGCACTATCCTTCAATTAACCTACATACAATATCAGACCTATGATTTCTTAGGTGTAAGAATTTGTTCCACTAAAACACATAATGATCTTTTTTATTGCTTAGTTGTAGAATTGCTTAAGGCTCATAGTGTTCAGTCATTAGTCCAGAGTCACAAAATTAATAAGTGTCAGAGACCAAATTTGAACTTAGGTCTCCTAAATTCTAAATCTCTCCACTATACATTAACTTTTCTCTCAAGGTCTCCTATTAATTGAAAATATTTCATAAAATAAACCACTGAATTTCTTGTTATGGAGAATTTTCATCAATACTTCACTTGGAAAACTGTTCTAGCACTGACGATGAGGTTCATAGAACAGATGAACAGCTCCCCCACCCAACAATGGAAGAGAACCAAGAAGAGAAGATGTCATTAATTTCACTACTTCTAATCCATAGTCTCACCAAGAAGATCATTCTGAGGAATCCAGTCATAGGTTCTGGTATTTGGACCTAACGTGTCTGGCTTCTTTCCTTCGTATCGCCACAGAACCTTTCAAAAAATAGGAATAAAATTGCAATGGGAGCAGAATCATAAAATCAGAAGGACCTTTAATGAGAATCTAGATCAACCTTATTATTTTATAACTGAAGGAAATTAGGCGCAGAGAAAGTAGGTGGTGAGACCTTTTAAAGCACTAGCTAGCAATGCAACTTTGTATCTATCCTTTTTAAAGAACTTTCACACACATCCTATTAAGAAGGTCATTGTTGTCATTCCCATTCCCATTTAATAGATGAGAAAACTGTAATAAGCCAGACAGGGTAGGGAACCAACACAGAATTTAAGGCATCTTCCCTGGTCAATAGACAGAATTGGATTAGAATAGACAATACAAACAATAAATTTACAAAAACAAATGTATTCTATGGGCCATTCTAGCTCTCAACTTTAAAAAATTCAGCATTGCTAGGAAATGGATTTGCCTTAATGTTTGTTGAGAAAAGCTTACTTATATTCACTTTCTTTGAAAAATGTTTTTTAACCATATCTAATCCAGGAAGCATGTTAAATATGTGTAAAACACCATTTAGGTGCTGTTGAATGCAAAGAAAACCCAATCTCTGGCCCCAAGGAGCCTACAGAAATCTACTGGTGGATGCAATATATATTCAAATAAGGAAAAAAATAACAAAGAAGGAATTAGAGAAGATAAATGAACATGTTACTACTATGAGAGATCAGGGAAGGCTTCACAGAAGAGGTAGTTCCTGAACTGAGCCTTGAAAGAAAATAAGGATTCTGAAAGGAAATGATGAAAGGGCACAGGAGATGGTTAACATTGTGAAGTAGGCAGACAGAATTCCAGGTTCATGGAAAAGTTGGGAATTTAGTTGGGAATTTAGCATGTGGGAAGGTAGAAAAGTAGACTGGAACTAAATCATAGATAGCTTTAAATGCCAGGCTGAAGAGTAGGTATTTTATCTTAGAGGCAATAAGGAGCCAGTGAAGAATTTAGAGCAGCAGAGTAACAGGATCAGAAATGTGCTTCAGGAAGATTACTTGGATAGCTGTGTGGATGATGAACTGAAGAGAGAAAACCTGAAAACAAGAAAAATAGAGTGATACAGTATGGTGCAACGGAAAGAATGTTAGTCAAATATTAGCTCAGACTCTAGCTGTGTGACTGGGCATGTCTGGGTCATTTTATTCCTCTATGAAATGAGGCTAATACTTGCGCTGTCTACTGCAGTGGGAAATGCTGGAATGAAATTCATTTTTTGCAGAAAGATAAGATAATTTTATTCAGAATTACATTTTGACAGCCAATTTCAGGATTCTTTTTACAATGTCAAAAGGAATCACAAAGTTCTAGAATCTCAGATAGAAGGGACCTCAGTAGCCATTTAATCCTATTTAGTCTGTCTTCTCTGCAATTTACCTGATGATAGTCAGCCCATCTTTGCTTGAAGAACTTTGGTTCTTCAACCTACCATCCTCCAAAACCACTCCAATTTTGGATAGCTCTAATTGCTAATGAAACAAAAGATATTTTTTATTTTAAACATCCATTTTACTTTTTGCATCTTAGCCCTATCCTCTGACATCAGGCAGAATGAAGGTACAGCTATGTCATAAGATTGTGGAATTTTAGATCTAGAAAGAATCTTAGAGATCATTCTAATCCTCTCATTTTACAGATAAAGAAAACGAAGCCCCAGTTCCTCAGATCACTCTCTTACCAAGTGGCAAAATGTCAATTTAAATCCAGGTAATCTGAGTTTGAATCCAGGGCTCTTTCCCACCACACTGCCTCCTTCCTACTATTTCTGTCTACCATTTTGCTTTCAGGGAGTGAGCTTGAAAAAAGGGAACTGAGAAGTAAAGGCCAGGCAGAAGGTAGTTGACACTGGAGAAAGCAGTCTATTCATCAATTCTCCACTTAGCTGAATTCTATTACAGTGGAAATCTAAAAGATAAAAAATTCCCAATGGTCAATATTAAGTAATGCTGGGAAAGTAAGCTGGACCCAAACTGTGGACAGCCTTAAAGGCTGAGTCTGAGTCTGGAGAAGCTGTATTTTTTACCTTAGAGACAAGAAGGAGCTGGGATTTTGAGCAGGGGACATTCTGTGGCACCAAAAATATTGGGATAGCTCCTTTGAGATTGTTGTCATAGAATGTATGCTCACCTGCCTTGTTCATTACCACAAATAGTCATAGATCCCTAGAATGTTAGAGCTGGAAGGGTCCATATTTTACAGATGAGGATACTGAATCAACAGGTTCATTCTGTTGATCAGGTTCTTTTTCTTTTAGGATATATCCAGTTTACTTTCTCAAATTTGTGTTTCTATTTTAAGGTCTAGGAAGCTTTCATAAATAAATAAATGGATAGATAGAAATAGAGATACAGAGACAGACATATAATGTGAGGTATAGTTGACGTGTTGAATGGTTTTACTGAGCTACTCTTTTTCTAATCATTGTTTCAAGGCACAGATCACTGAGAAGGGGAAGAGAAGTAATATATTTGGGAATAAAAATGACATAAAATCAAAGGATATCAATAAAATAATTATGAACAGAACACATGGGCCATCTTGATCAGAGCAGGATAATATTCAGCACCAAATGATTTTTCATTCCATTGTTTTATTAGAAAGACTTGGAAGTTAAAACACTAATAGAAGTGATGATGATTGATTCTAACAACTGGAATTTGCAGGAATTAAAAAAATATTTTTTTACATTGCCCCCATAATCTTTTCCCTCTACCTTCCACAAAGCCATTTCTTATCAAAAATAATTTTTTAAGAAGAAAAGGGGAAAAAAATCAACAAAATCAATTAACACATTGAAACAAAATTTGATGTTATATGCAATACTCCTTGGGATAAATGACTTCCCCAAGGTCATAAGGCTAGTACATGTCTAGGGTCCTGACTCCAGGACCAGTACTGAAGCCACTGTGCCTCCCAGTTGCCTAGAATTAAACAGCATACATCAGAGAAAAGACTTCAACTCAAGATATACTGAATCAAAGTCTTAGGAGCCACTCCAAGTAGCTCTCTAGTTACCCTTCGTCTGTATGTAGAGTTTTACAGCATGTTTTCACATACACTAGTATCTGTAGTTATGTATAATGAATTTTAATATGGTAGGGTATAAAAACTAGGGGAAACTTTTCAGTTTCACTTCATACAGTCATACAGTCCTTTAATTCAAACAAGCTGAATGCTTATTGCTAGTGGAGGAGAGATACCCAAAACTCATTGAGGAAAACAAATCTAAAACCAGCAACAACCCCAAATCCACCTAAGCCATTACAATAATGACAAAATAAACTAATGTATTCAGTACTTTTTTCAGTGAAACAATGTTTTGTTGCTTGCCAGCAAGTATTAGTAGGAAAGCAGAAATATGCTCACCACCATCACTCAAGTCTCTCCCTAAGTTGTTTCCCATACAAATTAGGGTCATTGTGAGTGCTAAGAGGAAATGCAAAGGCTTCACAGTTTTTTTGCAGTTTTGCTAAGTAGAGTCCCCACAATGATTTTAAGTGATAGACTTTTGATGGGGACTTAAATAAATTTTCTGACTATAACTCTAACGATAGTCAAACGAAGGAGGTACCTCAGCAGCCTCTGTGCTCTCCCGATCCCCTTCCTACTCTACCTGCCATCTCTCTTCACCCGCTTTCCTGCCACTTAAACCTCTCCCCATTCATCTGTACTTCTCCATCCTCCTCATCCATGATCTTAATTTCTTCTTCCCTGCTACCCTCTCCTAGTATATTGGGATGAGAATCAAAGGACCTGGGTTCAAATTCTCATTCAGTTACTCATTTTCTGGGTAACCTTGGGCTAGTCCTGTCATCTCTTTCATTTTCTGTTTCTTCATCTGTAAGATGAAAGGTTCGACTACATAAAGGCCATTCTCTAAGGTTTCTTCCAGCTCTAAGTCTGTGACCTCTGATCTTTCCTTTGTTCTCCCTGAACCCTCAGGCTCTCCTCCTCTTCTCTGGTTTCCTCCCTCCTCTGCCCACACTCTTTCGTCATCTTCTGGCCTCCTCCAGTCTCTCTCTGCTCATTTGGTCCCCTCACTATTTTTTGTTCTCCTCCAGGACCCTCTGATCTGCTTCTCTTTCCTCTTCAATTTTTTCCTTCTTCTCCTTGCTCCCCTCCCCAATATCTTTGCAAAGAAAATCCCACAATTAAATGGGGGTAGAAATGGGGTTAGAAAGAATCAGACACAACGAAAAAAATATATACATGCATCATGTATGCATGTGTATATGTATATACCATATACATGCACATATGTGATATGCATGTATCTATGATATATACAGATATACATGACATATATGTGTATATGAATGTACATATGTCCATGTCATGTGTGTGAGTTGCCTCAGCTATTGATATAATCTGGCTACTCAAGTTCTAACCCTTTATACAGGACAAAGATGCAGCAGGGGAACTGAGCCAGCTTTGTATACAAAGAATCTGGCTTCAGAGCGGAGTTCTGCAGCCTGCTACTTGTTTGGTCTTAGACAAGAAATGTAACTTCTCCAAGTCTAAGTTACCTCATGTGTAAAATGAGTAGATTGAGCCAGATAACTTTTAAGGTTCCCTCTAATCAGAATCTATGTATCCTTTCACTTGGTCCTTATGCATGTGCTTTCCTCACATATTCCCTAGACACTCCCTGTGTGTCTGCTGTGCCATACTTATTTCCCTGGTCATTTCACTTCCCTTTGTAGGTCCCATTCCCTACCAGGGATATGGTAATCTGTGAGATTCTCTGTAGAGAAGAAAACATTCTTGTCACTTATCTTTCTATGTTATTTATTTTATTTTGCAAGCCACTTAGCCCAGGGCATGGGACAGAACCTCAGGCACCGTTTTCACCATCACCTGCTCTTTATTGGCATTATGACTAGATTGTAGCTGCTGGGTTGTCAGCTAAGAAAATCTTCTAGCATGAGGTTATTAAAATTCCGACTTTAGCGAATGACACGGAGCCAGCGAGTTTGCTAGGGAAAGTGCGAAGGGGTTTTGGGTCTGTCTTTAAAACTTACTTTTCTCTGTTCCTTCCTCTCCTCAGTCAGCAGTTAAGTAGCCCAAGTGCCTACTATGTGTCAAGCACTCTGCTAAGGACATAAAGAAAGGCAAAAAATCCCCTGATCCTGCTCAAGTAACTCATGGTCTATTGGGAAACACACCATTCAAACAACTATGGACAAACCAGATCACACATGCACATACAGGAGATCAATAAGCATTAAGTATATTTATCATATTATATTTATTATATAATATATTATACCAATATATTATAATACAATATATTATATATAATATGTGTTATATTATATTATATTTATTATATGATACATACTCTGTTCCATATAAAAACAAAAAAATGAAACCATCCCTGTGCCCAAGAAACTATGTTTTACTATGGTGGAGGAAACAAGATCATAAATACATATGGAATTATTATAAAGAGAATAAATACAAAAAATTAAAATATAGTCAGGAAGAGAAGTAACTGGGGACAATATAGAAAGTGGTACTTCGGTTGTGTCCGGAAGGGAGAAAAGGCACTTGGTGAGGAGGGAGTGGGGAGTCTGCATTCCAGGTTTGGAGGACAGCCGATGCAAAGGAACAGAAACAGAAGGTGGAATCTTATATATTAGGAACAGAGAACAGACCAGTTTGGCTGGCTTGTAGTGTGTGGAATAGAAGTAGATTGTGAAGGGCTTTAAAAGCTAAACAAATTGGGGCAGCTATGTGGCACAACGGACAAAACATCAGCCCTCTGATTTCAAATGTGACCTTAGATACTTGCTAGCTGTGTGACCCCAGGACAAGTTACTTAACCCCAATTGCCTCCCCCAAATTTTTTCATAGAAAATCTAACTAAGCAGACCTTATTTCTAAATTTCAAATAGACCAAGGTAGCAGAAGAAGTTTGTCTCCTTTTCTCTCACCTTCTGTGGAATCTGGGCAAGAGCTGCAGCAATCAGGTTACCCTTTTCCTCAGTTAGGTTTTTGATCATTGACCCAAGAGAAAATACTACAATGCCATGTTCCCCAGAGCTCTGGACAAATTTTTCCATTTCCTGTAAAGAAAAGATTGATCATCTATCAGATGGAGAAAAATAGCATACAAAAAAATCATTCACTTCAATCCAATCAAGCTAGCCACCATTTATGAAGTAACAAGTGTGTATTAAGCATACTCTGTTTACCTCTGAAGTCCTCTTGTGATGCCTTATGGGTACGCTCTACACACCCATGCTAGTTTGCTGAAAAAGCTTCAGATAAGGGCTTCATGAAGTCATTCAAACACCAATCTAGCTGTGTTCGCACAAGTTCATTATTAGGGTTGACTACCTTTGATTCTTGACAATTATAGATGGTCACAGCAATTCGATCAAAGACTGCCTCTTGAAGTGTAGAGAAGCTGTTCACCAAAGGGAGCATATACAGCTCTTGTGAGGCATTGACAAACGACAATGAGAAGTCCTGTGTGAGGTTCTAGAGCTATAAAGTGTGGAAACAGAGTTGGAAGGGACTTCAGAGTTCAGTATGAACCTGAATAGGAATCCTATCAGATAAGTCAAGTTATCCTATCCTATCAAGTCAAGTCAAGTTATCCAGTTTCCTTTCTCTAAGATGGAAGTTAGTAGTGCAGTGGACCTGGAGTCAGGAAGTCCTGAATTCAAATCTAGCTTCATACACTTCTTAGCTGTGTGACCCTGGGCAAGTCACTTAGCCTCTGCTGTGCTTCAGTCTCCTAATATATAAAATGGAGATAACAATAACATATACTTCCCAGGTTTGTTGTGATAAAATTATTGTAGTTGTAAAATGCTATGTAAATGCTTGTTATTGCTATTCAAATTCAATGACCCTGCTCATCTCACTGGGTGATAAGACAGATCCCAAAATTCAGATAAAAATTAAATATATAAGTGCAAAGCAGGGTTCTAAACAAAGAACTATCAGAAATACAAAAAGGGAGAAATTATTTCTGGTTAGAGAGAATAGGAAGTACTGCATGGAGAGGTAAAACTTCTTCTGGATCTTGAAACAAATGTATGTCCACACAGCACACCCTCACCACCACACATCAGTGACTGATTCATTACTAAACTGTGACCTTTAAAGAATAATCATGATAGAATTAAAAACAAGCTGGGGCTACAGAACAGAGGGTTTAACTTAGGGTGTATGAACTTGTGTTTTAAAATATATTTTGATAGCTCTCTATATAGAGAAAGAGATAGACTAGCTCTCCCTATCTTGCTCAGGCTAAAAGTAAAATGGTTGCTAATAGGCCGGTCACACTACTGATGGGCACAGGAACATTGACATTTTCTGTTTCTAACCAAGACCAGTTTGCCCTTTCTTAGGCAGCTTGGTGGCTCCCCTATATTGGTATAAGACTTACTATGGATACCAAGAATTCTTGAACTCAGGTGACCCACTAGACTTCAGCTTTCCCTGTAGCAGAAATTACTGGCATGTGCTACAATACCCAACTAATAAATGTATTTCAATAAAATTGGTTTCTTTCCTATTCTATGTATTTTATTTTATGTATTTATATATTTTATTATTTAAAAACATTATTCTGAGAGGGGATCCTTTGGTTTCACCAGGCTGTCAAAAGGATTCACAACACCAAAAAAGGTTAGTAACTCCCGCTATACTGCACTTTGGTGCAAAGAACTAAAGGGGGTACCCATCATTTGGGGAATGGCTGAAAAAATTATGGTATGTGTGTGTTTAAACATACATGTATACACATATATATGTATATAATGGAATATTAGTGATATATTAGACATGATGAAGAGGGTTATTTCAGAGAAATTGGGAAGATCTCTAAGAACTGATGGAGAAAAAAGTGAGTCAGAAAAGCAATTTATGCTATAGCAACAGCCTTGTAAAGACAAGGTATTCTGATCAATGCAATGACCAGTCAGGATTCCAGAGGACAAGAGACTAGACACATTACCAACTTTCTGCCATAGATATGGTGGACTCTGGGTATTAATTGAAAAATATAGTTTTTGAACTTTGCCGAAGTGAGGGATTTGTTTTTCCCAACTATGCTTATTTGTTACAAGGGATTTGTTTTTCTTTCCTTTTTTATAAAAAGGAGTGAGGAAGTGGAAGCGGGAGAGAAGACAGATTTTTGTTCATTTAAAAATATATTGAAAAAAATTTAAGAATTCCTATAGAAGAGGGAGATTGAAGTTCATTTGTGGCCCATAAAATTAAGCTTGTTTTATAGTTTCACTGTGTACAATCCTTATATAGGCAGAGTGGCCAGGGGTTAAAAGTCATTGGGGATTAGGATATTAACTTTCTGTTTGCTTTCTCTGGTTTGTACTATATTTAAGATAATTTACCTTGGAATACATTCTATGCATGCCCATTCTATATAGAGCATATAGTCCTAGCTCAAGAGAGGACAAAAACTCAGGTTTATAGGGTGCTGGGTTGTGTAGCAGAGTCAAACAAGCTAGAATATTTTCACGATCATGGGGGAGAGTCTCCATGATATACAGATTTCTCACGGGCAGAGTTCAAAACTAGTTATAGTGATGTTCATTTCAGCATGGCATAGTAAAAAATATATATATCATGAACAGCCACTTAAAGAGTTAAGACTTCAGCTTAAGATCTGCCTCTGATATTTCCTAATCATGTTACCCTGGGTAAATCATTTACCTCATCATCTCTTCCCATGTAGAAACAGCTTTCGGTTTATATTTGTTTTGTGCTTTTGAAAAGTTTATAGATCATTCTTCTTGGAAGAGAAAATAGGAGCAAAATTAAAACCAAGCAATTTTCTTTTCTTTTTGGTCAGCCATCATTGTTCTATCCACTTCAAGAAGTGAGGAGTCCTATCTCTTTTTTGTTAACTCTTAGAATTCTGGTAATTTCAACTCATTCTGAGATTCATCCCTTCTGTTATTATTCTTATATAGCTATGCTGTCCTTTTATACTTATTCTATTATCTCTTACCTACTTCTCCCTCCTCATCTCTTGTACATGTCTTTAAAAAAAATCATGTGCTGCTTTGAATGATTTCCCCTTTTCCTTGGTTTCTCACTGTCCCTCACCCACCAATATTCAATTAGTTGCCGGGTCTCATCAATTCTACCTTCACAACATGTTTTCCCTCTGTCCCCTTCTTTCCTCTCCACCACTCTAGTTCAGGTCCTTATCACCTCCTACCTTTACTGCACCTGGTGCTCCCTTTTCTATTCTCATTCTTCTGTTATTAATCAGTCTTTGACAAAACAGAGACTTGACTATGTCATCCCTCTGTTTAAAAACTGGCTTCCTAGTTTCTCTAAAATAAAATGAAAATTTTCTATTTTGATATTCCAAGTCTTTCACAATCTGGCCTCAGTCTGCTGTTCCAGACTTCCTTTCTCTCCTTAATGTACTTTATAATCTAGCAACTATATATAAAGAGAAAGTGGTCTAAAACTTAAAGAGCACCTGTGGCCACAGTTCCTGCAAATCCTTTGGATTTCTGGAGCCCTTTTGATGTTTCCCTTAGAAACGTTTTCTTTGTTTTTCTTCTGAGTTTTTCAAAGAACCTTGAATCTCTGTAAAGTTTGTCCTTGACTCTCAATGTAGACACTGACATCACTTGTGCCGGGTCACTGAATGGAAATCCAAAATCCTTTGGACCCTCTGAGGTTCACAGAGCACTTCTCTAGCCAGAAATGGTCAGGAGGATATCTATGTATGGCAAGGTATTTTCTTTCTGTTCAAGATATTACTCCTCAGATGAGACTCTTCCTCCTCTCTACCTCCACTCCTATCTTGGCTTTTGAACTGATTTTCTATTTTACATAAGAAACATGTAGTGTGACCAAGTCTCTAAGCCAATCAAAACCGGTGCTGTAGTGGATAGAACAATGGGCCTGAAGCCAGGAAGACTTAAGTTCAAATCCACCCTCAGACATTGACTAACTATGTGACCTTGAAGCAATCACCTAAACACTGTCTGCCTCAGTTTCCTCATCTATAAAATGGGGGTGATGATAGCACCTGTCTTCCAAGGATACTATGAAAATCAAATGAGATAATGTTTGTAAAGCACTTAACATAGATCCCTGCACATAGGATGTGTTATATAAATGCCAGGATTGACTGCTGCTTTTGTTATTGTTATTTATCAAAGGAGGTGGTTAGGTCTTATTCATACTTAAAAAATACCTGATAAATGTGTCAGAGCATAGCACCTTATCATTTAATTTGAGGATAATTTAAATATATCCGAGCATGACTTCTCATCATAGTTTAAATGACAAAGGATGGTTTAATTGATTTATTAAGTCAAAGCTTGACTGTTACACTAATTTTATTGGTTTTTTAAAAACATCATCATTCTGATATAATTTTCCCTTACACCAAAATCCTTTAAAAACTCCTTTGTTATGAAAAGAGCAATCAAAAATTCATGTTTATCCACATTAGCCACATCTAGAATCCAAAACCTTCCTTTCTTTATTTAGAAGAAGGGAGGAATTAAATTTTCATTTTCATTTTCTCCATAACTGCAATGCATACACAATAGAAAGAAAATCAGAAATCGATACTTGAAAGTATACAGTGAGGTAGTGAGAAATGAAGAACTAGACCAGGGGTCCCTGGAGTTCCAGCTCAGTACCATTGCCATTGAGGCATCTGATGGTATATAGACAGGGTGCTGAGCTTAGAGTCAGGAAGTCCAGAGTTCAAAGTTGACCTCAAATACTTGTCAGCTTAGTGACCCTGGGCAAGTCACTTTTCCCCTCCCATGTTAATTTCCTGTACTGTAAAATAGGAATAATACTAACACCTACCTTCCAGAGTTGTAGGGATAAAGGGAGATATTATTTGTAAATCACTTAGCACAATGTCTCCACATAGTAGGGACTTAATAAATGTTTGTTATCTTTCTCCTTTCCTTGCCTGTGTGCACAGAAAACAGAACATATTTGTAGGAGGTTAAAATTTGGAAAACCACAAGATAGGTTTACCTCAGGAAGAGGCTTGGCAGGCTTACAGTGGAGTCCTCCAACAAACTCAAAATTTGGCAAGTACGGATGGGGAAATGCAAGATCCCAGTATGTCCGAATCAGCCATATTTCAGCTTTTCCCATAGTTTCACATAATGTAGTGGGCCTTCCTAAGGGAAAAAGAATAAAGGAGTTAGCTCTGTCATGGATGGCTCAAACCTCTAGGCCAGGGATTCTTAACCTTGTGTGTCATGAATACCTTTAGTAGTTTGGTGAAATACTATTTGGATCCCTTCTCAGAAGAATGTTTTAAATTCATAAAACAAAGTACATAAGGTAATAAAAGAAACTGACCACTGAAAAAATTGTTATGAAAATTATGTTAAGAATTTCTGTTGAAGCTTACTGGAGGATATTGAGTTCCTAGGAAGACCTTTGAGTTCCTAGGAACTCATGGTACTCAAAAGAAGTCTTTTTTATCCTGCTCCATCTGAGTGCCTCCATCTGAGATTATCTCCAATCTATCCTGCACATATCCAAATATTGGTTTAGCCTGTGAGGTCCTTGAATACTGGGATTGCATTTGCCTGTCTTTGTATCCCTGGACCTTATGATAGTGCCTGGCAAATAAGAGATGCTTAACAAGTGCTTATTGAAGTTACTTGGAAAAAGCAAAAGCAAACTCATTCAAACAATTTCTTTCCAACTTATTTATTTATTTTTAGTTTTCAACATTCATTTCCACAAGATTTTGAGTTCCAAATTTTCTCCCCATCTCTCCCCTCCCTCCACCCCAATGCACCAAGCATTCTGATTACCCTTTCCCCCAATCTACCCCTCCTTCTATCACACCCCTCCCTTCCCTTATCTCCATTTTCTCTCTTTTCTTGTAGGGCAAGAATGATATCTATACCCCATTACCTGTATTTCTTATTTCCCAGTTGCATGCAAAAGCAATTCTCAACATTCTTTCCTAAAACTTTGAGTTCTAACTTCTGTCCCTTCCTCCCGCCCCACCCCTCCCCATTGAGAAGGCAAACAAATCAATATAGGCTATCTATATGTAGTTTTGCTGAACACTTCCGTAATAGTCATGTTGTAGAAGACTACTTATATTTCCCTCCATCCTGTCCTGCCCCCTACATTTACTCTATTCTGTCTTTTGACCTTATCCCTCCCTAAATGTGTTTACTTCTAGTTAACCCCTCCTCTCATTTGCCCTCCCTTCTATCATCCCTTTCACATCCCACTTCTCCCCTATTTTCCTGTAGTGGAAGATAGATTTTCATATCAAATTGACTGTGTATGTTATTCCCTCCTTAAGTCAAATATGATGAGAGTAAGTGTCACTTTTTGCCTCTCACCTCCCACCTTTTCCCCTCCATTGAAAAAGCTTTTTCTTGCCTCTTTTATGAAAGATAATTTGGCCCATTCCATTTCTCCCTTTCTCCTCTCAATATATTCCTCTCTTACCCCTTAATTTTATTTATTTAGATGCCGTGTTCATCCTCATTGAAAATATTTGTCAATATGGCTGAAAACATGCTAAAAAGCATGGGAGCAAGCATCCAGCTTTGTTTCACTCCATTGGTGACTTGGAAGGCATGAGAACATTGTCCACTATCCAGAACCTGGGCAAACATGCCATCATGAAACTGATGTACAATATTGATGAACTTCTCTAGGCAACCAAATTTTGACATAATTTTCCATAAGCGCTCACAAGTGACAATGTCAAAGGCCTTGGTTAGATCTGCAGACATTGTGTACAGACCTTTGTTCTGCTCCTGGCATTTTTCCTGGAGTTGTTGGGCAACAAACATCATATCGATTGTTCCCCAGCCCTTTTTGAATCCACTGGCTTCCATCTTCCAGGTGAAGGATCAGCCTATTGAGGAGGACTCCAGTAAGAACTTTGCCAGTAATGACTAAGAGACAGATCCACCTGTGATTGTCACAGGACAATCTATTCCCTTTACCCTTATAGAGATGGACAGTGGAGGCATCCTTGAACTCCTGGGGGATAATCTCCTCTTGCCATATAACCTGGAAAATTTCAGTCAGCTTTTGTATGAACAATGATCCCCCTACCTTGTAAATCTCAGCTGGAATAGAATCAGCACCAGGTGCTTTGCCACATGAAAGAAGCCTGATGGCCCTCAAAACCTCTTCTTCAGTTGTAAGTTCAGCTAAGGCGGGATTGACTTCAACCTGAGGTAAACGGTCAATGTCCTCAACATTGACTGATGATGGTCTGTTGAGAACATTAGTAAAATGTTGAGTCCATCCCTCTAGGATCATGTCCATATCACTAATCAGTGTGGTTATGATGCACCATAGGTTTTTGTTCCATAAATGTATGTTTGTCTTTTGTTGCTGAAGAAGACCATGCCATCAGAGAAATAATGACATGGCTTGCACTTGACCTTGTTTTGAGTGAGGGAGGGCTGTGCAGGTCACCAGGCTCACTTCTCCTCCAGAGTCATCTGAAGTCAGTGACTTGAAGCAAATAATCTTCAGGATGACTGGAGATGACCTAGGATGAGGCAATTGGGGTTAAGTGACTTGCCCAAGGTCACACAGCTAGTGAGTGTCAAGTGTCTGAGGTGACATTTGAATTCTCCTCCTGACTCCTGCACTGGAGTTCTATTCACTACATCATGTAGCTGTCCAGGTCCATAAATAGCTTTCAGGGAATCATAAAATCACTTTGGATTGTTACTGTCAGCATAAAACTGAACTTCTTCTGCCTTCTTACTGAGCTAGGAATCCTGCATCTCTCTTAGCTTTGTTTATGCTTTGCTTTGGATAGAATTAAATGCTGCCTTCTTAGAGGTGGATGAACTATCTTGGTAAATCCTGTGGAGTTATTGTTTTTCATTTAGTAGCTTCTGAATTTTCCCATCATTTTCATCAAACCAGTTATGGTGTTTGCATGTGTTCTGACCCAGATGAGTAAATGCAGTGCTGTACACCAAATCTATGAAAATTTTCCACTCCTTTTCTGCTCCACTGTTGCCCACTGTGTGTTGGCTCAGCTTTCCCTCCAAATTAGCAACAAACTGTTCACTCTCAAAGAAGAGCTCTGATTTGTTGACATTAATTCTTCTGGCAGTCATTTTGCCTTGGGGGCAATACTTTTGATGAATGGGAATATTTAACTTGGAAAGGATATGTCTATGATCAGTCCAGCACTCTATACCACACATTGTCTTTGTCACTCTTACATCTTGTCTGCCTCTTCTCCTTACAATCACATAGTCAGTTAGATGCCAATGTTTGCTGTGAGGGTGCATCCATGAAGTTTTATTACATTTAGGTAAAAGGATGACAGTGTTGGTGATGAGATCATGTGATGCGCAAGTCTTCAGCAGTAACTGACCATTGCTGTTTCCAACTCCATTCCTCCCTAGGACTTCCTGACAAGTCTGGTAGTCTGAGTCTACTCTATCATTAAAGTAGCCCAGAATTATGAGCTTGTCCTCTTTTGGTACCTTGACAGTAAGGGTCTCTAGGTCTTCACAAAATTTTTCTTTGACCTCATCAGTGTTGGTCATGGTGGAAGCATAGACACTGATATTGGTGACGTGGCATTTTCCTGTGAGTGGCAATCACATTGTCATGATCTTGTCATTCACGCCTTTTGGCAGGCATACCAACTTGCTGATTAGATTAGTTTTGATTGCAAACCCACACCAGTTTCACAGCACTCCCCTTCACTGCGCTCACTCCAGAAAAAGGTGTATCCAGCTCCAACTTCAGTAAGCTGGCTTTCATTTGCCAACCTTGTTTCCCTCAGGGCTGCTATTTCAATGCGATACCCGTTGAGTTCTCTTGCAATAAGAGTAGTTCTTCTTTCAGGTCTACTAGATTGTGTGTTGTCTATTACTATGCGCATGTTCTATGTGCTGGTGGTGAGTGGCATTATCTCTGCAGATGTTTTCATACGTTTTGTACATTCTCTTTGTTTTTGTAAGCATGGGGGATTCCCCACCTGCTACAGTAATCAGGACAGTGTTGGGTAAGTAGGCAATGTTTACGGCACCTTTTCTAGCCCCCTTCCTCACACCAGGAGGTAAGCAGTGCAATCATTTAAAGGTTGCTCAGACACCCAGGGGGGCTGCTGAGTCCCACTCCTACTTCCAGTGAGAAAACCACTCTATGGCCTGGGCTGCCTGTGTGCAGGGTTGTGACTACTCCCAGGGTTGTGACAGCTCCCAGTGGATCTGCACCTGCTACTTCATACCTGGCTATTGCCACAAGACTTTGAGGCATAATAGTGAAATGGTATAGGTGAAATCTTTTGATTTGTGTGTAAATTGGATTTGAGAGAGGCAGAACTTCAAGAAGTCATCTGCCTTACTCTCTCCTCCAGAGTCACCATAGTCCAGTGGAAGAACAGAGTCAAGATGGCTGGTGATGGTTAAGGATGCAATGGATGACACTGGCATCTTAGGTGTTCAACCAAGCTGTAAGTGCTCCACATTGCCTGCTTCATCTGCCTTCATGGCCATTGGAACAAATTATTCTCATCCACCCATTCCACCAGAGGAAGACTTCACATGTTTGGGGTAGACACCCCCCTAACTCACCAATGGGTTTGAGAACCCTTGGTTACCCTCAACCTGGTTAGGCCTGTCTTCCAAGATGATTTACTGGGATGTGGCCACTGCACATGCTGCAGCTTCTTGGAGTCACAGATGTGAGTTAGGAGGAACAGGTGGACACCAAAGGTGGAAAGAGCCCTGCAGCTTCTTGGAGTCACAGATGTGAGTTAGGAGGAACAGGTGGACCCAAAGGTGAAAGAGGGCTTGGCAGCCATCACACCAAAGGCACTAGCCCTCCCTGAACACATGCTACACAAATGCTTTCAATGAGGATGAACACATCATCAAGGTCAGCTACCATACTGATGGCAATTTCTTCAATTTGAAAAGGCTATAAACCAAGACCAAAGTGCAGGGAGTACTGGTGCATGATTTTCTGTTTGCAGACTCAGTGCAGACTCTGAAGCTGAGATGTAACAAAGTATGGATCAATTCTCTGCTGCCTGTGCTAACTTTGGCCTATTAATTAACACCAAGAAAACACAGGTGCTCCATCAGCCACCACCACACCATCCATACGTGGAACCATTGGTTACAACAAATGGAGAAGTTTTGAATGCTGTAGATCAGTTCACTTACTTTGGTAGTGTACTTTCCAGGGATGTACACATTGACAATGAGGTTGATACACACATTGCCAAAGCTATCTCAGTGTTTGGGGGGCTCTGAAGAAAATTTTTGGAGAGAAGAGGTATTAGACTGACTACCAAACTGAAGGTCTACAGAGCCATTGTGCTGACCTCATTGTTATATGCTTGTGACAAATCTACCAACGCCATGCCAAGAAACTGAATTGCTTCCATTTGAACTGTCTTAGGAAGATTCTGAGGATCACCTGGCAGGATAAGGTACCAGATACTGAAGTCCTTGCTCAAGTATTCAAAGTATGCTTCAAAGAGTACAACTCTGATGGACTGGCCACGTTGTTCAAATGCAAAATGTATGCTTGCCAAAAAGACTATTTTATGTTATGGAGAACTGGCATGTGGCAGGTGGTGATCACATGTTGGCCAGAAGAAACAATACAAGGACAGTCTCAAGATCTCTCTGAAGAACTTTGGTTTTGTCTGTGCAAAAAGGGAGACAATGGCTCAGGACTACTCAGCATGGTGTGCCCGCATCAGAAAGGGTGTGTGCTCTTTAAGAGAAGTAGAATTCAGACAGCACAAAGTAAATGTAGGATGTGAAAATTTGGGTTATCCACCCCAAATATTCACATGGACTATCTGTGCCCAAATTGTGGTAGAGCATTCCAAAGTCATATTGGTCTGATCAGTCACAGTCTCACACACTGAAATTTCACTTTATCATGGTGATGTACTTTTGGTCCTCTTTGAAGACAAAGGACAACAACCAACCAACCATTTATTTAGATATCATCCCTTCCTATTCAACTCACCCTGTGCCCTCTGTCTATATATATGTGTACAATCCCTCCAACTACCCAAATACTGAGAAATGTTTCAAGAGTTACAAATGTTATCTTTCCAGGTAGGAATATAAACAGTTCAGCTTTAGTAAGTCCCTTTTGATTTCTCTTTCCTGTTTACCTTTTCAGGTTTCCCGTGATTCTTGTGCTTTAAAGCCAGATTTTCTAGTCATCTCTGGTCTTTTCATGAAGAATGCTTGAAAGTCCTCTATTTCATTGAGTGAGCATTCCTGCCTTCCCCCCACCCCCCTTAAGTATTATACTCAGTTTTGCTGGGAAGATGATTCTTGGTTTTAGTCCTAGTTCCTTTGACTTCTGGAATATCATATTCTAAACTCTTTGATCACTTAATGAGGAAGCTGCCAGATCCTGAGTTAACCTGATTGTATTTCCACAATACTCTCTGGCTGCTTCTGACAGCTCCTTGACTGGGGAACTCTGGAATTTGGCTACAATATTCCTAAGAGTTTTTCTTTTCATGTCTCTTTCAGGAGGTGATCAGTGAATTCTTTCAATATTTATTTTACCCTCTGGCTGCAGAATATCAGGGCAGTTTTCCTTGATAATTTCATGAAAGATGGTGTCTAGGCTCTTTGTTTGATCATGACTTTCAGGTAATCCCATAATTCTTAAATTGTCTCTCCTGGATCTGTTTTCTAGGACAGTTGTTTTTCCAATGAGATATTTTACATTGCCTTCCTTTTTTTCATTCTTTTGGTTTTGTTCTGTAATTTCTTGGTTTCCCATAAAGTCATTAGCTTCCATCTGCTCTATTTTAATTTTTAAAGAAGTATTTTCTTCAGTGAGCTTTTGAGCTTCCTTTTCCATTTGACTAATTCTGCTTTTTAAAGCATTCTTCTCCTCACTGGTTTTTTGGACCTCTTTTGCCATTTGGGTTGCCTATTTTTCAAGGTGTTATTTTCTTCAGCATTTTTTTGGGTCTCCTTTAGCAAACTATTGACTCACTTTCCATGATTTTCTTGCATCACTCTCATTTCTCTTCCCAATTTTTCCACTACCTCTCTTACTTGATTTTCAAAATCCTCTTTGAGCTCTTCCATGATCTGAGACCATTGCATATTTTTGGGGGGATTTTGGATATAGAAACCTTGACTTTGATGTCTTCCTCTGATGGTATGCTTTGTTCATCCTCATCTGAAAGGATGGAAGAAAATGCCTGTTCACCATGAAAGTAACCTTCTGGAATATTATATTTTCCCCCTTTTTGGGCATTTTCCCAGCCAGTTACTTGACTTTTGATTCCTTTGTCAAGTGGAGGGTGTACTGTAGGGACCAGTAAGTTCTCAGTTCCTCCACAGTGGCACAATCAAGGAAGAGGAATTTACTCCTCTCCTGGCCTTTCAGATGGTCTCAGGCCACGGAAGAACTCAAAAAAGATTTTGAAAATCAAGTAAGGGAGGTGGAAGAAAAATTGGGAAGAGAAATGAGAGCGATGCAAGAAATACATAAGAAGAATGTCAACAGCTTGCATCACCAACAAAAATGTTGAAGAAAATAATACCTTTAAAAATAGACTAACTCAAATGGCAAAAGAAGTCCAAAAGGTCAATGAGGAGAAGAATTCTTTAAAGAGCAGAATTAGCCAAATTGAAAAAGAGGTTCAAAATCTCACTGAAGTAAATGGTTCTTTAAAAATTCAAACAGAACAGATTGAAGCTAATGACTTTATCAGAAACCAAGAAATTACAAAACAAAACCAAAAAAATGAAAAAATTCAAACAATTTTTGTCGAAGTGATGTACATGGTCACTTTTTCTTATTAAGATGATGGAAACCAAGAATATTGCATAAAAACTAAGAAAAATTAGCAAGATCCAAACCAATATGTATAGTTACTACAGAAAACTACCTCAAACTATTGGGGTCATGTCAAATCACATAGAATTCTCAAATGTCACTCAAGACGTTCAATTATTGGCTACATCTTAGCTGTCCTAATTCATTCCAAAATGCTTTCTTTTTCAACCCTCTCTTTAACCAGTTTTTGTCACTCCAATGTATTTGCCATCCCCTTGTTGATTTCATCTTGGAGTTTTCATTCCTGCTGTTCTTGCCACCTAGGATTAACAGGAAATGTGTGTATGGGGGAAGGCTGTAATCCACAGTATTTTTCAAAATGATTGATTACCGTGTCATTCAGCTAATGCATTGGCTCATGAATGGTCACTGTACCTTCACTTTAGGCTACATACATAAAAAGACCAGTTTCACTCATTCCTATCAATTTGCTTTTCTGGTTTAAACATTCAAACTTTAGCTCAAATATAGTAGTTATAAGGTAGTTACCTATGTTTCATGATTAACTAAGTCATATTGTTAAAGACCAATTCCACCTCTTATCAACAATATGTAAAGAAAGGATTCTCATAACTTAAACACAAACCTATTTACTATCAAATTTATAAAAAACTGGTGGAGTGACTGTATACTCTTGACATGGAAACCATGAAGGTACCCCCAGGCTTACCTAACATATCACTTTAGAGCTGATTTGAATCCTTCATATTAAATTTCTAAAACCAAAAACTCAAAGAAAAACATATTTTCACCCTCTCTATGAATGTCATCTTGTCTGTCAATTCTGTCAAGACCATAGACATATAGGAAGCGGGGGAAGGGAGTCCTCCACAGTATTTTTCATATATATTGCCATCAGTGAACTGAAGAGTATACAAAACAGGTATTCCAAGGGCCTCAGCTATGAGCTCAGCACAAGCTGGACCAATAGCATCTTAAACAACGACATCATATCTGGCTTCCTTCAATGTCTTCATAAGCTTCTTATTCAAAGCAACACTTTCACAAAGCTGTTTGAAAACATTTTAATATTCAAAAAAGACATCTTGCATCCTTTTAGCATACTCCCAAGGTGAAAGGTTTGGCAGTTCATACAGGTATTCCTCAATCAATCTGTCAAAATAAGTAATAAAATCTTCTTTGGTGAATGGCACAAGATAAACCCCAGAGTTGAGAAGAGATGTTTTGGTAGAATCAATAAGAATGGAAGCTGTAAATGTCAGTACAGTCACCTCATGGCCCCTCTGTGCCAGCTCATCCAGGATGGTCTTCATATATACATATCCAATGACCATACTCCACAGGCCACACTAGGACCTTCCCACAGGACCCACAACTGAAGCAACACAGCTGAAGCAGCAAAAGAGCTGCAGCCCACTTCTCAAATGGGTCAATGTCAGGGTGGTGCTTTTTTGGAATCTAGCTTCCTCCTATCATGTACTATAGGTTATATCATAAAAAGATATTGACAAGTAAATTAAAATGTAATTGAGATCTGTCAAGTCCTCATCAAAAAGAAAATCCTCAAAGCTAGTGATGGAAAAAGGGAGGTGGAGTTGGCAAGAGGTTAATATATAGCAATGAGTTTAGTGTCAAAGAAAGATATTTAGCTAATTGCACAAAAGCCTTTAGCCCAAACAAAGTTGAAGATTCACCTCCTATGTTACCACTCTAATCAAGAGGTTTCCTCAGGGAAAATGGTTTTACTTACTCAACTTTTAAAAGGTAATTCCATTTCCTTTTTTTCGCCCCACAGGAGCATGTTTTATGGTAAAAGTGCATGAATGGTGAAGATGTCTTGATTGTTTTTGTACTTGAATGTCCAGATGGGGTAACTGACTAACACTGGCTCCTTGCTATGTTAGAGAAAAATTGGTGATGAATTTTTAAGATATCTTTCTGTAGTTGTTATTAGGATAGAGGGGGTTGGGGCCCAGTGAAGGATAATTTCAGATCTCATTGTGGGAGCTCTTGTTGGCTACCTTTTCTCTATTTCTTCAAATCTTGTGGTCTTTAAGACCTGGGCTGACAGTCTGCCCTTGATTATCATAGGCTTGAATTCATGGACTGTGACCTGGTGTGTAATATTTGGGAATAGATTCTTTCTAACATCCTAAGTGATTGCATTAATAATTATCTCCTGTTCAAGTTGTACTTTATATTCAGTAAGAAATGTTTGCAATTTGACTTTGTCTCAATGGGTTTTAAAACAATTTTCCATGATTCCCAAGGCCATCTGACCTCACTCATAGGGTGGTCTCTGTAAAAGTACCTCCCATTGTTGGAAATATTCATACCAGCTCTTGTTCCACTGGTTCCGTCAATCCCTTCACGGGAGCTTCATCAGACACCCCTTTTGGGCTGGATCCCTAAAGAGTTGAAATTATGTTTTGTAGGTACTACAAAATTACAGGGAATCTGAAAAGGACATTGTACTAACGCACACACAGAATGTCCTCAAGTAATTGGTGGAACCATTCCACTCCTTCTGTTTGTGAATTGTAGGTGGAAGCATGGCAATTCTAGAATTGAAGATCTGCAATAAATGCTTAAAGGGTAAGATAATAAAACAATAAAATAAAAAGGAAGGAAATAAAAAGAAAGTTCTACCTTTGAGAACCATGTTTTGGCTTGTCAACTAAAATGCCCTGTATCAACGTGTATGATATTCTGAGTCTACACTTCTTCTTCTAAGAAGCAATTTATTTTTTCCCGTTTGATGGTGATTTTTGCTCCAAAATTCTGATGTATTCCTTCAGGTAAGAAAGCAGATATTGACTTCTCCCAGGTAAGGAATCTCTCCCAGCTTCATGGCCTTCAATAACCCTCATACTTTCCTAATTGGTTGGGATATATTTTTGCATGGAACTCTAAACAACAGCCAAGACAACTTGACCTTGTAACATGTGGATTCATTTTCTTATTATTTTTGCTGTTTTTTGAGGGCCGCCATTTTCCTTGTTTATCATGTAGATAACGTGAGAGGGTATGGAGAGAGTCAACCTTAAATTAGCCAGCCTTATGCTCAAATTTCTCCTCTGGCACATACATGCTGTACCTTCAAGGCTGCTTCAGCCTAGATGTCACTGTTCTAGGTGACTTGAACTCTAACTTCCAGAGAAGGGGCATTGCTAGAGGGGATTTCCTGGAGTTTCCTATACTAGTGAAATCACAGGTCCCGCCACTATCCCCATCCATTCTTCAGGTACTGCCCAAGCCTGTAAAGAACCAAAAAGGTCAAAAATTCTATGGCAATCTTCTAAGGCACTGGTGCTTGAGTGTACCTTTAGCTTAGGCTACACACACACACACACACACACACACACACACACACACACACAAATATATATATATATACCAAATAGCAATTTAAAAAAATACTGTCCTCCCTAAATAATGGCATTTAGCTATTATTTCTAGGAACCCATTTTTCTGCTTTAAAGATTCAGATGTTAGCTCAGACAGCGGCAGTTATAGTAGGTACCTATGTTACATAGTCAGCTAAGTCCTATTGTTAAAGACCAATTCCATCTCTTATCAGGAATAAATAAACAAAGAATTCCCATTACTTTAAACACCAACCCATTTACCTTCAGATATATGAAAAATGGTGCAGTGCCTGCATAGGCCTGCCATATAAACCATGAGGGAACCCCAGGCTTATATAACACATCACTGTAAAACTGATCCCTACCCTTCACATCAAAATTCTGAAGGCAAAAGTCAAAGTAAAGAAATAAAAGCATATTTTTCACTCTCTCCATAAATGTCATCTTGTCAGTCAATCGTGTCAAGACCACAGGCACATAGGAATTGGGGGAAGGGCGTCCTCCTCAGTATTTTTCATATGCATGGCCAGTATGAATCGAAGAGTATAGAAAGTAGGTATTCTAAGGACCTCAGCTATGAGCTCCGCACAAGAAACAACACTGTCATATCTGGTTTCCTTTAATGTCTTTTGTAAACTTCTTGTTTAAAACTACACTCTCACAAAGCATTCTGAGAATCTTTTAATATTCAAAAAGCAGATCTTGCACCTTTGTAGTATACTCCCAAGGTGAAAGTCTTGTCAACTCATACAAACATTCCTTAATCCATTTTTCAAAATGAGTAACAACATCTTCTTCAGTGAATGACACAGGATAAACCTCACAGTTGAGAAGAGATGTTTTGGTAGAAACAATAAGAATGGAAGCCGTAGATGTCACGACAGTCACCTCATGGCCCTTCTGTGCCAGCTCATCCAGGATGGTTTTTATATTTATCCGGTGACTATACTCTGTAGACAACAGTAGGACCTTCCCACAGGACCTGCAGCTAAAGTTATACAGCTGCTGTAGCAAAAGAGCTGCAGCCCACTTTATAGAACTCATGTGTGTCCTTTCTCAGAATCAGTAGCTTCCCCCTATCAGGTGCTATGGATTATATGATGAAAGGAATTGCCAAAGAAGTTAAAATGTAATTGAGAACTGTCAAGTCCTTATCAAAAAAAATGCTTAGTCATAGCTACTGATGGAAAAAGGGAGGTGGATTTGGGAAGAAGTTAATATGTAGCAATGTGTCTAGTGTCAAAGGAGGGTATTTAGCTACTTGCACAAAAATCTTTAGTCCAAACAAAGTTGAACATTCACCTTCTATGTTGCCACAATAATCACAACAGTTCTTCAGGGACTGTGGAATGGTTTTACTTACTCATATTTTTAAAAGATAACTCCATTTATTTCTTTTTGCTTCTTCAGATAGAGATTTCATAGGGAAAATGTGTGTTCATTCTTCGTTGCCAAAGAAGACCATGCCATCAGAAAAATAATGACATAATTTTCACTTGACTTTGTTTTGAGTGAGGGAAGGCTGTGCAAGGTCACCAGCCTCACTTCTCCTCCAGAACTATCTGAATCTAGTGACCAGATATTCATCAGGATGAATGGAGATGATCCAGGATGAGGCAATTGGGTTTAAGTAACTTGCCCAAGGTCACACAGCCAGTGAGTTTCAAGTGTCTGAGGTGAGATTTGAACTCAGGTCCTCTTGACTCTTGCCCTAGTGCTCTATCCACTGCACCACTTAGCTGCCCTCATAGTGAAAGTGCATGAATGGTGAAGGTGTCTTGGTTGTCTTTGTGCTTGGATGTCCAAATGGGGTAACTGACTAGCATGGGTTCCTTGCTATGCTAGAGAAAAATTGCTGATGAATTTTTAAGATATTCTTGTGTAGTGGTTATTGTCTTAGAGGGGGTTGAGGCCCAGTGAAGGCTAATTTCAGATCCCATTGGGAGAGTTCTTATTGGATTCACTTTCTCCTTTGCTTCAAACATTGTGGCCTTTAAGACATGGGCCTGACAGTCTTCCCTTAATTACCATGGGCTTGAGTTCATGGAGGGTGACTGGTATCTAATATTTGGGAATAGCATCTTAACAACATCCCGAGTATTTTCCTTAATAATAATCTCCTGTTGTAGCTGTACTTGGAAAGTGTGAACTAACTGCTCCTGTGAAAGTTGAAGAAGGAATATTGGATGGAGATCCTAAGGACATTTTAAGAATTAAAAGTATGACCTCAGGCAAAGAAATATTTCTAAGTGTTACATTTTCTGGAAAATGAGTGTTGGACAACACAATTGAAATAAACCTTCAGTGCTACAATATATTTCCACAACATCCAATGTGTACTTCTATACCTCTTACCCACATGCTAACACCTACATGTATACACATAAAACTTACCCTATATATAATTATATGCACACATATCCTTTGCACATATCAATATATATAGATGTCTTCTAAAATTCTAAATAGCAGACAAATATACATATATACACATTCACAAATCAACATGTTTCCTAAATAACAAATATACCAAAAAATACAGAGTGCTTCAAAAATTTTAATGTAGGTTTAAGCTTTGAGACTTTAAAACTCAGCTTTTAAATTTTAAGAGATTAAAACTTCATTAAGACTTTTTAATATTAATTTTATTTTTTTCAGTGTTCTACTATCACTACCATATAACTTAGATTTTTTTCCCCTCCTTCCCCCTTACATCTCCCTTCCCTCCCTGAGATGGCATACAATTTTATATAGGTTCTATACATACATTCCTATTAAATACATTTTCACTATAGTCATATTGTGTAGAAGAATTAAAATGAATGAGAGAAATCATTATAACAAACCAAAATGTAATATAAAAGAAATGATCTGCTACATTCTGTGATTGAATTCCAAAGTTCTTTCTCTGGGTATGGAAGGCATTTTGCCTTAAAAGACCATTGGAAATGTTGTTAAGTCCTTGCATTTCAATGAATTTCCAAGTCTACCAGAAAAATCTCTCACACACTGTATTTGTTGCTGTGCACAAAATTCTCCTAGTTCTACTCCTTTTGCTCAGCATCAGATCATATAAGTCTTTTCAGGCCTCTTTGAAGTCCTCTTGTTCATCATTTCTTATAGCACAATAGCATTCCATTACATTCATATGCCATAATCTATTCAGCCATTCCCAAATTGATCAAGGCATCCCCTTGATTTCCAGTTTTTGGTCAACACAAAGGGGGCTGATATAAATATTTTTGCACGTGGGACCTTTTCCCATTTTTATGATCTCTTGGGGATACAGTCCTAGAAGCAGTATTGCTGGGTCAAAGGGTAGGCATATTTTTGTAGACCTTTGGGCATAGTTCCAAAATGTTCTTCAGAATGACTGGATCAGCTCACAGCTCCACCAACAATGAATTAGTGTTCCAACTCTCTCACTTGTCCAACATATATCATCTAACTGTTCTGTCATTATCCAATCTGATAGATGTGCTAGCTCAGTATTTTGATTTGCATCTCTCTAATCAATAGTAATTTAGAGCATTTTTTCATATGATTTTAGGTATCTTTAATTTCTTCCTCTGAAAACTGCCTGTTCATATCCTTTGACCACTTATCAGTTGGAGAATGACTTGTATTCTTGTACATTTGACTCAGTTCTCTCTACAGTTTAGAAATGAGTCCTTTCTCACAGGCACTAGTTGCAAAAATTCTTTCCCCATTTTTTGTTTCCTTCCTAATCTTGGTTGTGCAAAAACTTTTTGGATTTGATTAAGCAAAAATTTTTCAATTTAATGTAATCAAAATTATTGATTTTGTACTCCATAATGGTTTCTATTTCTTCTTTAGTCAAAAATTCTTCCCTTCTCCACAAATCTGATAAGTACACAAATCCTTGCTCCAGTAATTTGTTTATAATATCAGCCTTTATACCTAGATCATGTACCCATTTGGGTTTTATTCTTGTGCATGCTGTCAGGCATTGGTCTATGCCTAGTTGCCGTGACACTGTTATCCAGTTTTCCCAGCAATTTTTGTCAAACAGTGAGTTCTTATCCCAGAAGCTGGGGTCCTTGGGTTTATCAAACAATAGGTTACTATATTCATTGCCTACTGTGTCTTGAGTGCCTAGCATATTCCACTTGTCTACCCTTCTGTTTCTCAGCTAGTACCAAGTGGTTTTGATAAGTGCTGCTTTATAATACAATTTGAGATCTAGTAGAGCTAGGCCACATTCCCTACCTAGCATTTCTTTTTATTAGCTCCCTTGCTATTCTGGACCTTTTGTTCTTCCAGATGAATTTTGGTATTATTTTTTCCAGCTCTAGAAAATAATTATCAGATAGTTTGATTGGTATGTCACTAAATAAGTAAATTACTTTAGGTAGAATTGTCATTTTTATTATATTGGCTCGGCAATATGAGCAACTGATGTTTTCCCACTTACTTAGATCTGACTTTATTTGTGCAGAAAGTGTCTTATAATTGTGTTCATATATTCCCTGGATTTGCTTTAGCATGTAGACTCCCAAATATTTTATAGTGTCTACCCTAGTTTTAAATGGGATTTCTCTTTCTATCTCTTGCTGTTGGGGTTTTTTAGTAATATATAGAAATGCAGAAAATTTGTGTGGGTTTATTTTGTGACCTGCAACTTTGCCAAAGTTGTTTATTATTTCAAGCAGTTTTTTACTTGAATCTCTGGGATTCTCTAAGTTCACTAAGATTTTCTGAACAACCTCTATACATATACTTCCTAAATAGCAAACATATCCACATCAGGATATATGTACATGTGTACACCCATATAGCAATATATGTATATGTTAATTATATTTATTTGCATTTCCAACTTCAGTCATTCCACCACCCATCTAAATGAATCGCTACTACTTGTTGCAAAAGACCCTCAAACAAGCATTTCCAATAAAATCGGGGGTGAAACAAATGTGTCCACTATCACCACTGTTGGTCAATGTGAAACTAGAAATGTTAGCTTTAATAATAAGAAAAAAAAAGAAATTGAAGGAATTAGAATAAGTAAAGAAGAAATTAAGTTACCACTCTTTGCAGAGGGTATGATGATATAAATAGAAAATCAAGTAACACACTACTTGAAATAATAAACAACTTCAGCAAAGTTGCAGGATACAAAATAAACCCACAGAAATCACCTGCATTTCTATATATTACCAATAAAGCCCAACAGTGAGAGATAGAAAGAGAAATTCCATTTAAAATTACTGTAGATATTATAAAATACTTGAGAATCTACCTGCCAAAACCAATCCAGGTACTATATAAACACAAATACAAAATATTTTTCACACAAATAAAGCCAGATAGCTGTTGTAGAGAGTCCAATTGAGATGGCCTGAGGAACAACTAAAATTACCACCTCTTCTCTAACAACTCTCCACATTGCAAAGAATATCCTTTACAAATCTTTATTAGGTCATGTTAAATTATGAGCCCATGAACTGTTTCTTTTCTTAGGGACAGCTGTGTAGCACAGGACTGGAGTCATCAGACTTATATTTGAATGAAACCTCAGAAACTTGCTAGCTGTGTGAACTTGGGTAATTCACTTAACCTCTAGCTACCTTAGTTTCCTAATCTATAAAATGGGGGTAATAATAGCACTTGCCTTGTAGGGTCGTTGGAGGGGAAAATGAGATAATATTTGTGAAGTATTTAGTATAGTGCCTGGCACACAGTTGGTGCTAAAGTAAATGTTATTTATTTTTAATATTATTCCTTGTTATGGTCAGAAGAAGTAGAGCAAACATCTATGTCACCACTATGTCCTGGCTAGATACTGTGCTATGAGCTTTACAAATATTGCCTCATCTGATCCTCTCAATGATCCTCCAAGGCAGGTGGTGTTATTATCCTCATTTTACAATTGAGGAAACAGACATAGAGAGGTTAAGTGTCTAATAAGTGTCCAAGGTCAAATTTGAACTCAGGTTTTCATGACTCTAAGAGTCAGGGATCTTCCCCACTACACTACCTGACTACCTCAAAATCATTCATTTAGAGTAGGGGTTCTTAACCTGGGATCCTTGCATCCCCATTGTTCCACAAATGGATTTCTTTCATGGGGATGGCCTGTGAACTTGGATGGGGAAAGATGTATCTTTATTTTACTAATCTCTAACTGAAATTTAGTATTTCCTTCAATTATGGATTTAAAGGCTGTAACAAAATCATTCCAAGAAGTTCATGTTTTGCACAAAATTTTCAAAGAATCCATGATCCAAATAAAATGGTTAAGAATCTCTAATTTAAAGGGTAACTGCTGCTTACTGTAGGAAATAATAAGAGCAGGAAAACCTGTTTCACTTTTTCAATTATTTCTTTTAGGCCTCCAAAATAATCATAACTAAAAGATAAAAGGGGTGAGATGTGAGAAAGGCATTTGTACCAGAATCATGGTGCTTCACTATGCAGTGAACTTGTACTGGTAAGGGAAAAGGGAACTTGTCAACACAAATGTTTGCAATCATATTACTTAAACACATTTCCACATAGATAAACAAAGCAAGGTCAATAGTCTCTTAAAATAGGGTCACTATCCATTAAAGAAATCCCAATAATTTTGCTAACAATCAACCTAAGGAGAGTAAGTAGATTCTTGACACACCATCCAGGATTACAGGAACTCAGACTTGAGAAACTCTTTCTTGTGTCATTCAAGTAAATCTGCCTTTTTTCTGTCTTGTGCAGATTCAAATTTTAAATCATAGAGCAAAAGTATACCTCAGTTACATGCATTTCATGGAAAATAAAGTGATTTTGGCACAAATTTTCCCTGTCTGACTGGCTGCTGATCAATATGACTCCTCATGTCATTAAACTTCTACTCTTTCACGTAAGTCAGGCAATCATTGACCAGATTTGACATGTAAACCAGACCAGAGGCTTACCTAACACATCACTATAAAGCAGATCCCTGTCCTTCACATCAAAATTCTGAAAGTAAAAGTCAAAGTAAATGAAGAAAAGCAAATTTTTCATCTGTTCCATAAATGCCATCTTGTCAGTCAAAAATGTCAAGGCTACAGGCACATAGGATAGAGGGGATAGGAGTCCTCCACAGAATTTTTCAATGGTACTGCCTATACTGAAGCACAGATTATAGACAAAGGGCATTCCAAGTATCTCTCCCATGAACTCAGCACAAGGACACATAACATCTGCAAGAATAAATTCGTACTTTGCTTTCTTCAATGTCTTCATAAGGTCTTTGTTCAAAATAATGTTCTCACAATGCTGTTTCACAATTTTAAGCCCTTCCAAAGTATTTCTTCCATATTTGAACTATATTCTAATGCTGAATGTTTTGGCAACTCATTACTCCAAAGTGTGATCTAGTTTTCAAAAATTGAAGCCAAATCCTCTTGGTTTTTCACTGAAGTAAAAACCTCAGCATGGAACTTGATGAATTACCAGGATCAGCAAAAGCAGTCACTGAGGGTATCAGCACAGTCACCTCATGGCACCTCTGCATGAGTCTAGTCATTAATGCTATTTTTCTCAGTTTCCTCCTCTGTAAAATGAGCTGTAGAAGGAAATGGCAAACCACCCTAGTATCTTGGCCAAGAAAATCCCAAATGGGATCACAAAGAATTGGACATGACTGAATGACTCAACAACCACAAACCTGGTGCCTGCTCTTCAGGAGCTCTAATCCCTGCCTCTTCAAAGGCCACAGCTACTGAGGACCTCAGAGAGTAAGCGGTCACCAGCAAAGTGCTGTCAGAAGGTTCAATATGGATTTGTTTTATATCAGTAGTATTAATATCAAAGAGGATGCATTATCATTGGCTTTGTCGCTAAACTTCCTCCATCTCACTAGGAGCATGAGTCCTCTCTTTGGGTCTTACATCTGAAACTTACTCTAGGTACTGTCCCTGCTACTGAAATGCTCCTGGAGGACAAGGGGCTACGTGCTTTTCTATTTAGACCCCAAAACTGGCACAGTGTAATAGACATGTAATAGGTACTTAATAAATGCTTTTACACTCATTCATTGATTCATTATGCTAATATCCCTGCTTTTCTCTTTTGACTGAAGATTCAAACTTCATTCTATTTAGCAGGCATTAGATGGCAGTTTTCATATTTTATGGACAAGATGGTTATTTTGTCACAAAACTTTCCATATCTGGTTGCAATTTTAAAAATAAACCTGATTTTTTCATGATATTAACTTTCTGCTCATTTACAATGAGATGCATAGAGATGTCACGGAATCACTGAACAGCTTTGACATGTAAACCACAGAGGGAACTTTATTTCTTATCTTGAATAATGACGACTAACAAATCACTGTAAAACAGATCCCAATCCTTCATATCAACATTCTGAAACCAAAAGTCAAATAAATGAAGAAAAGTATATTTTTCACCTGCTCCATAAATGTCATCTTGTCAGTCAATGTTGTCATGGGCACAGTTACTTAGGAAGGAGGCAATGAGAGTCCTCTACAGTATTTTTCATATGTATTGCCCATTGTGAGGCTGAGACTATAGATGAAGGATATTCGAAGTATTGCTTGCTGTATGAGCTCAGCACAAGGAGACATAGCATCTGCAATAACAACTTCATATTTGGCTTTCTTGAAAATCTTCATTAGATTTTTGTTCAAAACAATGTTCTCATGATGCTCTTTTACCAGCCTTGAACCCATCAAAATCATTTTTTTGAGTGGTTGCACCATACTATAATGCTAAAAGTTTTCTCCATTCATAACTCCAAAGTATGATAGGGTTATGCAGAAATGCAGTCAAATCCTCTTGACTTTTCACTGAAGGAAAAACCTCAGCATGGAAAGCTGATGAATTACCAGGGTCAACAAAAACTAGCTGAGGAAGTCAACACAGTCACCTCATGGCCCCTCTGTGTAAGCTCATCCAGGATGGACTTTAAATTTATCCAGTGACTATGCTATATGGCCCTACTAGGACCTTTGCAGAGGACCCAGAGCTAAAGCAACAGAGCTGCAGCAGCACAAGAGCTGAGATTCAAAAAGAATCTGATAAAAAGGTTAAAATTTAACTGATATCTCTAAATTCTTTGTCCAACAAAGGAACCTTTAGTTTTATATAACAGGGTGTAAACAGGCCATGACTAAGCAGGGAGTCGATAGATGACAAAGCTTTAGTGTCAATGGAGGATACTCATCTGATATGGAAGCTGCCAGACTTTACAAAGCTTAATGTTCCGACTATCAATTGTTCAACCAGGAATTATAATAGAAGAATTCAATTTGATCTGGGGTTAAATGTTATTACTACTTAAATAATCACCCTCTTTCCTTCTTTAAAAACACCCAGAATTTATTGTGAAATTTATCCTAAACCTCCTTGCCATTAGATTTCAGGAGGAGCTATCTTACCAGCATTGTCCTCCCAGAGGTACCTGAGAAAATTGAATCCATAATTGTCAGTGTCAACTGGACTGGATCACTCTGCAACCTGTTAATGGCTGGAGCTGGACAGAGCAGTGCAGAAACAGGAGAGTGAGGAATCTAACAGAGGTTTACTTTCAAAGTGAGGGAAGCAGCTTGCATGCAAGGAGGGAAATTAGGCACATGTGCTGGGGGACTCTCAATATTTATGCCAATGATTGCAGAGTGAGTTGTAGGTCTGACAATGGGGTGTGTGACCAGTGTGGTTCCTAGCAGGGCTTCATGACCAGAATTAGTCTCAACTCAGAGAACAAATGGTGCTAGTCAAAGGAATACACTAATTCTATGGTATGATTTTGCCAGTGGGTGAAATCAGCCAGGGGGTAAGTGCAAAGGATTGTTGTTATGCCAAGCTTAGGGCACAGCCTGCTTGCTGGGCCTTAGCTCTGGAAAACAGGGTGTCTCCTCATATCATGACACCAGTTCATCCCTCAGCTAGTCTTGTTGAGTTGGGACCTGAAGGATTCCAATTCCTGATCCTATTCCTGGAGATCCTGTTGGAAAATTTTCCTCAAGCTCTCCAATCCTTGTGACTTTTCAGACCAGGGTCTAATATTCTCCCCAGTGAGTATCATAGTACACACTGTCTTGAATTCATGGACAACTGACTTTTACGTGTCATGTAATAGGTTCAATGATTGAAAAAAATGGGAACAATCTCTTCTAAACATCCCAAAGGACTTCCTGTTCTAGTAGTGCTGATTGTGGCAGAAATTCCTGCAATTTTACTTAATGAGTGAAAGTGAAAAACTTACTGAGCTTTAAAGGAATATGGCCTCACTTCATGTGAGTTGGTATCTATAGCTGTTACTTATGTTGGAAATATTCATATTGGCTCCTATTTCTAGTTCTACTGGGTTTACCAAGACTCTGAAACCAATTCAGCTGGAATTCCTGTTGGGTTGCACACTTAATGTGTTGAGGTGATGTTTCCAGGCACTATAAAATGACAAGGAGTCACCCTCCCATATTCAATCAGTTGCCACTTCTTGCTTTTTTTATCTGCACAAAATCTCTTGAATCTTCCCTATTCTCTCTTCTCATGAATCCTCTTATACCATTTTTCTCTTTCCACACAGTCACTGTTTTAGCTCATTCCCTCCTCAACTCTCATCTCAGCAATTGCTATGACCCTAATTGAGCTTCCTTTTTCAAGTCTCTGCTCTTTCTAATCCATCCCCACAAAGAGACCATGTTTGATTTCCTTAAGCAAAGAGTTGAGCATATTACTCCCCTACTCAATAAATGACAATGCTCTTTCTTGCTTTGAAAATAACATATAAATTCCTCTAGTTGACTTTTAAAACCATCACAACTTGGCTCAGTTCTATCTTTCAAGACTTGTTATATGTTATTGTCCTTTCTACACTCAATAATGTAGACCAGAGGCATAAAAACATGGAAACCGCATGAGGCTCACAGTATTAACAAGTGCCATCTAAACCAGTTTAAAATGTATTTAGAAAATATTTAATAAAATAAATGAAAATAACCTAAAACATAGATAATACTATGGAATCTGGGCTTCTCTGGGCAGGGTGGTGCAGTGCAGCCACTGGGGCCAGCATGGAAACCCTGAGAAGCCAGAATGCCTGAGACTTGAGTCCAGGGGGATTTTGGACTTGTAACTGGATCATGTTCTACAGGAACTGAGCTAAATTATGAACCTAGTCCCCCTTCCCTTTCCAAGAGACTGAGGCAATGCACATAGAGGAGGATTATGCTTCCTATGAATTGGGGTTTAATTTTGTATATTTGAGATTATAGTTTTCAGAGTAAATATTTCTTTGTAAAAGCTAATCTGACT
The DNA here is from genome assembly GCA_023548195.1 of Bettongia penicillata ogilbyi. Lineage (NCBI taxonomy): Eukaryota > Metazoa > Chordata > Mammalia > Diprotodontia > Potoroidae > Bettongia > Bettongia penicillata. The sequence goes on along the minus strand of JAJHZJ010000470.1, from coordinate 15,149,214 downwards.
ATTTGTAGATAGTGGAAATGGCATACAAGGGATATCTCTTGAAATTGAGTGAACTACCTTGGTGAGGACTAGTGTCATTTACCAAGAGCATAGATTTTCAATCCTCTTAACAATACTAGAAAACCCTGGTGAAGAAAAAAAATCTAATGCACCTGGCCTTCAAGTGGTGAGGGCAATGAGAATGTGTGTTACAATTACATTTTAAAACAAAGTCAAGTACATGAAACTCTACTGTGGGGAGGAAATGATGTTTTAAATAATACATACATATATGCGTGCATTGTGTAATATATGTTATATATTATATATGTTACATATTATATATGGTATAATATATTGTATATGTATACACGTGTGTACATATAATATATATTATGGAGGGAGCTAGATGGCTCAGTGGATATCCATGGCAAGTCACTTAACCTATTTGCCTTAAGCCTGTTTACCTCAGTTTTCTATAAAGTGAGATGAAGAAGGAAAGGGCAAGAAAATCTCAAATGGGGTCACAAAATTTGGACATGACTAAAATGACTCAACTTCTGCAGCAGCTGTAATCCCTGCCTCCTGAAAGGCCACAGCTACTAAGAGCCTCAGAAAATAAGCTGTCACCACCAAAGTGCTGTCAGATTCTTCAGTATCAGAAATGAATTTGTTTTGTATCCATGGTAGTAACATCGTAGATGATGCATTATCATGTGCTTTGTCACTATACTCCCCATTTCTTCATTTAACTAGGACCATGAGGCCTCTTTGTGGGGCTTATAAGTGAAACTTAACTCTGCAGTGTCTCCCATTAAAATGCTCCTGGAGAGCAAGGGGCTGTCTTGCTGTTCTATTTAGACCCCAGAACATAGCACAGTATAAAAGGCATGTAACAGGAGCTTAATAATTGCTTTTACACTCACTTCATTGATTTATTATGCTTATTTCCTGCTTTCCATTTTGACTAAACATTCAAACTTAAGCCAATTTAGTAGCCATGAGATGGATATTTTCACTTTTTATGGATAAGCAAATCATTTTCTCACAAAACTTTCCATATCTTACTGCAAATAAAAAAACCTAAATATATGATTTTTTCATGACATTAAATTCCTGCTCATTCACACTGAGTTGCATAAGGATGCCAGGGAATTACTGAAGAGGTTGGACATGTAAACAACAAAGGGACCACAGACTTACCCAAGACATCACTGTAAAACTGATCCCAATCCTTCACGTCAAAATTCTGAAACCAAAAGTCAAAGTAAATGAAGAAAAGCATATTTTTCACTCTCTCCATAAATGTCATCTTGTCAGTCAATGTTGTCATGGGCACAGGCACATAGGAAGGAGGCAGTGAGAGTCCTCCACAGTATTTTTCATATGTATTGCCCATCGTGATGCTGATACTATAGATGAAGGGTATTCCAAGTATCTCTGCTATGAGCTCAGCACAAGGAGAGAAGGCATCTGCAAGAAGAACTTCATATTTGGCTTTCTTCAATGTCTTCATAAGGTCTTTGTTGAAAACAGCACCCTCACACTTCAGTTTTGCAACTCTTGAATACTCAAAAAACTGCTTTTGTAAGGCTTCACCATACTCTAATGCCGAAAGAGTTCGAAATTCATAGCTCCAAAGTAAGATCCAGTTTTCAAAAACTGAAGCCAAATCCTCTTGACTTATCTCCACAGGAAAAACCTCAACATGGAAACCTGATGAATTACCATGATCAACAAAAACAGTAGGTGAGGGTATCAGCACAGTCACCTCATGGCCCCTCTGTACCAGCCTATCCAGGATGTTCTTTAAATTCATCCAGTGACTAAACTCCATGGGCCATACCAGGACCTTCCCACAGGACCCACAGCTAAAGCACAAGAGCTGAAGCACAAAAAGAGCTGAAACCCATTTCTCCAAGCTCATGGTTATTCCTGCCTCATCCCCTACTAGGATCATTTCCTCTTGAGTTCCTGCTTATAATCATCAATAAAGATGTTAAAATTTAACTCATGTATAAATTTCTTATCAGAGAGTCAGGGAAATTATCTTATCAGAGAAAAGCAATTAGCTGGTATTATCAAAGTTCATGTTTTGTACAAAGTTCATGTTTTTTTACATTATTGATACTTTAATAATGGGAATTCTTCAGAGTCCAAAGAACAGTTTTTAATCACTCTGAGTTAAAATAGGAATACTATTTTATATCTTTATGGCATATAGCTTTTATAGCAAAATATTCTCCTCTCACTCTATTTCAATTGTATCTCAAGCTTCCTTGACCTCAGATTTCAAAATGGGGCATCTTACCTGCATTGTTCTCTGAGGCGTAGCTGATGAAAAAAGAGTTAAGGATTGAGAGTACATGACCCGGTCAGTCTCAGTAAGTCATACATTATTGGCTTCCAAAGGAAGCCAATTCCTAATCCCACTGGGGAAGGTGCTATTTTAAGTTCTTCCTCCACCATCATTGTTTTGGATCTCAAACTAGGATAGATTTTCTTCCAAGTGATTATTATGAAGCACATGGGCTTGGTGGCAGCTAATTGGCACAGTGGGGAGAATGACAGGCCTGGGGTCAGGAAGACTAACCTTGAGTTCATATATAATCTCAGATATTTAGTAGCTATGTGATCCTGGGCAACTCTGCCTTGGTATACTAGCTCCTTTCTGGCTAATTGCAGTATTTTTTTTTCCTTCACTTAGGAGTTCTTGATTTTGGTTGTAATATTCCTGGGAGTTTTCATTTTAGGTTTCTTTTCACAGATGACCAATGACTTCTTTTAATTTCTACTTTACTCTGTAGTTCTAAGATATTTGGGCTGTTTTCCTTTATAGTTTTTTCACTTATGATGTTTCTTCATGTATATTCCTGGTGATGTAATGATTCTTAAACTATTTCTCCTGGATCTATTTTTTCCAGGTCAGTTGTTTTCTTTATCAGATATTCAACTTTTTCTTCTATGTTTTCAGTTTTTTTTTACTACGTTTTATTGTATCTTGATGTTTCATGGAGTCATTTATTTTCACTTGGCCAATTTTAATTTTATGGAATTATTTTTTTCTGTAATAGTTTTAACCTCCTTTAGCAATCTCCTGATCCTCTTTTCACAACTTTCTTCAATAGCATATTCCCACTATTTTTCCTCCCTCATCAATACTTGTTGTAAATCTTTTTCTTTTTTTTCATTTCTTTCTTTTACTCATCTGAGAATTCTCATTGAGTTTGTGTCTAATTTACATTTTTCTTTGAGGCTCTTCTTGTAAATGTTTTCAAATTATTATTGTCTGTGTTTTCTTTGTTCCATGTGAACTTCCCTGTCATCAGAGTAGCTCTTTAGGTTTCGGTTCTTTTTTAGTTTACTCATTCTTCCAGGCCACTTCTTGATTTTCAATTTTAAATTAATGTTAGGCCCTGCTCCTTTCTGTGGACAGTGTTGGGGAATGTCTAAGCTGGGCTTCTATCTTTTTATGTCCTTCTGTTGTTTTCAGACCTAAGCCTAGGGTCCTGCACATTTTCAGTGCTTCCATATGGTGGGATCTTGAGAGAAGTTTGTTCACTGCCCTTTTGGCATGAACTCTATAAGTTTATGACCCAGATTTGAACCTGTTGAATTATGTGTAGTTGCATTTCAGTAGACTACTGCTGGACTGAGTTATATTATACCTATGGGAGGTTCTATAGGTTCAATGACTAAAGGGCTTAATTTTCCTTTTGTATTAATTTCCTATCCAGGTTATTTCAACTGTAAGCTTATGTGATGGGCTAAAGGTTAGATCTGAGATCCTTTTCTGCTCTTGGGCTCAGACCCACACAGCTAAGCTTTTGGAACTTGTTTTTTTCTCTGTACACAGCTAAGGTCTCCCTTGCTTGTGACCTTGACCTCTCCTCTCTGCCCTTGGACCACTGACCTGAAACTAGGCAATGTGGTACCAATAGAGCCACCACCTGTCCCCTGTTCTGGTTCACAGTGTTGGTTCAGGTGTATTCTGGGATTTCTCTTTGCTTCTATCCCTGGTTCAGTCCTCTTCCCCTTACCATCCCCGATTGATAGAATCCTCCCCACTCTTGCTATGGCTACTGCCTCAGTCATTGCTGCATTGTTCTCCTACACAGACCCAACCCTAGTAACTACAGACTTCACTGTCTGTATTTCTAAGCTGCCCTGGACTGGAAAAATAACTTACTATGACTTTTTCTCAGATTTCTCAATCTCATTATGGCAGATTGCATTTTTTAGTTTTTTGTGAAGAAAGTATGTTAGATGAGTTGGATAAAAATGATAACTTTCACCCTGCCATCTTGACTCCCAGTACTTCCTTTTCCACCAGCAATTTCTGCCGTTTTTCTTTCTGTTATTCTGATTCTGCCATATGATCTCTAGCTGTAATTAGACCCATTTAAGAGGTTAGTTGTATCTGTGGTTGTTTCTTATTGTTGCAAATAGTGAGTTAAACTTACTTTTCTTTTTCCTTGAAGTCTTACCCACCCTTTAGCCAATACACCCAGCATCATTTTGGGGTTGCCTCCTGAAGGAGGTCAGATGGTATTTCAGGACATAGAAAAACAATAAGGAATCTAAAAAGACACCCTAGGATGTTGGGTATTGGGTGGCATGCAGAATCAGGCATATACTAAGGTTTTGGTTAAATGATTTCATTAACTACTCTCCAGTGTGGTTAGATAGAATTTTGGTACTATCAAGGGACAGTGCAGTATCAGAACCAAACTCTCATTAAAAAAAAAGTAAGAAAATGGGGGTGGGTGAAAAAAATTAGCAAAAACAAAACAAAAAGAGAACTTTACTTCAGAAAGTGATTATAGTGATAGAGAGGATCAAGGCATGAAGTTAGAAGAAGACAAAAGTGTCCAAAAGGATAAAAATGTGAAGTTTCACAGAAAAAAGGAATTTGTTTCCAGAAACAAAAAGAATTCCTGGAGATCATAAAAAGAATTTTAAAAAACAAATTAGGAAAGAAGAAGAAGAAATGGAAAAAGTAATTAGGGTAATGGAAGAAAATAATGAGAAAAGAGTCAACAGCATAAGGAATGCTATACAAAAATTTACCAAGGAAAATAACACCTGAAAAAACAGAATAGGATGTACAAAATCTCACTGAAGAAAATTGGAATTGAACAAGTGGAAGCTAATGACTCTCTGAGACATCAAGATAGAATAAAACAAAATCAGAAGAGTAACAAAAAATAAAAGAAAAGGTGGAAAGGCATTAGATCTAGAAAATTGATCCTGGAGACAATATAAAAATTATTGGACTCCCAGAAGACCAGATGAAGAAAAGGCTAATTAAAAACCTGGACAATACCTTTCAAGAAATTATCAAAAGGAAAACACACTTGTGTATTAGAACTTGCAGGTAAAATAAAAATTGAAAGAATCCACTGACCACTGGCTGACATATATCTTAAAATGAAAACTCCCAGGAACTTCATAGGCAAATTCCAGAACTCACTTGTCAAGGAGAAAGTATTGCAAGTAGCCAAACATAATTCAAATAGTATAGTGCTACAGATAAAGTTTATGTATAATCAGGCAGCTTCCACATTATAGAGGTAGAGAGCTTGGAATATGATATGCCTGAAAGCAACAGATTTAGGATTACAACCAAGAATTACCTGCATAGTGAAATTGAATATATCTTTTAAGGTGGGGGAGATGGGCAGCTAAAGAAAGAGAAGGCTTTCAAACATTTTAATTAATAGATCAGAGCTGAAAAATTTAACGTCTAAATAAAAAACTCAAGAGAAGCATAAGAAGGTAAAAGAAAACAAACAAGAAAGAGGAATCATAAGAAGTTCAAAAGGTTAAACTTTGTATTTTTATATGGCAAGATAATATTTGTAACTCAACAAGTCTATTAGTATAAGAGCAATTAGAATGAGTACTTTTAGGTAGAGGGTGTGAACATAAGGTAACTTTCATGGGAAGATATTGCAAAAAAAGCCCCCCAAAAATAAAGGAATAAGAAAAAAGAATGTATTGGAATAAGGAGGGGATAGATTGAATGGAATAAATTATCCCAAACAAAAGAGGCATGAAAGTTATTATAAATAAAGGGGAAGATGGCTAGTGGCAGGCAATCCTTAAACTTTAATCCCATCAACATTGGCTCAAAGAGGGAATAAGACACACTCAGTTGCATATAAAACTCTGTCTTATTCTATAAGGAAGTATAAAAGGACAAGGATAATAGGGAAGGGGAACTAATAAAAAGGAGGGTATATTGGGGGAAGGTGGTTATCAGATGTAAAATACTTGTGAGGAGGGAAGGGATAGGGGTAAGTGAGAGAAGGGGATAAACACATGAAAAATAGCATGGAGGAAAATTCGCGGTTAGTTACCATAATTATAAATGTGAATAGGATTAACTCACCCATGAAATGGAAGTAAGTAGCAAAATGGATTCAAAACTAGAATCCTGCAATATGTTGTTGACAAGAAACACATTTGAAGGAGAGAGATACAAACAAGGTAAAGGTCAGGGGCTGGGGTAGAATCTATTAGGCTTTAGTTGAAGCAAGAAAGCAGGGCTAGCAATCATGATCTCAAAGAAAGCAAAAGCAAAAATAGATCAAATTAAAAGGGGTAAAGAATGATAACTGCTTCATGAATGGATGATTTCAGAAAAAAAACAAGAAAGACTTACATGAACTGATGCTGAGTGAGGTGAGCAGAACCAGGAAAACATTGTTAACAGTAAGACTGGCACTGTGCTGTGACAAAGTTTGATAGCCTTAGCTCTTCTCAGAAGTAGGATAATCTAAGACAATTCCAAAAGACTCATGATGGAAAATCCTGTCCACATCCAGAGAAAGAATGAAGGAATCTGAATGAAGATCAAAGCATACTGTTTTCTCTCTCTCTTTCTTTTTCTTTCTCATGGTTTTTCCCTCTCATTCTGAATATTCTTTCACAACATGATGAATCTGTAAATACATTTAATATGATTGTACATGTATTGCCTATATCAGATTACATGTCATCCTGGAATGGAAGAAGGGGAGGGAGAAAAAATTTGGAATGCACAGTCTTATAAAAGTGAGTGTTGGAAATTCTCTTTCAATGTAACTGGGAAAAAATACTATTAAGTGGGGAAAAAAGCAATGACATGTAGGACGATTTCACAAAAACCTGGATATACTTACATGCGTTGATATATAGTGAAGTGAACCGAACGAGGAGAATGTTATATTTCTGGAGCTGTTATTACTGGATGAAGAATGGTGAATGACTTAGCTATTCTTAGCACTACATTGATTTAGAACAATCCCAAAGGACTAATAATGAAGCATACTATTTTCCCCTTGAGAAAGTACTGATATTGATTGAATACAGACTAAAACATGCTATTTTTTCTTTCTTCCATTTTTATTTTCTTCAAGTCTTTTTGCATAAAATGACTATTATGGCAATATTTTACATTATTGTGTAGATATAATCTATATTTGATTGTTTACAGTTGGTCTTAGGAAGGTGGTGGGAAGAGAAGAAGGAAGGGAAAGAAATTATAACTCAAAACATTAAAAAAAACTTAGTAGATCCTTAAATCCTTCTAACAAAAAGGGTTTCCTTGCTGATTTTAGAAAACTAGTTTGTTGAAATGAGAATGAATATGTAAATATTCTCTCATCTATTATAGGCAAAGCCCAGTGGAAAAGGAATTCCAGGTTGCAAGCAGGGATCAGTGGCAGTGAGTAACTAATTAGGCTAATTAGTAACTAATTAGGAGGGCCAAACAACCAGTCACCGAAGTCTTAAGATTTGCTGTAGATACAAATTGGAAACATAGGTCTATAGGATCAGAAGAGAAAACATTCAAGGGTCATGGAGATGGAGCAGAAGTGGTCAAATACAAGCAACACATAACGATAAGAAAATTGATTTAGATCATTGTTTTTTCCAACGAATATTATTAATTATTGCTACATGAACATTATTTGTTACTAATATAGTATCCCAGTCCAAGGAGATATTATATTTAAGGCAGGCTTCTTTAATCTTTGTACTCTATGCAGGGATGTACTTGCTTTTTATACTGAGCAAGATTTTTGCTTGAAGTTTTCCCAATATCTTTATGATCTACAGAGAAAATCTTGAGCTAGTGTACTGAAGTCCACAATAAACAACTTGGCAGACAAAACTGAAAAAAAGATAGTCCAAAACAGTCCAGAAAAAAGAATCTATCTTACCTAACACCTCACTGTAAAACTGCTCCCACTTTTTCTCAAATCAATGGAAGCAGAAATAGTCAAGGAAGAGAGAAAGTAGCATATTCTCCGCCTTTTCCATAAAGATCATCTTGTCAGTCAGTCTGCCCAGGGGCACAGGGATGTAGGAAAGAGGAACCTCCCCCCCAGTATTTCTCCAAGACATTCCCCAAACTCCACTGGACACTGTTTTTGAAAGGGATTTCAAACTTCTCAGCTGTCAGATCTCCACATGAAAATACAGCATCTGTCAATGTACTATTGACAGTTTCTCCATAAGTGTCTGATTGAAGATTACATTTGCACACCTTTATTTTACATGAAGAACCATTTGGTTAAAAGATCCTTGAAATTCCCACAGTATTTCCCAGTAGCATATGGTGGGTTTTTTATTAATCATCTCACCCAAAGTAATTTCCAGTTGACTCACACTTTCTTCTTTTTTTATGATGTAGGAAAAATTTCATAGTTCATCCCTGAAGAGTCAATGGAATCAAGTAGAGACATATCAGAAGGCACTAACACAGTCACCATGTGAGCTCTTTCTTCCAGTTCTTTGAGAATTGTTCATATCAATCCAGTGGCTATAATCCATTGGCCACACCAGGACCTTGCCACAGGACCCACATCCAAAGCATCAAAACTACAGCAGCAGCAGAACAGACACCCATTTTTCAGGCATAGTGCCTGAGCCTGATGCCTTCTGAGACACACAGGCAATCCAAGGGACAAACTGAAGATTAATTTCTAAAGGAAAATTTCTCCAATTGTACTGCTATTACAATGCCTTCCCCCTTCCCCTAGTATGTAAAAATTTCTTCCACTTCCCCCATCCAACATATGTTAGGTGAAGGCACAAATTCAGAGTATCAAAAGGCACAAATTCAGAGTATCAAAAGTATTTTCATAAATGTTACAATTAAAATAGAAAAAGTAAATCAAGAAACACAATACTGACTATCTACGTTTACCAAGTAATTCAATTCAAGAAATATTTATGAGATACTGGAATTATAAAAGGCACACAAAGCCATAGAAAACAGTTTCCTCTTCTAAGAACTTACAATAGAGACAAAAGCAAGTCTGTATCACTACGAATGAGACAGAATATGGTAAAAGAACTATGAGTCTTACAATTGTAGGTTTCAGAGGCTTATTACTAACAATAAATATTTTTTATTACCAGTGGTCCACAGTAAGCATTTCATAAATGTTTGATGACGGACAGATTGAATATAAAAGGGAATGAGATGACGTGGAAGAAATTGAGGAAAATTCAGAGTTAATGGATTCAACATAGTCAGAGAAAAGGAAGAGAAATCATCTGAAAAGGGTTTGGAGATGATTAAAAAGAAAAGGAAAGCTGATTCAGAGCAACCATTGTGGGGACTATGATAGGGAGTCAAGAAAAGGAAACAAATAAAGATTCCTCAGTAAGAATGATTGATGAGTCTAAGTGAGAGCGTACGAGTATGTGATGAATTCAGCATAATATTCTGACTTCTCGCAAATACCTGCTCATTCTATGGGAGGAGACCAGCCTATTGATTTGATGTTTCCTTTGATGTTTTGAAAGAGGCGGGGGGGGGGGGGTGGGAGAGAGAGAGAGAAATATGACAGCAACAGAAGAATTCAACTTATACTTTAAAAAGAACATGCTGATGTGTCAGTAAAAATATACATTAAATAAGTGCTTTAAAATGAGATTCTGGTATAAATTATTGAAATTTAGCTTTTGGTTGCATAATAGAACCAGTTGTTAAAGGTTCATCAATTTTAGATGATTAATGAAAGTGCTGAGAAATTCCATTTGGTTTTTGTTGTTCGCTTGTTTCAGTCATGTCTGATTCTTCATGACCCCATTTGGGATTTCCTTGGCAATCATACTGGATTGATTTCCAATTGATTTTTCCAGTTCATTTTACAGATAAGAAAATGGAAGCAAACAGGGTTAAGGGATTTGTCCACAATCCCATTGTAAATAAGACCAAATCTGAACTCAAGAAGATGAGTCATCCTGACCAGAGACCTGGCTCTCTTCCCACAGCGCTACCTAGCTACTCCTAGTTTATCATAAATTTCCTTGGAAGAATGAAGATTCAAGTAAAATGAATAACAAACTTAAGTCTCTAAAAGTGCATTCTATGGAGAGTGGTAAGAGGCTGCATGGGGCAGTAGGCGGGGTGACTTGGAGTCAGGAAGATATTGCATGGAATCTCACCTCCAGTTCTTACTGGCTGTCTGGCTTGGAGAAAGTAGGTTAATCTCTTTGGGCTTGTGTTTCCTATTTTGCAGAAAGTAGGGAGGTGGATTCCATTAGTCCCTTCTAGCTCTAAATCACTGTTTTTGTGAGGGGGTGGGTGAAATATAGAAAATCAATGAATGTATGAAAAGATGAGGGGCCAGCTTAAACAACAGGAAGATTAACATGGAGATGTATTTGTCTACAAGGCTATGGAAGCATTAATGGTTCTCCTGTGGTTATGACATTTGTCATAACTTCTGGCACACTGTAAAATGTACAGTCAGTCCTAGAGAAGTTGACTATTTCTTCCTAGATTCTAAGAGTGTTTGTAGCTAGCATCCAACAGGCCAAAAGCAGAGGCTATGGGATACAGGGGAAAGAACATGGTCTGGGGTTAGAACACTTTGACTCAAACACTGACTCAGCTGCTTGCTCCCTGGATGACACTGACCAAGCTACTTCTCTGCATCTCACTTCAATTATCTGTACGTTGAGGGAATTGGAGGAGATCAAGGAACTTTGGCATTTGAGGGCTGAGAGAGAACCTCAATAACAATCTATCCTAGCTTAGATACCAAAGGAACCTTTAGTATAACAACCAATGAGTTATCACACAGCCTCTTCTTGAAGACATCCAAGGGGAGGGAATCCACCACCTCTTAAGGCTGGTTATCAAGTTTGGAGCAGCTCTAATTGTTAGGAAGGATTTCCCCACACCAAGTCTAAATTTTCCTGCTTGTAATTTCCACCCATTGGAAATTCAGTTCTCAGTTCTCCTTTCTGGGGTCCAACAGAAAACGTCTAATCCCTCATCCATGTTAGCTCCTCAAACACTCGTACAAATCTATCAGCCTCCCTGCGCCCTGCTCCCCCCACTTCATGCTCCTTTGCTCTAGGACAAATATGCCCACTTACTTCAATTAATCCTTATGTGTCAAGGACCCAAGGATCTTCACCATCCTGTTTTCCTTCCCCTGATCACTCTCTAATTTTTCAATATATTTATGGTACCCACAAAATAAAATATACGATTTTAATTCTTTGAAATTACTAATTTTTCCTAAATAAATACAATATAGTAACATGTGAAAGAGAAACTGGTAAAAAAAAAAAAGCTTTAGCAATAGCAGACCAGAACCCCATTTTTCAGACCTCTGCATGTCTGCATATTTTTGTCTACAATTCTTAGACCTGTTTCCCAGTGCCAAAGGGATATCAGTAAATGAACTAAAGATTACCCTCCACTTAAAATTATCTGACAGGCATGAAAAAATGTCAGTTGTCATTGTGTTTGCTAGATTTTTAAGAAATTCTCCCAAAAGCAGTTAATTTAGTGGAAATTTATGATAAACTAGGAGTAGCTAGGTAGCACTGTGGGAAGAGATCCAGGTCTCTAGTCAGGATGACTCATCATCCTGAGTTCAAATTTGGTCTCAGAATCTTATTTACAATGTGATTGTGGACAAATCCCTTAACCCTGTTTGCCTCCATTTTCTTATCTGTAAAATGAACTGGAAAAGACAATGGGAAATCAATGCCACTTTACAAGTATTTTGTAACCAGGTTTCTCCTGCCATAGATCAAAAATGATTTAAGACTCTTTGGAAGATATGAACAAGGGAAAGAAAGGACCATACAAGAATGAATCAACAATTTTAAAAATTATTTTAATTTTGTAAAGCAGTTAGGGTTAAGTAACTTGCCCAGAGTCATACAGCTACTAAGTGCCAAATGTTAGAGCAGATTTGAACTCAGGTCCTCCTGACTCCAGGGCTTACATTCCGTTCACTGAGCCATCTAAGTGCCCCAATAATTTTAATTACATGAAATTCAAAAATTTTCCCACAACCAAATCCAATGTAGCTAAGATTAGATGGGAAACATAAGTGGAGAAAAATATATGAAAAAATTGTCTGATGAAGTTTCCAAGATAGATAAGGAACTGATGAGGATGCAGCATTTTCCTGTGGCTGCGTGGTATACCTATACAAATGCTGTAGGATTTTAGTGGAAGGCCAGATGATTCTGGATAGAGTGAAATGGAAGGGCTTCAGAGTGACCATGCTGATGTTGGCGTTAGTCCCAACACCAGCCAGAGAGAGGTTCTGAAAAGACCATTGGATATATCAATCCAGGCTCTTCTATGGACTATTCCTGTGATCTTAGGAAAGGCTCCACCTTCTCTGGGGCTGAGTTTCCTCATTTAACAAATAAATGGATTGGGTTGGCTGTTCTATGGAGTTGTCTTCCAGTGCTGGATCCTATGAGGAGAGTACAGATTATGAATAGGAAAAGATGCTGAGTTTGCAGTGGGAGAGTTTGTGGAAAGCAGACAAGAGATAATCAGGTTCAAGGATCATGTAGGCCTAGAACTCACAAGCTGGGGCCACATTCCTTTCAGAGACAGGCTCAGATGCAGGCTGGGCTATAGATGGAGGAGGCAATTTTTACATCAAAGTTGGAAACAACCATTTACACTTGCTAATGATTTAATTCAGAAAAATTGCCCAGGACATAAAGGAATGCATTGAAAACAAATAAAAAGGCAGCAGCTGGAATCATTGAAATGTACCTGACTGTCAGAGCAGCAAAGGAAGGCCTGAAGCATGGGGAAGACCTTGAGAGACCTGGCACTGACGGTTCTTAATTTAGGAAGGCAAGGCAAAGGGAAGGCTAAAAGGACATAAAACTTCAACGGATTAGATAAGAGTGCATGAATCACTACTGACAGATTAAACAGTGTTGCACCAAGTCCAGATCCCTGTGCCACTCTTCTGAGGAATTCTTTGAAAGTTGCCTTGAAACAATCATATTTGTTGAGTTCTTTCCATTTCATTAGGTTTCTTTTGGACAGAGATTACATGTGCAAATCACTCAGGTACTAAGTGCCTGATGTGCTAGGTATATCATGAAATGTTTATATTCACTCTCCAAATTGATCTGTCCCTCTTCAAAATTCCTAAAGCATTTGCATGAATACTCTATGTTGCCACAGGGAAATAATTTTATTAGTTTCTTATGTGTGCCTTTTTTTCTTTCCTATATTGGTTCCAAACTTTACCCCTGTCCCAAGCCTCCAAATCTATACCCTCAGCTTGCTCATCTTCCTTTTTATATTTATTTAAATTGAAGGCACTTGTTTTCAGTTTTCTCAGCTCTTTTCCTTCACATCTGAAAAGTGCTCAGTATAATTGCCTATTCTTTCCAATTGCCCCAGATTAAATCTCCGTCTATGCCCTGACACTTCCCTCTTTGATTCCTACTATATTGTTTCATCAAACACTTCTTTCTCTTTCATTTTTCATATCTTCCATTTTACTCAACCTTTCACCAGTTACCCATCTCGTCTATTGTCTCCCTTTTTTGACTTTTTTAGTTAATAAATTCCCAGAACAGTTAGCCCACATGAGCTGTCTCTGCTTTCTCATGTGCCATTTTATCCTCAAGTCCTTGAAATCTGACTTCTTTCTCCAGTGTTCAAGTGAAACTGGTCTCTCCATTGTCCCTAATGGGTACGTATTATGGTGCTTTCCTCAGGTTAAGACTTAAGAGCAAAGCTCTCTGCTTCAGGGCTTCATTGGTTGCTTGGCTTGGACTGGGAACTTCTAACCCTGGAATCTATGTTTTAGGATCCTGCAACCCTCAAAATCTATTGACCAAGTGTGCTGAACCTGTGGCCTCGAGGCCATATGTGGTACTCTAGTTCCTCAAGGGCAGTCCTTTGAATCAAATTTTGCAAAACAAATTCCCTTAACAAAGGGATAGAGGCCACAGGTTCCCAATCCCTGGACTGGCCTCACTAGGCACTTAAGCATCCCCTATTGGAAGAAGCTTTTCTCTCCACAGTGACCCGTGCGGGTTCAAGTGGGAAAGTGATTAAAATAGGCATTTGCTTCCTGGCATATATTTGGTTTCTAGTTCTGCAAATAGTCTGGGAGTCTAATTCCATCCAGACACAAGAAGTTACTCTTCCAATAGCAGTCAGAGTGGTGCTGTGAAAACCTGGGTCAGAATCCTGACTGCGCTGCGGTAGCACTCCTATGACCTTTCTGTTTAGTTGGTTTTTAGTCATTTCTAACTCTTCAAGACCTCCTTTGGGTTTTCTTAGCAAAGAACACTGGAGGCATATATAGGGTTAAGTGACTTGCCCAGGATCAGGTAGTGTCTCAGGCTGGATTTCAACTCAGGAAGAAGACTCCAGGCCAGGGACTCTATGCACTGTGTCCTCTAGCTTCCCCTGGACTTTAAGAAAGACTATAAACTCTGTGGACCTTAATTTCTTCAACTATGAAACGAGAAGTTTGGGCTGCATGATCTTAATGTTTTGGTAAATGTTTCCCAATTATGTTTTATTCCATTAAAGGGATTTTGTAAGACTTGGGATCATGAATTTCACATCTCTGCTCTGGGACACACTCCAGGACTAAAAGTTGCCAATCAGTTTTGGTAGAGGGTGTTTACTCACCTGGCACTTCCCTATACCACTGAAATCATAGTCCAGCCTCCATCCCCAGTCTTAGCATTTGTACAGAACTTTCAGACTTACAAAGCATTTTACTGCTGGTGAGCCTGGGAGGGGAATGATAATAATTATCTCAATATATTTATGTAGCACCTTAAGACTCCCAAATTCCCTTTTCCATAACTTACAAGGTAGATATAAAAGATCTATTGTATCTATTATCATTGTCATCAACATTATTCTTCATCTATCATCTCTGAAAGGTTTTAACCTCTGACTATCTTCCATGCTGGAAATACTGTCCCTCCCCATCTCTGCCTACTGGCTTCAATGGCTTTCTTTGAGTCTCAACTAAAACCCCATATTCTACAGGAAACCTTTGCCAATGCTTCTTACTTCTCTTATCTTCCATCTCTTAATCATTTTGCAGTTCATTTGTACACCTTGGTTGGCTTGTTTTCTCTCTCTCAGATTCTGAGTTCTTTGATTGCAGGGATTGTCTTATTGCTTCTTTTTGTATCCCCAGTGTTTATCACAATATCGGGCACAGAGAAGGCATTTAATAAATGGTAACTGACAGATTAATTTATGGATGCAGGACCAAAGTGGTTAAGTGTCCAAGGTCACATATGAGTGACACAGACAGAATTTCCTGTGTTTAACATAATTTGTATCATGCTACATAACTGTTCCATGGGAAGTACGTCTAACTTGTTTTACCAGAAATATATATGTATTTGGCAGTTACATACCAGAGGAGAAATAGAACTAGACTTGGAATCAGGAATAATTGCATTTAAACACTACCGTAAGCAATTAATGTGTCATACCAGAAAGACATTTACTATCTCCCTCAGTTTCTTCAACTGGAAAACCAATATTATAATAGCACCAATCTCCCAGGCATTAGAAAAATAGAATGGGAGAATGTAAAGTTCTTTGCAAAACTTCAAAAATGATATGTGTTAACTATTAGAGAGCAGTGTAATTTTCTGGAATTAAGACCAATACATGTATAATATCAACTCTGTAATATAATTATCCCTAGATGAACTTTTATACTTTGCACTTTCTAGATAGCTATTTACTTTGGCTGCTCTCAATTCTGATTCTGGTTTTGAAATCTAATAACCTTTGAAAACTGACTTTATATCAGCTAGATCACATAGAACAGGAAGACAGGGTCCCCTAATGCATCAGCTAAAAAGATTCACCATGCAAGTAACAATTAAATGAGAAGGTTTAATATCTAGCCCTTCTGCAAACTGCATGGAAGACCTGGACACCAAGAAGACCAGTGACACCTTTAACCATTTCCTGTCTTCTTATTTTCAATCCCAGGCTCATGCTATTTGTAATGAAAAGAAAACAAAAATTTAAAGAAGACACGAAAAGTGATTTCAGAGAGCTGGGTGGGAGAGAAAAGAACAGAAGCTCCATCACTCTTCACAGGTTAGTTTCAATGTCAAGGATTCTCAATGTAAGGTTTTAGCATTTGGAGGTGTGCGATGGGGAGAGGAGTTAAATGGTGACACAGAGGAACCAATAAAAGAAAGAGTGCTCCAATCCTTGAAATTAGCTCATGGGATGAAAAATGGTGGCCCTGAAACAGTCTATTTAGGGATCATAAAGCTGTATGTTAGGACAGTTAAAACACAAGGACTCTTTAATATTGAGAATTGATTTTCATCAAAGATTTTTCTAATGAAAATGACTGATTCTTGACTGGGAAATAAATAGCCCAGTTCTTCTAGATAAAGTTAATATGTGCCAAGAGTTTGCTTCTCTACACTAAGAAAGACTTTTGTTGAAACTTTTTCAGTCTCTGTATATTCTCAAATGAGAAAGTCATAGCATGGAGTAGTGAACAGCTATTCCCTTGAAAGACAGAGCTAAAAGTAGTGTTTGTTCAAAACTTTGTTCAAAACTCCTCTAAAACAATCAGTCTTACCTAATGCTTCAGTAGAAAGCTTGTCCCATACTTTGTCTAATGACTGGAACCCAAAATCAAAGAGAAAGGAAAGCATCATATTCTTCACCCTCTCCATAAAAGTCTTCTTGTGTGCCAGTCTTCTTAGGGTAATAGGTACATAAGAAAATGGAAGTGGAAGTCTTGCACAATATTTCTCCAAATTGTTACCCCAGCTGAACCAGGGACTGTGCACAAAAGGAAGTTCAAGCTTCTCAGCTATCAGATTCCCACAAGGAAAGAGAGCATCTGAGATCATCAAATCATAGCTGGTTTCTTGGAGCTTCTGCATATGTTTCCAGTTGGAGACTGCACTTTCCCAAAATGATTTCTAAAGCTGATTAACAGAGCTTTTCTCTTCATGAAGCTTCATCATTGCTTTCCAATAAGGAATATTTGGTATTGCATAAATCAAATCCTTCATAGTAATTTCAAAAAAGTTTTTCTATTTCCTTTTCTTCATGTGGTACAGGAAAAATCACATAGTTCAGCCCTGAAGACGTGGGTTCAACGAGAAGTGAAACAGAAAGCACCAACACAATCACCATATGTCCCCTCTGGGCAAGTTCATCTAAGGTGGTCTTTAAATTAATCCAATGAGTATTTCCCATAGGCTGTACTAGCACTTTCCCACAAGATGACAACCTGAAGCAACAGGTATTCAATAGCAGCAGAACAAAAACCAACTTTTCAGACATGATGCTTGTGTACTTGTATGTTTTGTCCTTGCTCTTTTGCCTTTAGAGTTAACAGGTGAAAATCTGGTGTTAAGTCAATAAGGAAGCTAAAAATTAATCTTAATTCAACAGTTACCTGAGAGATGTGGAGAATGTGTGATCCCACGGTGCTTATTTTTCTTTTTATTATGAAGAATCATTTACTTTAGGAGAACAGCAACAATAAGGAAACCACCTTACAGGCTCTCTTGTCACAATGTGCCTCCCGCCTACATGTCAAAATAGTTCAACGTCCTAGAAAACGTAACATAGGATAGATAGTATCACAGAAGATTAAAACAGCAATTTGATTAAATGAAACTATTAAGTTTTTCCATAAACAAATTTAATAATAGATAAGATTAGAAGGCAAACATGTTAGAAGGGAGATCTCAGAGACATAATTTCTCTGAAAAAGGTTCTAATATATAAAAAGAACTGATTAATCTTTGTAAAATATTAGCCATTTCTCAAGTGATGTTGTCAAATGATATA
The DNA here is from genome assembly GCA_023548195.1 of Bettongia penicillata ogilbyi. Lineage (NCBI taxonomy): Eukaryota > Metazoa > Chordata > Mammalia > Diprotodontia > Potoroidae > Bettongia > Bettongia penicillata. The sequence goes on along the minus strand of JAJHZJ010000470.1, from coordinate 15,131,120 downwards.
AACAGACTTATTTCTTTCAATTTCTAAAAATTGTCTCTCCAAATTAATTAGTTCAGTTCTATTTCTATATTAGCCATGTAAACAGGCACTTTTAAAGGAAGAAATCCAAGGTTTCAATTTTTTTTTTGCAAATCCAACCTTATAAAAAAATCCTAAATCCTAACAATAAGAGAAATTCAAATTTAATCAGACTTGAGGTTTCACTTCATATCATTCAGACTCATGCAGAAGATCAAAAAATAAAAGTAAAAATGTTGGAAGGTCTATAGGAAAAGAGGTGAGAGCTGTTAATTGGTCCAATCACTTTGGAAAGCATAAGTATGCCCCTAAAGTCACAAAACTGTGCATATGCTTGAAAATTCAGTGAAGTCACTATGAGAAGGAGGAAAAACAAATCCTATCTACAGAACTATTTAAAGCAGCTTTCTTTATGGTGTCAAAGAACTGGCAACTGAGGGGGTTCCCATCATCTGGGGAATGACTGAACAAATCATAGTATATAAATGTGACAGGGGAATGTTGTCCCTTAAGAAGTGATCAAAGGGAGAGTTTCATAGAAACCTGCATCTAAGAAATGATGGAGAGTAAAATGAGCCAAATCAGGGGAACAATTTTATGACAAAAGCAACAGCATTATAAAGACAAAGAACTTTGAAAATCTTAATAATGATGGTCACTATTATGGCCAACTGTAATTCAGAGGACAAATGCAGCATGCAACCCACCTCCTACCAGAGAGGCGATGGACTCAAGATGTAGAATATATTTTTGGACATGGCCAATATGGAAATTTGTTTTGCTCGATTTTGTATATTTTGTTAAAACTATTTTATCTTTTTCTTTCATTAGGTTGAGAGTGGGAGAAAAGAGAAGAAACATTCATGGAAAATTTTTTTTTAAAAGATTTAACATCCAAAATAACTTCTTCAATCATCCTCTAATAATGAAAATCAATTAAACTGCAAAAACTAGGGAGATTTTGCTCCCCAAACAAATTCATTACACTTTTTAAAAGTCCCAGTATAATTTCCAAATTAGAGGAACTTGTATTTTCCTGATTCAATTAAATCCTAGGATATTGCAGAGCCTTCTGGGAGAAAGTTCTAACGACTTAACAGATTTTGGACAATCTAAACATACAGGAAACTTCAAATGGATGAACAATGTCTATTGCCTAGATTTCAACTTGTATTTAAATGGAAAATCCATAGAGCTAGCCCATTAGCATGTATATTTGGGACAGAATTTTCAGTCATTTCTGTTATGTCCAACTCTTCATGACTCTGTCTGGGGTTTTCTTGTCAAAGATATGAGAATGGTTTAGCATTGCACTTTTCAGTTCATTTTACAGATGAGGAAACTGAGGCAAAGTGTTAAGTGGCTTGCCTAAAGTCACACAGGTAGTAAGTGGCTGAGGGTGGGATTCCTTCTATCCTCTGTGCCAACAGAGTATAGATGAAAAATGAGTTGGCCTCAGATTAATAGGCAAAAGAGAAAAGTCTAGACGACTTTAGAGAAATTGTAGAACTACTATATTGATTGAAATCTGGTATTGTTAAAATGAGGTACTGTTCAAATCAATCAATAAACTACTTTGGGCCTACTCATTATGAAAAGGTAGCTTTAAAAACTGGTAAGCTATGACTAAGCAATGTAATGTGACATCCAGAGCAGATGTGGGATTAGCGAACACTCAGGATAACAAAAGCAGTCTCTTTCTTTAACTATTAGATCCAGCTGACTGGCTAGCGGTCCTATTTCCTCTTCATTTTGTGGAGTAGAGACACAGCAGATGTAGTTAATTCACATTCTCATGGTGCAAATCACATATATCTGACAGCAAACCCAGACTTCATTTTTCACACTTTCAACAAGGCCAGATAGAGGACAATATATCACTTTTTTTTTTTGTGGGTTGTGTGCATGTGACAGTCATGACTCTAAAGAAGCTTTGGTGTAAAATGAAAATCAAATGGGTAGATAAGCTGTACCATGAAAAAATGAACACCATATAAGTCACATGGAAGAGAAGGATCTTTCTTAGGTCAGGGGTGGGAGTCGTTGTTAGAGCATTGTGCTTTCTAACTGAGAGAATAGGCAGGAGCAATTTTGTAACTACTCTCTAAATCCTGGATGAGTATGATAGAGGCCTTATGTCATAAATCTGTCACATCGATGCCAGACAAGGTATATAGCATGTAAACATCTGGTAAGGGCCTCTTGAATTTGTCCTTCTAGGTTGCCATATTTTCTAGAAACACTGGACCCAGAGCATTCAGGAAATTCTGAATATGTCAAGGACAAACCCCACCTTCCTATCTCCCCACTATCCAACACAATTTGTTGTTTATATCCCAAATTGGATTCCCTATGTGCTCTTAGGAGACAGGACAAGTGTCAGTCAGTCCGCATTAGTCTTCGAAACTTTTGTGCAGTTGGGACCTTTGTATAGGACGCAGCTAAAATAATGGATTGAACATGTAAGTCAGGGAGTTGAGCAGACAGGAAAATCAATGGCTAAGTACTGCTTTGTGTGCCTTGACATCTTAGGCACAACCAGCCCTTTGGGGTTTTTCAGAGTATAAGTCTTAACATGAGGAGTGAGTGCTCTTAAAACCATGGTACCAGGGAGGGGATGAATAAACCTCTGGGGAAGCTCATTTGAAGAAATGCTGGCTACATGCCTGCATGTGTCTGCTTTGGAGAGAGAGAGAGAGAGAGAGAGAGAGAGAGAGAGAGAGAGAGAGAGAGAGAGAGAGAGAGAGAGAGAGAGAGAGAGAGAGAGAGAGAAGAGAGGTGGGGCAGGGATTGAAAGAGAGAGAGAGAGAGAGAGAGAGAGAGAGAGAGAGAGAGAGAGAGAGAGAGAGAGAGAGAGAGAGAGAGAGAGAAGAGAGAGAGAGAAGGGGGGGAGGGCAGGGAGAATTTAGATTCTGGGAAGGATCCTTTTGAAATTGACTTGGAATCAGAGTAAATTGACATGAATAGTTGAATTTTGACCTGTCAAATCTAAAATTAGTTTATTTCCTAAAAAGAGAGAAAATGTTACTCCATCTGTTCTCTGTCTGTTTGTTTGTAAAGTGTTTTGTTAAATTGTAAATGCAGTCATGCAGCCAGCCTGAGTAGCAAGGGCTGTAGCTGGACTTTCCCTTGGAATTCTGCTATCTCTTAATCTCCCCCTCTTGGTACTTCCCTGATTACAGCAGCCTTAGAGGAATGAGAGGGCTGGAGGGAGAGAGAAAGATGTTTTATTCTTTGGCTTGATTATGGTGTTAGTAGAAAGTTTGATACCTTGAAAGAAGTTGTTAAAAAGTCTTTCTTTCTGCATTCTAGAATCATGGCCAGGTTCTGTGAAGGTGAAAAAGAAGAAATTTTTTCTCTTTGTAGAGTATACAACTTAAAAAATGTGGTTCTATTGGTAAGTTAAATTATTAAACTCTTAACCTCTAAGTCTCTCTTTAAGAAACAAAGAAACTGGAGGAAATGATGAGTATTTGGTTTATTTGAAGGGAGCATATGGGTAGGATGGGGAAGTATTCCATGTGTTTGGACCTTGTATTCCCTTCCCCCTCCCTCATCCCACTTAAGAAACTATTTGGCTTGACTAGGAAACCAATAGACAAAGTTATGGAATGTTACTGGATTTAAAAATTGTTCACTGTGATTTGTAATTATTACTACTTGTTATTAAGCTCCCAGACTTCATGCTTGGAAGTCACACTTGGTCAGTATTAAATTATTTAGGTCCTTTTGCCTGGGCAAGGAGGTTTTGTTAATTAATTTGATTCAAACCTTTTTGAATCTGGGAAAGTCTTTCTCCCTCTGGGGAGTGGCAGACCTCATTTAAAGGAGGATCTCTTTTGAAACATAAATTAGTAGAGTATAAATAAGGCAGTCTGGAATGGAAAGCTGAGCTTTATTTTGATGAGATCTCAGTGTTAAAATCTGTACTTTAGGTTTGAATGGGGTCAATGTATCTGATACCAGACTATGTGTGTAAAATTGAAATTCACTTTAGAATTTCAGTGATTTTTTTAGATGCATTAATTCTATCCATGTGTTCAGACACCATGGACAATGGGAAGGTTACCCACCCCATATGACTTAAAGGGTAGAATGAGACTGGGAGAGCTGGCATGGTGGACCTTGGAAGGGGGAGGGCAACTGGAGGATGATCTTTCAGTCTTTAAGGAAGTACAGTAAAAAGAGTCTATGGGAAGTTATAAATAAAGTTTTCTTCCAGTAGCAAGAGTATTTGGGGAAGAAAGGAAGGTTAAAACATTTATCATTAGTAATTACAAATCCAGGTTTGATATGATTCAAGTTACCATCTGTCCTTAAGGAATACAGAGCAGCATCTGAGAATGCTCTTCCTATCAGGGTTAAGCAGAAAGATATTGTTATTTGGCATTTATGATTGTAAAATGCTTAATATAAGGATGGGCATATGTTAGATGCAACATTAATCTAATGTAATTGTTACACAATATTTAAATTTGGAGTTTGTTATATAAAGATTTGGGATTTAAAAAGCGTGTGATAAAAATTTAATAAGTTGAAACTTATATTTGGCTATAAATAAGCAGTGAAAATGATGATGTTTGTTTTATAATGGTGGAGTTAACTGCTTTGCTTTAAGCTAGAAGGGGAATTCATTGTAGACAGTTATGGTTAAGATGTGGAAGAATTGGATGATATGATTAATGGGACTGGGAGGCTTGGAAAGATGAGTAAGGGTTTTTTGATTGAAGATTGAAGTCAGATAAGAAGGTCTGAATAGTTCTGCATGGGTCAGTTTCAGATGGTTTTAGTAAGTAGTGAAGGTATGAGGAGGTATTTTAAGAAGAGAAAAAAAATCATGTAACTTGATTTAATAATTAATAGCTCAATCAAATTTGGGATGACTCCATCTGATCAGGATGATAGAGTGTGCCCATGTGGTGGTAAGGAAATGAATTAATGTGCAAGGTGATGTGGAAATGCATTCAGCTGAATGAGCAATGGCTTATTTTAAGCTTTCAGTAAATTTAAATGTTTAAATTTTTAGATAATTCATCCAAATATTAGGAATGGTATTGTTAAATTAATGATGAATTGGTTCAAAAAGCTTTTATTAATTCTGTGTAAGAGATTCTGTATTGCAGAATTCCCATTGAGAAAATGAGAATCCTTGGAAAAAATGTGTACCTACATATCTATCTTTCTAAATCTATATCTATCTATCTATCTATCTATCTATCTATCTATCTATCTATCTATCTATCATTTATCTATCTATATTTATGTATGAGTGTGATTTTCCATCCTGTTCCATCTAGGGATGTAATAAATATGTTAAAAGGTTTACATTTGCTTTAAGATATTGATTTTGCTATGAATCAAGTATTTACAAAAGTATGTTTGTAAAAGGAAACATGGACAAATGTGAAAAGGCTTTGGGCTTTTAGATCTTGTAATTTTTGTCAGTTAGGTTCATGAGGGTTTTGTGATAAGTTGTAAATTGTCCTTAAAAGAGGAAGATATTTGTTGTATGAAGAAATATTTTTTAAAAATATTTTGTATGACTTTTGAAAGGTCTATCTACCACATTTATATTTGTAAGTTAACTTGTTATAATAACTAAAGGTTTTATGAGGGGGTTGGAAGAGAAGGGAAAAGATAAGGGAGACCAAGAATTTTATGACTCCAGGAAGCTCTGTGATAATTGAAAGACAAAAAGCCTTCTGGCCCCATCCCCCTTTCCTTTTGAAGTCCAGTCATTACAGAAGGACTTCTTAAGATTTAATCTTAACTGGAGATATTCAGAGAAGAGATGCTAACTCTTTCTTTTCTCATAGGAGGGGAGTGGTGCCAGCCCCACCCAGAGCTTGAAGATTCTAAAATGATCACCCAAGTGGTGTGACCCTTCACTTTGTAAAGATGTAATCTCAATGCAAAGTGTAAACTGTATATGGAGTTCCTAAACCAGGAATTTGTTTAGGTGATAAATAATCTCTAGTGATTGGTTTTTGAGACAAATATAAGATTTAAGATGCAAGTCATGGTAAAATTTTTGATTAGTGAAACCTGCCATTTGGTAAAAGCTTCTGGAGACCATTACTTATTGTGTCTTCATCCTAGGATGGAATCCTTCTGGCTCAGTTTCCCCATTGTGTTCCTTTGAAAAGGAATGTTTTCCCACTTGACTATTTCTGAGTCTGACTATAAAGTGGAGATGATATCCAATTAGGTCTTTGCTTTTCATCTACATGGCATGTTTCTGCAATCAAAGCAGATAATTTAAAACATAAGCATGATGCAATTAGTGCAATCTTGATGTTTTCACTTAATTGGGTAAATGGGTACTCTGGTATGGTCTTGTGAAAGATAAAATCCCTGACAACATTCTTTATGAGTTTTATGGGAATAATTAGATAAAGGAAAGGAAACAAAAGTATAAATGTGATGTTGTATCATTGTTCCATAGAACAAGACAGAGATTTAAAGTTAACTGTATTTGTATCTTATCTACAGAGGGACTGAGGAAGGACTCCAGGGTGGCCCCACGTGGTTTTGGGGGTTCCGGGCATGGTCTTCATGGGAGTGTCCAGTAACCTGGAGAATTGGATTGGTAGGGCATAGTGTCCACCTCTATGGGCCTCTAGAGAGCCAATTCACTTAGGACAAGGTGGGTTTTCTTCTTTTAAACAAGTGGAACTAAAACTCCTTGGGGGTGATGGACAAATGCCCCAAATTGGAATAAGGTTTTACCATGTTACAAAGACCAGCTGGGTAAAAACAATAGACTGAATTAATTACTGAGACTAAATCAGAGACATCTTTAGTTTGGGGAAAAGTATTTCATTCTAAGTTGCTTGGAAGCAGGTAACCTCTGGTAATATTTGGCATTGATGGAAAAGTTAAATGTTTCTGTTTTATTTGAATTCATTTTATGAACATAAGTTGAAATTAGTGTTTGAACTTATCATATGTGTAACTCATTCTTTTAGATTGAACAGGCTTAGAAGTACAGAGTAGTTTGGAAAATAGATGTGAATTAGAGAAATAACTTAAGGTTTTAATGCCAAATATGATTTTATGATTGTTATTTAATCAGGAATTAGAAAAATATAGAAAGCCATACAAGCTGCCTAAGACTTGCTTCAAAAGATGTTCCTTAGCCAATGTGAAATCATAGTCATATCTGAAACTGATTATTAGAGCTTGCTATTTTAAGATTTTATGGGACTATTAACTGACTTCTTCTGAGTCTAACTCCAGGTGTGGATAGCAAGAGAGATGGTCTGAGCCACTGATCCAAGATACCAGCATGCCTGTGAGATGCTGGTATGAACGGCAAAAAGGTGATCTCATGGGAATGTTGGGAGAGTGACTGTTCAGCCTGGAGTGAGGTACGATTCTCTTGACTCAATTCCCCTACTGACACCTGGCAAACTTTAAGCCTGGCTGAATGCCAGTTGACAATCTATTCCTGCCTGGAATTGACATGAAGTTAGGGATGATTGAAATGAAGTTAGTGAAGACTTCTCACTGCTTAAGAAAAGACTTTAGTAGGTGATTCAGCCTAAGTTTCAGTTTCCCAGAAATTATGTGACTTTTGGGAATATGAAACTTAAAATACTCCCCTTGGTTTGCCATATCAACATTCACATCAACATAATGCCTATTGGTTATTCCACTGATACCTTCTCCCCTATTCACAGGCTAGACTGTCACATTTAGATTGTGAGCCTGCCTCCCAGCCAATGGGAGTAAAAGGCCAGCATGGGGGTGGAATCTGTGTTAGGGCTACATAATCTCTATTTTTGCCTTCTGTAATTACCTCACTCTCCTGATTACTTATCAGAGAGGAGATGCCTTTTCTAGGGAGATCGTAATGAAATCTTGCTCCTTTCTTCTACCTTGAAAAGTCTCTGATTTTTATTTGAGTTGGTGGTCCCTGACCCATACAGGGAGATGTTGCTTCCCTGAAATGTCCCTACTCTTAGTGGAAATTTCCTGTAATCAAACATTTTTAGGCATAATACCACATCAATTAAATAATAGATTGTTGGTAGGGGAACATCTGAAGTTAAGCCTAAAATTAAGTTGTTAGGCTTAGGACTTTAGACCAACAACACTGAGTTATGGTCCTTTAATTCTTAGCAATAGTGTGGTGACAATCAGGTCAAGGACTTTGGAAGTTAGCATACATAGTTATTATTTTGTCTCAGTTGGTTAATGTTAAAAGAAAAATGGTTTGTAGTCCATATGTTAATACTTTCAAATAAGCATCACATGACTGGAAGTTGGGATTGTTTTTTATGATGTGATATGTACCATGTCAAAAATGATTATTTATTATATTTATTTAAGTGCTAGAGCCTGTAATTAATTCCATAGTGAAATCTCATCTTCCTTGATGAGGAAGTGAATAGTGAATTAACGTAAAATGTCAAAACTGGGTTCTAATATGAATTTCTTAAACATGACAATTGATCAAAGTCCAATTTTGATTTTGTAAGAGTGATAAGTGAATAAAGCTTAGAAATGGTGATCTAAAGTGGTATTAAGATCAGTTTTGTAGGAAAGTGGACATCTGGATTTCTACAAGAAGATAAAGGGAAGCAGATGCTGAGATGCTGTGCTGAAGATGTCTTGAATGAGCATCCAGACCAGAAAACTGCATCAGATGATGTTCCTCCCCAGACAGCTGTATGAGATGAAATGTCTGAATGGATAATTCATTGATATACCTTTGTATTTTAAGTCTCTATATCCATACTTTTAACAAGGGGACTGCCCCCTTGAAATTTGTCAAGGCATCGGTCAACTTTGCTCCCTTCCCATATTCATATAAAGAGTAACAGATGAAGGGAAGAATTCATAGGGGAAAGAATGTGAGGAGGTATTTATTGATTGGATTTAGCTGTGGAAACAAATTTTAATAAAGAAAAAGAGGGGGAATTTTGTGGGAAGTGAGAAAGTTGTGTTGTCCACATTCCTAAGTAATAAGAGTTGTGACTTAGCATGGACAGATTAGAGGTCAGAAACTAATGCACGAGTCCAAGGAGCTGTGTGAGGAAGGGCCTATCGGAAAGGAGAACATGGAGTCACATAGCTAGTGCAAGGTGTCGCAGGAAATCCAAAGTTCAGAAAACAGTATAAGGAGCCCCATCTTCCTGCATGTGTTGTCTTCCTGTAACCTTACTGCGGAGGCTACCCATGCATTCAGGGGGAATGGACAAAAGATTAATAAAAGCTTCCTTGATTTCACAACAGGCATTGTTCTTTATTTAAGGTGAGCATGTTTCTCACTGTTGGGGGCTTGTAAATGGGTTCACTTCTAAAAGAAAACTTGTTAGGACTATGTTAATATTAAACCAGGTATATATAAGAATCTCTCAGGGAGAAGAAGTAAGATGGGGAATCCAAAAAGCAAGGCACCAGGAAAGTAGAAATGAAATACCCCAGGAAGCACTCCTACAAAATAGTCCCTTGGGAGGCTATGTGGGAATATCCCAGCATGTCAGTGGTACTGGAGGGTTTGGGAAGGATACCCTTTGTAAATTCACTAGAATTCAGTCGGATAAATTGGCATAAGAAAGTCTGACTTTTGGCCAGTCTAATCTTAATCCTAAATTAGTTTATTTCCTTAAAAGAGAAGATTTGCATTGCTCTGTCTATATCTGTTCTGTGTATATCTCTGTGTGTTTGTGAAATATTTAATATAGGTGGTTTAAGGTTTAAAATCAGCCAATCACAAGAGTAGCAAGGACTACAGTTGGACTTTCCCTTGGAATTCTGCTTTCTTTCCCCATCTCCCTCCCTCTCTGTTTACAGCAGTCTCAGAGAGAAAGAGAGAAAAATATTTTGCTGTTTATATGAAATGTGAGTAAGAGTTGAAGTTGAAGTGAGTAAGAGAAATGTCAAGTCAGAATTAGAAAGAAATAAGGTATGTGCAGTTTTAAAGGGGCTTCAATCAAAGTCCACTAGAGAGAGGAGTAGATAGGAAAAAAGGCAATAAAGTTTTGAATTTAGAGAGAAATAAGAAAGGAGGAATATTTTCTCCTCAGTTCAAAGAGGTGCATACTGAAAAAAAAAGGTTTTTCTCTCTGTTTGTATGTGTGTGTATGTGTGTGTGTGTGTGTGTGTGTGTGTGTACCTGTGTAACAGGACACAACTGAAAGGTAATTTAATTCATTCTGGTCACATTTGGAAATGTGAAAAGTGAAATATTTCACTCCTAATTTAATGCTTAAGATAAGTTAGAATTCATTAAAGTACTTGGAACTAGAGCATATGGGAAAAAACAGGGAGAAGTTCTACTAGAAGTTGGTGAAAGATTAGCAAGCAAAAATCTCGAGCAGGCATCCTAAAATGAAAGACTGAGAGAATTTGCTTCATAGATGGTTGGGCATTAACTCACCCTAGGTTCTAAGAATTGCTGAGAAGTAGGTCAAAATTGTGATATGTTTGTTATTTATGTATTTGGATTATAAAGGAAAGTGGAGGCAGTCTGAGTTTGAAAGAGTAGGAGAGAGAGATTAAAGCTTGCATGAAAATATGGAAGGTAGTAATACACACACACACATATTTTCATATGATTTGGAGAAAGATGGGGGTTGGAAACAAGGAACCATGTACTTTCAGTCACTCTCTCCACCATCTTACTTTAGAAGATTTGGGTATGTTGAAAGAGTCCATGGAAATTTTGATGTTGTTTAAGTATCAGGGACTGAAGAATAAATGTGAACCTGAATGTGAACTGAAATGTTTAGAGAATAAATGAATTTGTGGATTTTTCTTTGAAAAGGCCAAGGGTATCAGACTTTGAAATGTATATTTATATAATTGAAATGTAAATATTGCTACTTGGCATTATGAAATTTATCAACTGTATGGCTACAAGAAAGTTCTATTTAGTTTACTCTACTATTCAGTAAGGGGATGTTGGTGAAAGTCACTCCTAGAGATATAATGGGGATCACATGATTGTAAAAAGTGTTTAGCACAATACTTGGCATAGAAAAAATGCTATCTGAATGTAAATGTTTTAAGTTAAATACAATTGCTTTATGTTTGTTAACTTTATGTGGATTTTCTTATATAAGAAATTTATGCCAATGGTGATAAGATGAATGATGCTCTGTAGAAAGAAATTTAGAAATCCATTCAATGAAATTAAAGTCTGCAGATTGGTAATTAATTGGTTTTCATTTCAAAGTTTAAGGACGTGATAATTGTTTATGGTATTATTTCTAAAATTTTCTCTTATTGCATAATTTGGTAAACAACATATCATTACTTTTCTTAGGAAAAAAAATTTCTCTTGTATCCTAAATCTTGCTGAATTAAGAGTGATATTATCAGAAGAACAGAAAAAATGATGAATAGGGCAGTCTGATCATATGTTATAATACTTTAAAGTATTATAATTAAATAAATCATAAAATTCCAAGTTTTGTATTTGTTTAAAAGGAAATTTCAGTGAAAAAACGTTTTGCTATCATTTATGAAATCTGTGAGATTATTATTGTTTAAATCAAGTATCTGCAAAAGTTTGTTTGTGAAAGGAAACTTGGTAATTATGCAAAGAAAAGACCTTGTGAAATCTCCTTTTGTAAATTTTGTCCATTATGTGCAAAAGCTTTTTGAATAGAGAGTATAGTAATTGTGTGGTAGTTAATAATATCAGGACAAATTGTAAGTTGTTTTTAAGAAAGAGAAATACTTTTATGAAGAAATCTTTGGTAAGATCTTTGGTGTGATTTTTAGAAGACCTACTAAATTTTGATTTATAAAGTAATTTGTTGCAGTAATATGATACTGATAACAATTAGGTCAAAACCTACTATGAATTTTCCAATATGTGTATGGGGTAATTTATATATTTAGAAAAATTTGATATGAAAGGGGAATGATAGAGAGGGGAAGGAACAAATACATGAAGAATTGGTAAGGCAGATACTAGCCAACTTAATGTTATCAAATATAATTGTCATAATTTATGTGAATGGATGCTAAAAAGGAGAAGTATTTGAGGTGATGGGGAAAAGATTAGCAGCTGAGAAAGCTGAAGAGGCTGCCCTGTGCATAGAATCTATGAAGATGTATGTGTCTTTGTTCACGGAAGCTGAAAAAGAAAGATTTGATTAAGTGTGGGAGATTGAAACTTAACAATGCCGTTGGTTGTTGCCTGATGATAGAGAAATGGTTAATAAACAAATCACGAGGGAAATTTTGTCAATTTTTAAATTAAGTAAGCCATTGAAGAGTGTAAACAATGTACGACCAAGCCTTCAGAAAGTATGGGTGTATAAATATATATACAGATGCTAAACAAATCTGTGAAGAGTATCTTACATACAAGAAAATAACCAAAAGGGTATTAAGAAATCAGTGGGGGTCTCTTGGCATGAAGGCTAGGTTAGACCCTGATATTTGGAAAGGTATGATTCTATACAGGTTTCAGAATAGTGAAGTCGTTTTTAGAGGTTTTAAGGTAGTTTAAGGGGACAGGATGGGGAAGATGGATGACAGGATAGGAGGCACAAGACAAGGGAGACAAGGAAAATTTTAGGACCCAGGATGGGGGAAGCAATCTTGTCAATCCCTTCTGTACTCTCTCCCCTTTTGTCAAGGAGGTGTGTCTGAGCCCAGGAACAGCCCTGGGCAAAGGAAGGAGAGGGAGAGACTGCAGGTAGAGAAGACTGCCAGTCAGCATCTGTATTAAGAGTAAGACAGCCCATCCTTTCATCAATAATTTTAATATGATCTGAAAATGCATTTGATGTCACTTGAAGTTTATTGTTTTTATTATAGTTTGAGCAATTTGATTATACTATTGGTTACTGTTTTAATGCTAAGTCTTAAAATTGTTGATTGATTGCAGTGTATGGAAAAGAGGGGATTGGGTGAAAACCTTATTCCCATTGATTCTGCTCATTCAGAATAGTCCTTTTGTGTGGGGGTTGGCTAGTAGGAGCACCAATATCAGCTCCTCCCTTGGGTCCATATTTATTCTCCTTATTTTGTAAACATGCCAAGCCCCCTGGAAACCCTCTGTCTGGGCAAGGTCATCAGCCCTGGGAAAATAACTTATTTTAGATATGAAGTTCCTAAACAATGAACTTGACTAGATAACAAATTGCAAGCTTATGTACAACAGAGAGAAAGGACTTTTAACAACTCACTTTTACACAAGGACAAATTTAAATTTAAGAAGGAAGGATGTTAAGTGGAATCCCTTATGTATGTGAATCCTGGTAAATCTTTATAGATTATTGCAATGCAATGAGAGTAAAAATAACTGTATCTGACTCTAAATTTTGATTAGTGAAATTTGCTATTTAAGGTAAAAGTTTCTTGGGACTATAACTAATTTTGTTTTGAGTTTGAATTTGAGTATAGCTATCTGTGTGAAACAAATTTATGAGAGAAATGTCACGTTATTCAGAGGAAATGTAATTCTGTACTGTTAACAGGTGGAGGCCTGCATCTGGAGAAAAAGCTGTGAGGACAATCTTAGTCTCCATCTAGGATGTTATCCTCCTGGCTCAGTTTCCCCATTTTGTTCCTTTGAAAAGGAGTGTTTCCCATCTGATTATTCCTGAGTCTGGCTAGGAGGTGGAATTGATACTGTATGTTTGGAGAAATAGAAATCTTATCTGAATTCAAATAGAGCCAAGGATGTTTTATCCCATCATATCTGGTGTGTCACATGTCCCTGGTTTTTTCCCCTTCTATAGCAAATTTCTATAATCAGAGCAAGTGGTCAGTAAAAGATATAGCACAATGTGAGCATGTGAGATCTTCCTGTTTCTATCTGAATAGGTAATCACCCCGTATTAGTTTCATGTGAAAGATTAAATCTCTGGAAGAGAACATTCTTTCTAAATATTATGGGAACAGTTGGATAAAGAGAAAAGAAGTTTGTGAAACACACATACAAAAGAAAGTTGAATCATTATCCTATAGGCTAGGTTGGGATACGTTAGAGTTACTGTAATAAAGCATGTCTAATGGACATATGGCTGTATGAAATAAAGTCTGTATACGCTTCAAAACCAGGATGTAAGAATAAGTAGGTATGGTACAACTGATTAAGGACATAGCTGTTATTACATAGCTGTTAATATATATATATATATATATATATATTATGTTATTGAACCTAAATTAAAAACATCATTAGTTTGAGGAAAATAATTTCAGTATAATTTTCCTAAAGGGAGATATCTTGTGGAATATTTTTTGTTAATGGAGAAGTACACTGTTCTGTGGTACTGAAAGACTTACAGGGTTTTATGGGGAGAGACAGGAGATTGTGAGATAGGATTCAGATGCAGCGAAAGGTGTTGAGGAGAGAAGACCAAAGTTAAATGGTATTTGAAAGAAATAGAGGATTTGGTCTGTCAGAGATGTCTGGGAGGAGCACAATACAAGAGGAAAAGTGGTCCCTGAAAATAGTGGAGCAAAACAGTAAGAGAACTTGGAGTGCAAGAAGGTCTAGATTTAGAGGAATAAATGTGAAACCCACTCCAAGGATATTGGTTATAAAAGATAGTTGAAGGAGACCAGCAAACACTAGATCTGGAGGATGTGGAGGGATGGACACAGTCTATATATATGACCTGATTATTTGGATGGAGAAAGTTCATAGTTTGTGAGGTTTAGAAAGTTCTCAGGGGAACCCTTATTTCATGGAGAGATTTTGAAAATCATATAAGATTTGGTTGTTGGACGTATGGTATTGGAGTACCAAGAACGACTCTTAAAAATTATTTTTGAGAGTAGAAGAAGAGGAATAATATCATTCTTTAACACTCATTTTTCTATATTTGAATCTCAAAATTGGAGAAATAGCATATATTGTATAAGAATACTAAAGGTATAAAGATTGAATGGTAATTTAAAATTGTGTCAGAATCAAATTTGTAGGGAAATGGAAACAGGAAAAAGAATTTTCATGCCCTGCTGAAGATTCCTTGAAGGAGCTTCCAGACCAGACAACTGCATCACATGACGCAGATTATCATCCCAGGCTGCTGTATGAGGTGAGATTTCTTAATGGACAATTCACTGATTTACCTTTTTTCTTTTGGTCTCTGTATCTGTACATACTAAGAGGACTTTTGATTTGTTAATGCATCGATCAATGTTTTCCCTTTCCTCCTTCCTATATTTGTTCAGAATAATGTATACTTACTTAAAGGGGAGATGGATAAAGGGAATGAGGAAGAATTAATTAGATTTGAGAAGGATGTAGAAACAAAAATTTGAAAAAAAAAAAAAGAGGTCCAAATTGTGAGGAATGATTAAAACTTTTTTTTTCTTAAATTTATTTATTTATTTAACTTTTTACATTCATTTTCACAAATTTTTGGGTTCCAAATTTTCTCCCCTTTTCTCCCCTCCCCCACTCCAATACCCCAAGCAATCTAATTTTCCCTATCTCCAATCTGCCCTCTCTTCTGTCATCCCTCCCTTCTCTTGTCTCCATCTTCTCTTTTCTCCTGTAGGGCCAGATGACTTTCTATTCCTCCTTAACTGTATGTCTTCTTTCCTAGTTGCAACAACAATACTAAACAGTTGTTCCTAAAACTTTGAGTTCCAAATTCTCCCCATCCCTCCCTCCCCACCCATTCCCTTTGGGAAGGCAGGCAATTCAATATAGGCCATATCTGTGCAGTTTTGCAAATGACCTCCCTGATAGTCGTGTTGTGTAAGACTAACTGGATTACCATCCCTCCTAACCTGCCCCTCCTTGTTTCTCTTCTGTCTTTTGATCCTGTCCCTCCCCAAGTGTTGACTTCAAATTGCTCCCTCCTCCCTTTGCCCTCCCTTCCATCATCCCCCCCCCTTGCAATATCTCCTTCTCCCCCACTTTCTTATACTGTAAGATAGGTTTTCATACCAAAATGAGTGTGCATTTCACTCCTTCGTTTAGTCATATGTGATGAGGGCAAACTTCTTGTTTTTTGTTTTTTGTTTTTTTTTCTCAGCTCTCCTCTTTTTCCCTCCACTAAAAAAAACTCCTACCTGCCTCTTAAATGACATATAGTTACCCCCTTCCATTTCACCCTCTCTCCTCCCACTACATTTCTCTCTCACCATTTACCTTAATTTCTTTTAAGATATGGTCCCATCCTATTCAGTTCAACCTGTGCTCTCTATCTCTGTATGTGTGTGCATGTGTGTATGTGTGTGCATGCGTGTACATGTGTATGTGTGGTCCCACCAACTACCCAGATACTGAAAAGTTTTAAGAGTTAGAAATATTGTCTTTCCCTGTATGAATGTAAACAGTTCACTTCTGGTAAGTCCCTTAAGACTTCTCTTTGCTGTTTCCTTTTTCATGCTTCTTCTCATTCTTGTGTTTGAAAGTCAAATTTTCTTTTCAGCTCTGGTCTTTTCATTAAGAATGATTGAAAGTCCTCTGTTTCATTGAAAGACCATATTTTCCCTTGAAGTATTATACTCAGTTTAGCTGGGTAGGTGATTCTTGGTTTGAGTCCTAGTTCCTTTGCCTTCTGGAATATCCTATTCCACGCCCTTTAGATCCCTTAATGTAGAAGCTGCTAGATCTTGAGTTATCCTGATTGTATTTCCACAGTACTGGAATTGTTTCTTTCTAGCTGCTTGCAAGATTTTTTCCTTGAGCTGGGAGTTCTGGAATTTGGCCACAATGTTCCTAGGAGTTTCTCTTTTTGGATCTCTTTCAGGTGGTGATCGATGGATTCTTTCAATACTTATTTTGCCCTCTGGTTCTAGAATGTCAGGGCCGTTTTCCTTGATAATTTCATGGAAGATGATGTCTAGGCTCTTTTTTTGATCATGACTTTCAGGTAGTCCCATAATTTTTAAATTGTCTCTCCTGGATCTATTTTCCAGGTCAGTTGTTTTTCCCATGAGATATTTCTCATTCTCTTCCATTTTTTCGTTCTTTTGGTTTTGTTTGGTGATTTGTTGGTTTCTCGTAAAGTCATTAGACTCCATCTGTTCCATTCTAATTTTGAGAGAACTATTAAATTCAGTGAGCTTTTGAGCCTCTTTTTCCATTTGGCTCATTCTGCTTTTGAAAGCATTCTTCTCCTCATTGGCTTTTTGAACCTCTTTTGCCAATTGAGTGAGCCTATTTTTCAAGGTGTTAATTTCCTCAGCATTTTTTTGGGTCTCCTTTACCAAGGTATTGACCCGGTTTTCATACTTTTCTTGCATCTCTGTCATTTCTCTTCCCAGTTTTTCCTCCACCTGTCTAACTTGCTTTTCAAAATCCTTTTTGAGCTCTTCCAAGGCCTGAGCCCACCCGCCACCCCACTGGGGTGTCTGGGGTACTGAGGCCCCGCCCTCCATGTCTTTCCCTGATGGCAAGAATACGTCCTCGTCATCAGATCCGAAGGTCGGGATTGTTTGCATTTGTTGGAAAAAACTCTCTATAGTCTTATTTTTCTTCCCTTTTCTAGGCATTTTCCCAGCCAGTTACTTGACTTCTGAGATTCCTTTCCACCCCCTCCTGGATCTGCCCAGCTAGTGCTTGGCCTCTGAGATTCAAATGTGCTTTCCGCGGCAAGCTTTAGTTCTGGTGCTGGGGTGGAGGCAGGGCTGCCTCCCAGGCTCAGTTCCCTCAAGGGCTTTATGCAGAGGCCTTCAGTAATAGAGCGGGGTGGGGGCAGGGCCGTCTCCCAGGCTCAGCCCCCTCAGGCCATTCATGCAGAGAGCTTCCGTAATGAAGATCCTGCCTGCTGCTGGGGGATTCCTGAGTCCCGGGCCGCTGCCGCCTCAGCCGCCGCCCACCCCTCTGCCTCCGCCGCTTCCTGCCCCCGTTTCTGCCGCTGCCGCTTCCTCCCAAGGGGGCCCGAGTCACGGCGCCGCTCCGCTCTCCTCCTCTAGCCCAGCCTTCTTTCTCACTGACCTGTAGCTTCTGTGGGCGGAGGGACTTTCCTGGCTGCCGGAGCTTCCGTCCCTGAAACCTGCTCGGGTCAGCTTCTCTGGGGCCGTGGCCAGGGCAGCGTTGGGTTGGGGTCCACTTTCCGGGGCGCTATGGACCCCGGGGATGGCTTTTCAGGGCTCTCTGGCACGGAAATCTCTTCCACTCCGTTTCTGCACACCTTGTATTGACCCAGAAGTTATGGGGGTCTCTTTTTACATTAATTCTATGGGCTTTGGTTTCGGAGGTCGTAAACGTGCGTCCTTCTACTCCGCCATCTTGGCTCCACCCCCCCAAAACTTTTTTCCACAGAAATTATGTACATATGACTTGTGAAATCTAGGGGCCCCATATATACCAGAAAGTCTTTTGCAGCAAATTTAGGAAAAGAAATTGATTGTAGAAGACACTAAGAACATAGACTGGTACTAGATTATCTTCTAGCAGAAGAAGAGGGGAAATTGAGAGATATAAGGGAGAAATTTGTTTCCATAATTTCAGAATAACAATCAGCAGAATGGGAAACATGATGAAGGAGTTGTGTCGCACACAGAGGATAACAGGTAGAGCAAGCATCCAACTGGTTTTTATCTTGTTTTGAAGTGAATAGTTTGCACAATACAATGAAAAGACATTTTTATTTGGTATTAAGAAATTTATTTAGCTGTATTACCGTAAGACAGTTCTGTTTACCTCAGCTTACTGTTCTGTAAGGGGATGATAATAGAACCCACTTCCCAGGAATATTGTAAGAGTCACATATTTTTAAAGTGTTTACATAAGGCAAATGCTATCTAAATGTTAATGGTTTATTATCTGTTTGATTAGATGTAATTGCTTCATACTCGATAACTTGATAAGGTTTTTAGATGTGACCAGTTTACAATGCCAGTGTTGATGAGATGAATGATTTTCTGTGTCAGGTAATTTGGAAGCACTTTCAACTAAATTAAAGTCCCCTGATTGGTAATGGGTTTGTTTCAAGTTTTAAATATAATATTGTTAAAAATATTGTTCTATTTCTAAATTTTCTTATATTGCATATTTTGTTAAACAATTTTATCAGCTGTATTGTAAGAAAAACAATTTCTCTTATAATCTAGATGTTCGATTAAAAATTGTACTGTGAAAAAAAATGAATCAGTTAGGAAGCTGTTAGGTCATTCCATCAACCCTGCTGACCACCTGTTGGCAGCATTCTGGAGTACTGAAGAGATGTATGCACACTAATTAAGAGTCACCAGCTCTAAGACCACTCTCAGACCATAGAGCTGCACCAGGTGTTTCCAGACGAACAGAAGGAGACATATTTATGAATTTTATTTTGCTTTTACTTTTTTCCTTTGTGCCTTTTTAATCTCTAAAGTCTACTTATCAAAGAGGATTGCTCCCTTTGACTTTGTCAAAGCATGTATGTGTGTATATGTGTGTGTGTGTATGTGTGTGTGTATGTCTATCTTTCCTTTTTCCTATTGTATTGTCTCCTATCATAGTTTGAAACTCTTGATAAAGTATTTTTCTTATCAGTTAGTGATTCATTAAGGAGGCCCCTCTTCTCAAGAATCAAATGATGGAATGTGAGAAATGATCATTAATACACAAATGTCTTGGGGAGATTCAGAGCCCCACCTTCTCTTACAAAGTTCTGACATTTTCAGTTCTTGAGGATATTACTGATTATGATATTGCATTCAACTTCTCATTTATGGCCCTACCCAGGGGAAACTATTGTATTCAGCTCAGGCTTGGGTGGAGTATATATTTTTTGAATTTATAGCCTGAAGCTATGGGTGGTACGGTATAGAGATACTTTCCCTATCCAAGAGATATTCAGCCCTTCATTTTAATGTAGTCTGCCTTCAATTACATTAACCCATTACATTTAATTGCTCTAGTGCTTTCCCAGTCACCAAAGGAGTGAAACAGGGCTGTGTGCTTGCTCCCATGCTATTTAGCATGATGTTTTGACCATGTTGTCAAATGCTTTCAATGAGGATGAAGAAGGCATCAAGGTAAACTACCATAGTGATGGTAAGTTCTTCAATGTGAAAAGGCCACAAGCCAAGACCAAAGTGGAGGGAGTGTTGGTGCATGATTTTCTGTTTGCAGATAATTGTCCACTCAGTGCAGCCTCTGAAGCAGAGATGAAACAAAGTATGGATCAATTCTCTGCTGCCTGTGCTAATTTTGGCCTAATAATTAATACCAAAAAAACCATAGGTGCTCCATCAGCCACCACTATACCATCCATATGTGGAACCATTGGTTACAAAAAATGGTGAGGTTTTGAGCGCTGCGGATTGCACTTACCTTGGTAGTATAATTTCCAGGGATGTACATATCAACAATAAGGTGGATGCATGCATTGCCAGAGCTAGCTCAGTGTTTGGGAGGCTCAGAGGAAAGGTTTGGGAGAGAAGAGGTATTGGACTGACCACCAAACTGAAGGTCTATAGAGGTATTGTGCTGACCTCATTGTTGTATGCCTGTGAAACATGGACAGTTTACCAGTACCCTGCCAGAAAAATGAATCACTTCCATTTGAAATGTCTTAGGAAGATTCTGAGGATCACCTGGTAGGGTAAGCTGCCAGACACTGAAGTCCTTGCTCAAGCTGAATTGCCAAGTATTCAAACTATGCTTCAGAGAGTACAACTTGGATGGACTGACCATGTTGTTTTAATGCAAAATGCTTCCCTAAAAGGCTGTTTTATAGAGAACTGACATGGGCAGGCAATCACATGGTGGTCAGAAGAAGTGATACAAGGACACTCTCAAGGTCTCTCAAGGACCTTGAATTTGACTGTGCAGTTTGGGAGACACTGGCACAGGACTGCTCAGCATGGTGTGCCCGCATCAGAAAGGGTGCTGTGCTGTATGAAAAAAGCAGAATTGAGACAGCACAAAATAAATGTAAGATGAGCAAATTTGGGGTATTTGCCTCAATTATTCACATAGACTATTTGTACCCAACCAGAGGTAGAGGATTTTGAGCTCATATTGGTCTGCTCAGCCACAGTCAGACACACTGAGATTTCACTTTATCATGCTGATGTCATTTTGGTCCTCTGCAAGAAGAAAGGACAACAACCAACCTCTACTTACATTAACCAATTAGATTTAATTATTGTTTCATGGCTCACCTACTGTTTTGATGGGTTTATGAGCTGTGAATCCTCCACCATGATTGTCTTTGGTCTAAGAGAGACAGCAAAATGAGCATCCTTTTATTAACATTAGAAATGACCATGCTTTTATTAACCTGCTGAGCTTATTAATAAAATGATTAAGTTACCTGGAAACTAGGTCCCTTAAATTTTTTAATTATCATAAGAGAAATAAAAGAGTGTTAAGAAGAAGTGAGTGATAAATAGTGCAGTGAGGTGTGGGGATTGAATGGGGTAAGCATGAGGATTGAAAAAACGCCAGAAGAAATCATTGGTATCAATGGATAACATTTTTCAGTTGAAAGATGGGAGTTACTCCCCATGGAAGATAGAAGTTACTAGATGGGAGGCCAGTTTGCAGAAGTTCAGAAGAGAAAGAAAAGGAAGTGTAGGCAATGATTGTAGCCAGCTTTCTCAAGGAATGTGCCCCCCAAAAAGAGAGATAGGATGACAACAGCGATAAATGGATCAAATGAGGACTTTTTTGTGGGTAGAAGGGATATAGTCTTTTTTGTAGGCAGTAGGAAAGTATACAGTATACAGGGAGAGATTGAAGGTAAGAAAGGATGGCTTAGGATTTCTTATATATGTATGTAGAGGGGTTTGCCTTGAGAAGGGCCATCTCTTCTGGAATACTGTGGTGGAGGAGATAGTAGGGGAAGGCAGTTGATAATTTGAAATGAGGAGGAGTGGAGAAAAGGAGTTCAGTTCCTGGCCTTGACTTTTTCAGTGAAATATAAGTCAAGATTCTCATCTGTGGGAGAGGAAAAAGTGGATGTTTCTGAAAGGATGAAAAGATTTGACCGATCTATGGCGAGTGGGATAGTGACTGGGTTAGGGAGGTGTAAAAGGATTGTCTTGCCACAGAGGGACCAAATTTGATCTATGTCAAACATCTTTGACATCTATATATGTCAAACCATTCTGATAGTGGAAGTGCTCAATACCAGGATGTTTTCTGGAATGAATCTATTTTCTGCTGGTTTTAAGTGGAACCCCATTAGCAAAATAGGCAGAAACCTAGGCAATTGATTGTTATTGTCCCCATGAATTTTAGAATCCCCCACTCTCCAACACTGAACAATACTCTTTAAAAAATGCACATACCATAACAATCATTTTTTTTTAAAAATCTTTGGAAAACGAATTTACAGTACTTGTTTGCATATTAATGTAAAATCAATGTACAAAGGATTTCCAGTCATATATAAGTAACATTAACAGTGTCATGATGATATTAATTCTAAGTACGCTTTTGAAAAATGGCTGAAAATTATGTAGGGATTTACAGTTTCTAATCAAGTCAATAGACGGCGCTTGTCCTCTGAAAATGTATGATGTGCAGACCTTAAACTCCTACTAGGTAGAAATACATATTAAAATTGTAAAAATTCCGGCAGCAATACATACATATATACATATATCATATATGCACTTTTCTCTCAAGACTTACAAACATATAATGCTTAATCAAAATAATTATCACATTGAGAGACAATTTAAGGAGCATTATGTAATTATATGTCCATAAGTAGAAAGTTTAAGACTCAGAAAAATACTTGGTTAGGTATCTTCTACATGATGGTTAGAAATCTACAATGAAATAAAATGTCTTGGACCGTGTTCATCTTTAACTCTTAAAATCTGAAGAAAATATTAAAGATTTAACTTAGTTACAAACACTATCAAAAGATTAAACTAGAATTGTTGTAAACTCCATTATTTTTAAGAAACTGGGTTTACAAAGCACTCTTGTTTTGATAGGACAGTAAAAGTTTAATTTCTAGAGAACTAAATTCAATGCTTCCCCACAGGGTCTTATTACTTTGATCATGGTCTAAGAATTGATCAATACACATGATTTTAAAAAATATAAATGCATGGTACTCTTAAGATTTTTATGTTGTTATTCTTTTGTTTTATACTAGTAGTGAACAATAACTTTTCCTCATACTCCTTTATAGTTTACTGTAAGGTACTCCCACTTTTCCCATTAATGTTTTGGAGATAATCTCCTGAGAAGAGAAAAGCATTCTGTGTAATTCTTCTTATAAGACATAGGAGTAATTAAACTTTGCTGAAAATTTAGGTATTACTATTCAAGATGAAGTGTGGAAGAAATCCTTTAGCAATCCTTTTTTAACAGGTACTACCATCACCACTTATTACTCTAAGTGTATCCTATCCCTTAGATCATTTGATTGGTAATTGGTTTGAATGGTTACTCTTTACAAAACAGAGAAGTTTTTGATTGTTTTTTTTTTTTAAACTGAAGTCCAGAACTACTTACTCCTAAATTATTTTCCTGAAATGCAGGGCCTTGGAAATCCTCATTAACTGAATTCTTTTTTTCAGTGAATCTTAGTTTTTTATTCTGCTGAGTTTGGTGTGTAAGTCCAATCAGTCAGATGACTGAGGGAATGCATTGAGGTATTCAGTGTCCTTAGTTCCCTGATCTTGTGCCTATCAGGAGGGTGGGGTTGAGAAGAAGAGAACAGGAGAAGGTATCAGGGAAGGGAAGGGAAAGCTCAAATAATTTACAAGTGGAATTATGCTCATTTTCCAGTCACCTATACTTTCAGAAAAGATCTGTAAGGTGACTAAGTGGGGGTAAGCCTTCTTTTCAGATGCATGAACCACAGCATATTTTCTGGTTTGAATGAAATGATAATTCTGCTACTTCTTTGGAAAGAAGATAATAATGAGCTCTGAAGAGTGGAATGTTGAACTGTAAGGTTGATGCACATAAGGATGCTTAGGGCCACATGCGAACAGCAATTTGGTTAGTAGAAAATGGGCATGAGCCATCTTGAGTTTCCAAAGCTAAGGCAACTACCGCAAGGAAATGTTTGATGGCAAAAGGAGGACAACGTTCTGTTACGTTCTGCCTTGGTATAAATTCCTGATAATTGCAAAGCTTCTGCAAAGCACCCAGAGTATCCTCAAACCAAATATATATTAAAACTATGTTGAGTTTACAATTCTGGCCCTATTTCCACTGGTGAAGTTTGAGATTCCGTAGTATACTGTAAAGAGAAAAAACCTTTGGGTCTGTAAATGGAGTAAGACCTTTTGATCATTTACTCTGATGTCATGGAATAAGGTAAACATTTTAAGTAGACTTTGAGGACTCTGGTTATTAAAGTTACTCTTTAGTCAGTTTCAACTATGAGCAACTTTGTATCTCCACAGCCCTGCTGCTATGTCATAGATACTTACCGAATCAGAGTGTCAGCACTGAATTCTGGGTCTTTGGACCACTTGCAGTCTTAGAGCTCCTTTCTCATTTTGCACATGAGGAAAGTGTTTGAACCCCACAGATATGAAATCTCATGGGCACTTAGCAAAGTGTGTAGCAGAGCTCAGGTATCTGAGTTATCAGTCCTGGAGCATCAAGCTATGGTCACAAAGCATTTGGGTCAAGTTTGTCCTCATAGATCAAGGTTAAAGGTGCTTGAATGACTCTTGGAAATTATGTTCTAAGGTGTGAAATTTGTTATTTTGTGGAAGTGGAAAGGACAGATAGGAGATCAACAGAAAACAGTCAATCAACCAAGATCAAGTAGAATACTGAGGAATAAGTCCATTTGAATTTTGTTTTTTTCTCCTGCACCTCAATTTCCCAATGACTTTGGTATTATAGTTTTCCCAGTGTACCTGGGAAAAACCTTAATATCACAAACTAGATAATGAAAAGAAAAAGAAAATCTCTCCAAGTGCTCCTTTGAGTATGTCTCTTATCACATTATAATTTCCACTCTGATTATTTGTGTCTATGTCTTATCTTTCTAAATTGATTGTAAATTCATTAAGGATGAGTACTGTCTTTTTTATCTTTCCATCTCCTTCTGGGCTTATCTACAATGCTTCGCACATAATAATAGTTATGTAAATATTGTCGAACTGGGACAAGGAGGAGTTTGTTTCAATCTCATAGCAGCTAGACTACATGATACTAAGGTGGAGATCTTCCAGGCTTCTTTCTCACCTCTTCAATACCCCATCCTTAGCCTCACGTATCACAGGAAATTATGCCTTCTTTTGTTTCTTTCCTTTTCTACCCAACTTCCTACAGCAAAACAAGCAGCATTTGATGACTATGAAGGTAACAGTTGCCACACAGGCAAGAAGGAAGCCAATCACGTCCAGGGAGTGGTACTGGTACCAGGTGAGGTCATGGGCAGCAGGTCTAAGGTGCTTAGCACCTTTGTGACGCATCACAAACTCGATCCAGAAGACAGCTCGGTCTAGGGGTTTCACGAGTTGGTCGTGGTGAATTCTTGATAATCTCATAGCATTCTCTTTGTATCTGAAATGGAAACACATACACAAAGCAGAAGAGAGTAAGTCACTTTTTCCCTCTTAGAATATCTACAAAGTGGTCAGATGGCAGATATTCCTATTTGGAGCTGGTCAAGGACACTGAGCATCTTTCTAATACAGCCACATATTTATCTTTTATTAAAGAGAAACAAGGGAGATGAACTATGAACCATGTGACAGTGTCTGAAACTGAAAGAATTTATTCTTCTCTTCTCCTTCATCAAATGTTGCAAAAGAGATAATAGGATTCTTGTTATTTATTGATGAAATTTTTTTCCCCTGGGGCATCTGTTTTATGAATCATATGTGAAAAATCATCATAGGCATAGAACTGGTCAACCTCCCTTTCTAATCATGTGGAACCATTATGAGGTTTAACAGCACCAGAAAACAGAGGAATAGGTTTAGCCCTGCAGTAGTATCCACAAAATGTCAAAAGACCTAATAGGACTCTTCCATTGGGCTGAGGAGATCATCTATTGATGATATGTATGGAAAGATGTTACTTCAATTTCTTTTTCTTTTCTTATTGCTACAGCTAACATTTCGAGTACTATATTGAACAGTAGTGGTGATAATGGACATCCTTGTTTCACCCCTGTTCTTATTGGAAATGTATCTAGCTTATCTCCATTGCATATAATGCTTGCTGAAGGTTTTAGGTAGATACTGCTTATTATTTTATGCAGTTTCATTTATTCCTGTGCTCTCCAGTGTTTTTAATAGGAATGAATGGTGTATTTTGTCACAAAGTTTTTCTGCATCTGCTGAGATAATCATGTGATTTCCACCAGGTTTGTTGTTGATATGATCGATAATGCTAATAGTTTTCCTAATAGTGAACCAGCCCTGCATTCCTGGTATGAGTCCTACCTGATTATAATGTATTTTTTTCATGATAAGTTGCTTTAGTTTTTTTTTACTAAAATCTTATTTAAAAAATGTTGCATCTATATTCATTAGACAAATTGGTCTACAATTTTCTTTCTCTTTTGGCTCTTCCTAGTTTAGGTTTCAAAACCACATTTGTAACATAAAGAGAATTTGAGACGAGCCTTTCTTCCCCAATTTTCCCAAATAGTCTATACAGTATTGGAATTAACTGTTCTTTAAATGTTTGTTAGAATTCACTTGTAAATCCATCTCGCCCTGGAGATTTTTTCCTATGGAGTTCATTGAGGGCTTGTTCAATTTTTTTCAGAGATAGGGTTATTTAAGTATTCAACTTCCTCTTCTGTTAATCTGGGCAATTTATATGTTTTAAAATAATCATCCATCTCATTTAGATTGTCGAATTTATGGGCATAAAGTTGGGCAAATAGTTTCTAATTATTGTTTTAATTTCTTCCTCATTGGAGGTGAGTTCACTCATTTCATTTTTGATATTAGTAATTTGGTTTTCTACTTCCTTTTTTTTTAAATAAAATTGACCAAAGGTTTATCAGTTTTACTGGTTTTTTTCATAAAACCAACTATTGGTTTTATTTATTAATTCAATAGTTTTCTTAATTTCAATTTTATTAACCTCTCCTTTGGTTTTCAGTATTTCCAATTTGGTATTTGCTTGGGGATTTTCAATTTGTTCTTTTTCGAGCTTTTTCAGCTGTATGCCTAAGTTATTTATCTCCTCTTTCTCTATTTTATTTATGTAGGCATTCAAAGATATGAAGTTTCTCCTAGGAACTGCTTTTGCAGAATCCCATAAGATTTGGTAGGTTGTCACATTACTGTCATTCTTTTGAGTGAAGTTGTTGATTGTTTCTATGATTTGTTGTTTAACCAATTCCTTCTTTAGGATTGCATTATTTAATTTCCAATTGATTTTTGGTCTACCTTTCCATAGCCTTTGATTACATATAATTTTTATTGCATTATGATCTGAGAAGGATGCATAGACTGTCTCTGCCTTTCTGTACTGGATTATGAGGTTTTTATGGCCTAGTACACAGCAAATTTTTGTCTATGTGCCAGGTACTGCTGAGAAAATGGTAATTCCTTTCCAGCCCCATTCAATTTTCTCCAGAGATCTATAATATCTACCTTATTCAGAGTTTTATTCACTTCCTTAGCTTCTTTTTTTGTTTATTTTTAGGTTAGATTTATAAAATTCAGAGAGGAGGAGGTTGAGGTCCTTCACTAGTATAGATTTGCTGTCTATTTCTTCCTGAAACTCCTTATCTTCTTTAAGAATTTGGATGCTATACCATTTGAAGCAAATATGTTTAGTAATGACATTGCTTCAATGTCTATGGTGCCTTTTGGAAAGGTATAGTTTCCTTTCTTGTCTCTTTTGCTTAGATCTATTTCTGCTTTTGCTTCATCTCAGATTAGGGTTGCTACTCCTGCTTTTCTTACATCAGCTGAAGCACAATATATTCTGCTCCACCTTTTACCTTTACCCTATGTGTATCCTCTGTTTCAAATGTGTTATTTGTAGACAAGGTATTCTTGGATTATGGTTTTTAATCCATTCTGCTATCTGTCTCCATTTTAAGGGAGAGTTCATCCCATTCATATTCACAGTTATGATTACTATTTGTGTTTTTCCCTCCATTCTCTTTCCCACCATTTGTGCTTTTAGTTCTCTCTTCTCCCTTCCCCTTCATAGTAGAGTTTTAATTTTTGACCACCACTTCCTGCAGTCTTCCCTTTCTTCTTTCAGCCCCCCTCCTTTTTACTGCCCTTTACCTTTACTACTTCTTCCTTCCCTTTTAGCCTTCCCTCACCTTTCTTTCCCTCTTCCCATCCTACTGCCTATAGAGCTAGTTAGATTTATATACTTAATGAAGTTTTGTTGTTCCCTCCTTGAACCAAATCAGATGAGAGAACCTCTCAAACAACGCTCATCTCCTTCCCCTCTTTCCCTCTACTGTAATATAATTTTGTACTTCTTCCTTTGATGTAATTTTCCATTTTCAGCTTTCTTGTTTTCACATTTCGTGATACAATTCTTTTGCATGCTTAAATCACAGTTTTCTCATCACATCATTTACTTTATACCTGCTTCATCTATCTGTGTATGTTGCTTTTATATTTCATAAAAGATATACAATTCTCAAGATTAACAAGTATCTTCTTCCCTTATAGGGAAGCAAACAGTTTGCCCAAATTGAGTAACAAGTTTTTATTTTTACCTGATTATCTTTTTATGCCTCTCTTGAGACCTGTGTTTGAAGATTGAATTTTCTATTGAGTTCTGGCCTTTTTGTCAGGAAGATCTGGAAATCCTTTATTTCATTGGATGTTCATCTCCTTGCCTGAAATCTTATGCAGAACTTTTATGGGTAATTGATCCTTGGTTGTAGTCCCAGCTCCTTTTCCTTACAGAATATCATATTCCAATTCCTTCGATCTTTTAATGTAGAAGCTGCAAGGTCCTGTGTGATCCTCACTGTAGCTCCTCGATATTTGAATGGTTTCCTTCTGATTGCTTGAGTATTTTCTCCTTCACTTGATAATCCTGGAATTTGGCAACAATATTTCTTGGGGTTTTGAGTTTGGGATCCCTTTGGGTGGATTCTTTCGATTAGTATTTTGCCCTCTGGATCTAGCACTTCCAGGCAGTTTTTCTTGATGATTTCTTGGAAGATATTGTCCAGACTCTTTTGTTCATCATTTCTTTCTGGTAGGCCAGTAATTCTTAAAATTCTATGATCTTTCCTTCCTCCTTTTCTTGGTACTCATGATGGTGAGGCTTTTTGTGTTATGGTCTTTGGTTCATTCAGTTAGAAGCTAAAGAACTTGGTGCTGAGCTGGCTGGTGCCAGAAAGCAATGCCAGGTGAATTTTGTTTGTGTTTCCTTGGATTAGCCCTGGAGCTAGCTAGTTAGGTATGGAGGAAGTGTGTTCTGGTCAGAGGAGATCTCCTCAGCTGAGCTAGAGGAAAGAAAAGAATAGTGCTTGGTGATCCTGGGCTGCCCTAGTGTCTTTCTGTTTCCACTGGAGCACTGATGCACACCTGGGGACCTGGTGTTGGTGGTTGTGAGGCTCCATCCCTCTGGAACTCCAGCTCTCCTCCTGGTTTGCTGAGGTGATGCTATCTGGGATAGCTCTGGTCCTCTGCCCCAGTAAAAGGAATACTCCTTTGAGATTTTCCTAGCCTCATGTGCTATGAAACTGTTTGCCCCTTCTGCTGATCCCACTATTTCAGGATTTTTCTGGGGAAATAGTTTATGGTTCTTTCAAGGTTAATAAGGGGAGGGGGAGAGAGCATTTACCAATCACTCTGCCATTTTGACTCCCAGAAGTTCAAGTAGGTGACTTACAGACGTTTAATATGCAGGCGGATAGTCTCAGGAGCAGCTGCTGCTTATGCCTGGGGTTCAGTGGCTCTCACTCATTCAGCTCTGCCAAAATCCCGCCCTGGGCTGCCACTCCACCATTTCACTGCCACCTCAGACCTCCCTGGGGCTTTCTTGCTCAGCCCTGCCATGGCTAGGCCACACTGTGTTTTGAGCTGTATACTCCTCTACTCCTGTGGAAAATATCCTTCCTGTTGGCCTTCCAATCTGTTGTGGTCTGTGAATCTGCTACAGTCTTTCTCTCACTGGATTCTGCACTTCCAAAATTTGGCCAGATTCTCTTTTTAAAAGTATCTAAAGGAGTTTGGTGACTAGTTGCTCTTACTCTGCCACCTTGGCTCCACCCCAAATAAATTATTTTGAACCAAGCACAACAAAGAATACTTGCAACCCCTGCTATTGGAGAGGCTTAGGGTGGTGGATCATTTGATTTTGGGAATTCTGAGCTACAAAAGGGTTAGAGACAATCTGCATTAAGTATTTGAGTAAATTGTGCCCTCTTTTGTTTCTTTCCTGTTTTACCCAACTTTTGGCAGTAAAACAGGCAGCATTTAGCAAGCATGAAGACAATAATTGCTAAGTTAGCAAGTGAGAAATCGATCATGTCCAAGGAGTAAGATGATGAGTGGCATGTCTAGGGTGCTTAGCATCTTTGAGGTGCATCAAAAACTCCATCCAGAAGACAGCTCAGTCTAGGGGTTTTATGGGTTGGTAAGCATCAATATGGTAAGACCTTGGGGATAGGGGGCCACTAAACTGTTTAAGAAGGGAAGAACTGGACAAGGGTAGAAACAGATTATTTCAAAGTTTCATGCTCATTAGCAGTAGGGTAGGTCCTTGAGCAGCCAATATATTTCTAGCCTGAGCAAGATAGGGAGACATTCTCAAAAAAGGAAAAGAGAAACAGAGACAAAGAAGGGAAAAATAAGAAAAGAAAATAAATGCTTTGAAAATGTGACACTGAATTAACAGGATTGTAGGATCATACATTTAGGATCTCCCCCCAAATCTTAGAGATCATCTAATCCAACCTCCTACGAGAGGTGAAATGAATTGTCCTAATGTTACACAGTGGTTCAGTCATTTCAGTCAGGTTCCACTCTTTGTGACCCCATTTGGTGTTTCTTGGCAAAGATACTGGAGTGGTTTCTTTCTCCAGCTCATTTTACAGATGAAGAAACTGAGGCAAATGGGGTGAAGTTACTCCTCTAAGGTCATGCAGCTAGTAAAAGTCTGAGGCTGGATCTGAACTCATGATTCCAGGCCTAGCATTCTACAAGGATTCAAAATGGTTCTTTGATTCGAAATGTTTGTTTCCCTATACCAGTTCCCAGTTCTGGTAGGTAAGGTGATCAGTGGTAAGAAAGTAGTGAATTAATATACTCACGAGGGGTTGTTGATGACTGTCTTCAAAGCATTAAGCATATCTTCAGTTGTCATTGTATGAAAGTCTACTTCAACAGCTGCTCCCTTAGCCTTCATGTGAGCGATGTTATCAGGCTGATCACCAAACATGGGTACCCCTATCATGGGAACTCCATGATAGATAGCTTCATAGATTCCATTGGCTCCACCATGAGTGATAAAGGCCTTGGTTTTGGGGTGACCTAGGATAGAAATGGAGGGAAAGAGGATTAGTTTAATTAAGTTATGATGGATTTAGAAAAAGGAATGAACAGTATAAGTCATTGAGGCAGTGACATTAATGTAACAACCTGGTATAAAAATGGGGATCACTTGAAACTTTGCATGTGTTAGGGAAGAACATGAGGTAATGTCTACATATTGATCTCTGACTACAGTTACAATTATTAAGCAAAGGAACTGAAGATGGACCCCAAAAATCTTACATTGCATCTCTTAATGAATCTTTAAAGAATGTGCACAGAGAAAATCAGAGAAAAAAGGCACCTTTTTCAGGAGAGCCTCTGAAAAATTGCACTTCCTCATCATGGATTTGCCTGATAGCCTATTTCAGTGGCAACCTACTCACCTCTATTTTTCTGAATACAACAAGAACACACAGAGCAGGTCACTTTGAACTTTCTCTCACTTTAATCAACTAAATTCTTTGTTGTTATTTCTAACCTAAGTAAATAGGCAGGTTAAAACTTTACCAGATCTCTTTACTCTCTTTTTGTTGTGAACCTCTCATAATTTATTCCCCCATGCCCCCACAATTTGAGATGCCTGAGAAGCTTGAAAGAATCTATAGACTTAATCTTTTAGAGTAATTTTTCTAGAAGGAATTGAACGTCTCATTACAGAGGTTCGTAATCTTTTTTTGTGTATGTGATGGATACCTTTGGCAATCTAGTTAAACCTATGGCCTCCTTATCAGAATAACATTTTTTAAAGCATAAACTATCTGAAGAATACAAGGGGAACCAGCTATATTTAATTACAGGTACCAAATATTTTAAAAAAAATCAAGTTAAAGATCCTTTAACTCTTTACTCAAATGTTCTACTATTTTGATCTGTCCATAGGATCACAGACTTAGAACTAGAAGGGGGTCTCAGAACCCATGAAGTCCAACTATCTCTTATTTTACGCATGAAAACTTAAATAACTTATGAAGGCCAAATCTAGTTCATAGAAAGTCAAGATTTGAACCTTGATCCCTTAACCCCAAATGCAATATATTTTCACTGTACCCTGCTGCCTTTAGTGTAGTAGAAGATGAGACTAGCAGCAGACCTGTTGATGGTTTACTAATTCAGTAAATTCCAGTCATTATCTTCATCTAAGTTATCTACTTTGAGAAAGACTGGAATCTTTTGGGGACCCTTTCCCCCCTTAAATAGTAAGAAGGAGGAAACACCTGGGAAAGGCTAGCTGAATTTCATAACTCCTTTTATTTACTTTGTAATCTTCTGTCAGTCTGATCAATTATTTCAGTTCTTTTTAGAGTGCTTTAAGCTTTTAGGGTGTCACTGATAACTTTGTTCAAGAATGAATATATAACTTAATTCTTTCATTTTTTTTTATACCTTAAGTCAACATACTGTCTTTGAATCAGCCTACATACAACATCAGACCTATGATTTCTTAGGTGTAAGAATTTCTTCCACTAAAACAGATAATGATCTTTTTATTGCTTAGTTATAGAGTTGCTTAAGGCTCACAGTGATGAATCATTAGTCCAGAGACCCAGGAGAATTTTCATCAATACTTCACTTGGAAAAGTGATCCAGTACTGACAGTGAGGTTTGTAGAGCAGATGGACAGCTACCCCCACCCCCACCCCCAACAATGGAAAAGAATCAAGAAAATAAGACTTAATTTTGTATATAAGTTTTCAAAAATGCACTACTTCTAATCCATAGTCTCACCAAGAAGGTCATTCTGAGGAATCCAGTCATAGGTTCTGGTATTTGGACCTAATGTGTCTGGCTTCTTTCCTTCATATCGCCATAGGACCTTTCAAAATAAAACGAAAAAATTACAATGTGTGTAGAATCATAAAACTCTAAAGCCAGAAGGACCTATGATGAAAATCTAGACCAACCTTCTTGTTTTATAATGGAAGAAAATTAGGCCCCAAAATGTAGCTGGTGAGTACGCTTAAAGCATTAGCTAC
This sequence comes from Bettongia penicillata ogilbyi, assembly GCA_023548195.1. Taxonomy (NCBI): domain Eukaryota; kingdom Metazoa; phylum Chordata; class Mammalia; order Diprotodontia; family Potoroidae; genus Bettongia; species Bettongia penicillata. Next base: position 15,097,839 of record JAJHZJ010000470.1, on the reverse strand, counting down.
CAACACTACTGTGTATCTATCCTTTTTAAAGAACTTCCCTAAATATCCTATTAAAAAGGTCATTGTTGTCATTCCCATTCCCATTTAATAGAGGAGAAAACTGTAATAACCCAGACAGGATAGGGAACCAACATAGAATTTAAGGCATCTTCCCTGAGTCAATTGACAGAATTGGATTAGAATAGACAGTGCAAATATTAAGCTTACAAAAAAATATATTCTGCAGGCCATCCTAGCTCTCAATTTTAAAATTCAGCATTGTCTAGGAAATGGATTTGCTTTAATGTTTGTTGAGAAAAACTTACATTCACCTTCTTTGGAAAATGTTTTGTTAACCATATCCAATTCAGCAAGCATGTTATATATGTGCAAAACACATTTAGGTGCTGTTGAATGCAAAGAAAAGATAGCCTCTGGTCCCAAGGAGCCTACAGAAATCTACTGGTGGATGCAATACATATCCAAATAAGTAAAAAACAAACAAACAAGGAATTCAAGTGAGAAGATAAATGAACAGGTTACTACTAGGGGAGATCAGGGAAGGCTTCACAGAGGAGGTAGTTTCTGAACTGAACCTTGAAAGAAAATAAGGATTCTGAAAGGAAATGTTGAAAAGGCACAGGAGATGATTAAGTTGTGAAGTAGCAAGACAGAATTCTATGTTCAGGGAAAAGTGAGAAATTCACTTTGGAATTTAGCATGTGAGAAGGTAGAAAAGTGGACTGGAGCTAAATTATGGACAGTTTTAAATGCCAAGCTGAAGGGATGGTATTTCCTCTTAGAGGCAAAAAGGAGCCAGTGAAGAATTTTTTTTTAAATTTATTTATTTATTTAACTTTTTACATTCATTTTCACAAAATTTTGGGTTCTAAATTTCCCCCCCATTTATCCCCTCCCCCCACCCCAATACGCCAAGCATTCTAATTTTCCCTATCACCAATCTGCCCTCTCTTCTATCATCCCTCCCTTCTCTTGTCCCCATCTTCTCTTTTGTCCTGTAGGGCCAGATGACTTTCTATTCCCCATTAACTGTATTTCTTATTTCCTAGTAGCAAGAACAATACTCAACAGTTATTCCTAAAACTTTGAGTTCCACATTCTCCCCATCCCTCCTTCTCTACCCGTTCCCTTTGGGAAGGCAGGAAATTCAATATAGGCCATATCTGTGTAGTTTTGCAAATGACTTCGATAACAGTTGTGTTGTATAAGACTAACTCTATCTCCCTCCATCCTATTCTGCCCCCCATTGTTTCTATTCTGTCTTTTGATCCTGTTCCTCCCCAAGAGTGTTGACCTCAAATTGCTCCCTTCTTCCATTGCCCTCCCTTCCATCATCCCGCCCTCCCTGCTTATCTCCTTCTTCCCCATTTTTCTGTACTGTAAGATAGGTTTTCATACCAAAATGAGTGTGCATTTTACTCCTTCCTTTAGTCGAATGTGATGAGGGTAAACTTCATGTTTTTTTCTCAGCTTTCCTCTTTTTCCCTCCACTAAAAAGTTTCCTGCTTGCCTCTTGAATGAGATATAATTAACCCTATTCCATTTCACCCTTTCTCCTCCCACTACATTTCTCTCTCACCATTTACCTTAATTTCTTTTAAGATATGGTCCCATCCTATTCAATTCACTCTGTGCTCTCTGTCTCTGTGTGTGCATGCATGTGTGTATGTGTGTGTGCATGTGTGCATGTACATGTGTGTGTGTGCGTGTGTGTGTGTGTGTGTGTGTACATCTGTGTGTGGTCCCACCAACTACCCAGAAACTGAAACGTTTTAAGAGTTACAAATATTGTCTTTCCATGTAGGAATGTAAACAGTTCACCTTTGGTGAGTCCCTTATGACTTCTCTTTACTGTTTACTATTTCATGCTTCTTCTCATTCTTGTGTTTGAAAGTCAAATTTTCTTTTCAGCTCTGGTCTTTTCATCAAGAATGCTTGAAAGTCCTCTATTTCATTGAAAGACCATATTTTCCCCTGAAGTATTATACTCAGTTTTGCTGGGTAGGTGATTCTTGGTTTGAGTCCTAGTTCCTTTGACTTCTGGAATATCCTATTCCATGCCCTTTGATCCCTTAACGTAGAAGCTGCTAGATCTTGTGTTATCCTGATTGTATTTCCACAATACTGGAATTGTTTCTTTCTAGCTGCTTGCAAGATTTTCTCCTTGACCTGGGAACTCTGGAATTTGGCCACAATGTTCCTAGGAGTTTCTCTTTTTGGATCTCTTTCAGGCGGTGATCGATGGATTCCTTCAATACTTATTTTGCCCTCTGGTTCTAGAATGTCAGGGCAGTTTTCCTTGATAATTTCATGGAAGATGATGTCTAGGCTCTTTTTTTGATCATGGCTTTCAGGTAGTCCCATAATTTTTAAATTGTCTCTCCTGGATCTATTTTCCAGGTCAGTTGTTTTTCCCATGAGATATTTCACATTCTCTTCCATTTTTTCATTCTTTTGGTTTTGTTTTATGATTTCTTGGTTTCTCAGAAAATCATTAGCCTCCATCTGTTCCATTCTAATCTTGAGAGAACTGTTTTCTTCAGTGAGCCTTTGAACCTCTTTTTCCATTTGGCTAATTTTGCTTTTGAAAGCATTCTTCTCCTCATTGGCTTTTTGAACCTCTTTTGCCAATTGAGTTAGCCTATTTTTCAAGGTGTTATTTTCTTCAGCATTTTTTTGGGTCTCCTTTACCAAGGTATTGACCTGTTTTTTTATGCTTTTCTTGCATCTCTCTCATTTCTCTTCCCAGTTTTTCCTCCACCTGTCTAACTTGATTTTCAAAATCCTTTTTGAGCTCTTCCATGGCCTGAGCCCACCGGACATCCACCTGGGATGTCTGGGATAGAGAGGCCCCAACCTCCACATCTTTCTCTGATGGCACGCATTGTACTTAGTCATCAGAAATGAAGGGGGGAAGGAACATCTCTTCCCCAAGAAAGTAGCTCTCTATGGTCTTATTCTGCTTCCTTTTTCTGGGCATTTTCCCAGGCAGTTACCTGACTTCTGAGATTCCTTTCCACCCCTGCCTAGTTCTGCCCAGCTAGTGCATGGGGTCTGAGATTCAAATGCTGCTTCCCAGACTCAGGGCTTTCCATGGTGGGAGCAGCTGCTATTCAATGTGAGCTTAAGTTCTGGTGCTTGGCTCAGCTCCCTGAGGGGGTTTATGCAGAGACCTGAACTTCTGCCTGCTCCTCTGGGAGTCCCGTGCCGCCGCTGCTGCCTCTGCCGCTCCCTCTGCCGCTACCTCTGCCACTGCCTCCTGAGGGGGCCTGAGTCACGGAGACACCCCGCTCTCCTCTCGGCCAGCCCAGTCGTCTCTCTCACTGACCTGTAACGCCTGTGGGTGGAGGGACCTTCCTGGCGCCGGAGATTTCGTCCCTGAAGCCTTCTCGGATCTGCTCCTCTGGGGCCACGGCCAGGGCAGCACTGGGGTGGACTCCGCTTTCCGGAGCGCCGACAGACCCTGGGGACCGCTCTCCAGGGCTCTCTGGAATGGAAATCTCTTCCACTGTATTTCTGTGCGCCTTGCAGTGATCCAGAATTTGTGGGAAGTTCTTCTTACAGGAAATTTATGGGCTGTGGATTCGGAGCTAGCATACGTGAGTCTTTCTACTCTGTCATCTTGGCTCCTCCACCAGTGAAGAATTTAAAGCAGCAGAGTAACATGATCAGAAAGGTGCTTCAGGAAGATTACTTGGGTAGCTGTGTGGATGATGAATTGAAGGGAGATAACCTAAAAACAAGAAAAATAGAGCGATACCATGTGGCATAACGGAATGAATATTGGACTCGAGCTAGGCAAATACTAGCTCAGACTCTGGCTGTGTGACTGGGCATGTCTGGGTCATTTTATTCCTCTATGAAATGAGGCTAATACTTACGCTGTCTACTGCAGTGGGAAATGCTGGAATGAAATTCATTCTTTGCAGAAAGATAAGATAACTTTATTCAGAATTACATTTTGACAGCCAATTTCAGGATTCTTTTTACAATGTCAAAAGGAATCACAAAGTTCTAGAATCTCAGATAGAAGGGACCTCAGTGGTCATTTAATCCTATTTAGTCTGTCTTCTCTCCAATTTACCTGATGATAGTCAGCCCATCTTTGCTTGAAGAACTTTGGTTCTTCAACCTACCATCCTCCAAAACCACTCCAATTTTGGGTAGCTCTAATTGCAAGTGAAACAAAAAATGTTTTTTATTTTAAGCATCCATGTGCCTTTTTGCATCTTAGCCCTATCCTCTGACATCAGGCAGAATGAAGGTATAGCTATGTCATAAGATTGTAGAATTTTAGATCTGGAAAGAATCTTAGAGATCATCTAGTCTAACCCTGTCATTTTACAGAGGAAGAAAATGAAGCCCCAGTTCTTCAGATCACTCCCTTACAAAGTGGTAAAGCCTCGATTTAAATGCAGGTAATCTGAGTTTGAATCCAGGGCTCTTTCCTACCGTACTGCCTCCTTCCTGCTCTTTCTGCCTACCACATTGCTTTCAAGGACTGAAACTGAGCAGGAAAGGCCAGGTAGAAGGTAGTCGACACTGGAGAAAGTAGTCTATTCATCAATTCTCCACTCAGCTAAATTCTATTATAATGGAAATCTAAAGGATAAGAAATTCCCAGTGGTCAGTATTAAGTAATGCTGGGAAAATAAGTTGGATTCAAACTGTGGACAGTTTTAAAGGCTGAGTCTGAGTCTGGAGAAGCTGTATTTTACCTTAGAGACAAGAGGGAGCTGGGATTTTGAGCAGGGGACATTCTATGACACCAAAAATAATGGAATAGCTCATTTGAGATTGTTGTCATAGAATGTATGCTCACCTGCCTTGTTCATTACCACAAATAGTCATAGATCCCTGGAATGTTAGAGCTAGGGAGGTTCTTCATTTTACAGATGAGGATATTGAGTCAACAGGTTTATTCTATTGATAAGGTTGTTTTTCTTTTAGGAAATATCCAATTTCCTTTTTCAAATTCATGTTTCTATTTTAAGGTCTAAAATAAATAAGGTCTAAATGAATAATTTGATAGAAATAGAGATACAGAGACAGATATATAATGTGAAATATAGCTGATGTGTTGAATGGTTTTACTGAACTACTTTTTCTTTTTTAATCATTGTTGCAAGGCACAGATCACTGAGAAGGGGAGGAGAAGGACTACATTTGGGAATCAAATGACATAAAATCAAAGGATATAAATAAAATATTTATGAAAAGAACACATGGGCTACCTTGATCAGAGCAGGATAATGATTTTTCTTTCTGTTGTTGTCTTAGAAAGACTTGGAAGCTTAAAACAGTGATAGAAGTGATGATGATTGATTCTAACACCTTGAATTTGCAGGAATTAAAAAAATATATTTTTTTTACGTTGCCCCCATAATCTTTTCCCTCTGCTTTCCATAAAGTCATTTCTTATCAAAAATCATTTTTCTAAGAAGAAAGAAAAGGGGGAAAAAATCAACAAAAGCAATTAACACATTGAAAAAAAAAATCTGATGTTATATGCAATCCTCCCTGGGCTAAGTGAGTTGCACAGGGTCACATAGCTAGTAAACATCTGAGGTCCTGACTCCAGGACCAGTGCTCTTACCACTGTGTCTCCCAGTTTCCTAGAGTCAAACAGCATACCTCAGAGAAAAGACTTCAACCCAAGCTATACTGAGTCCAAGTATTATGAGCCCCTCCAAGTAGCTTTCTAGTTACCCTACCTCTGTATATAGAGTTTTACAGTATGCTTTCACAAACAGTAGTTATATATAATGAATTTTAATATGTTAGGGTACAGAAACTAGTGGAAATAATCCTTTACTTTTCAATTTCACTTCATACAATGCTTTAATTGTAAAACTTACTCAGTTCTAACAAGCTAAATGCTTACTGCTAGTGAAGGAGAGATACCCAAAACTCACTGAGGGAAAAAAAAAAAACCTAAAACCAACCACAACCACAAATTCACTTAAGTCATTACAAAAACGATAAAGGAAACTAGCATATTAGGTACTTTATCCAGTGAAACAATATTTTGTTGCTTGCCAGCAAGTAACAGCAGGAAAGTAGAAAAATGCTCAACAGCATCACTCACATCTTTCCCTAAGCTGATTCGCAATCAAATTAGGGTCATTATGAGTTCTAGGAGGAAATTTCAAGGCTGCACAGTTTCTTTGCAGTTTTGCTAGCTAGAGTCCTCAGAATGATTTTATATGACACATTTTTATTGAGTCTTAAATAAATTTTCTGACCATAACTCTAACGATAGTCAAACTAAGGAGGTACCTCAGCACCCTCTGTGCTCTCCCGGTTCCCTTCCTACTCTACCTGCCATCTCCTTCACCCTCTTTCCTGCCACTTAAACCTCTCCCCATTCACCTGTACTTCTCCATCCTCCTCATCCATGATCTTAATTTCTTCTTCCCCGCTACCCCCTCCTTGCATATTGGGATGAGAATCAAAGGACCTGGGTTCAAATTCTCACTCAGTTACTCATTTCCTGGGTAACCTTGGGCTAGTACTGTTATCTCTTTCATTTTCTGTTTCTTCATCTGTAAGATGAAAGGGCCATTCTCTAAGGTTTCTTCCAGCTCTAAGTCTGTGACCTCTGATCTTTCCTTTGTTCTCCCTGAACCCTCAGGCTCTCCTTCTCTTCTCTGGTTTCCTCCCTCCTCTGCCCACACTCTTTCGTCATCTTCTGGCCTCCTCCAGTCTCTCTCTGCTCATTTGGTCTCCTCACTATTTTTTGTTCTCCTCCAGGACCCTCTGATCTGCTTCTCTTTCCTCTTCAATTTCTTCCTTCTTCTCCTGCTCCCCTCTTCTTTCTCTGCTCCTCATGTCTGCTCTGTTGTTCCACATTCCACTTATATTCCCTGCCACCCCCACTGCTCTCTCCAGTGAGATTCTAGTCACCAACCCTTGAGATTTCTTTTCCGTCTTCATAGGTTCGGACCTCTCTGTGACTTTATGTGCACCAATAGCCAGGCCCAATTTCTGGATTCTCTGCTCACCCTTGGCACCAGGGAACAGCAATCTGGTAGTTATGTGGCAGTTCTCCCTAATCTCAGTGCCTTCCTTCTGAGATTATCCATAATTTATTTTATTTATTCATGTAGCAGCTAGGTGGCACAGTGGATGCAACACTGGGCTTGGAGTCAGGAAGACTCATTTTCCTGGGTTCATATTTGGCCTGAGACACTTACTAGCTGTGGGACCCTGGACAAGTCACCTAACCTTTGTCTCTGGCTACTTGAGTTCTAGCCCTTTATACAGAATAAAGATGCGGCAGGGGCACTGTGCCAGCTTTGGACACAAAGAATCTGGCTTCAGATTGGAGTTCTGGGGCATGCTACTTGTTTGTTCTTGGACAAGAAATGTGACTTCTCCAAGTCTGTTACCTCTTGTGCAAAATGAATGGATTGAACCAGATAACTTTTAAGCTTCCCACTAACTCAAAATCTAAATATTCTTTCACTCCTTCCTTATGTCTGTGCTCTCCTCATATATTCCCTAGGTATATACTCCCTATGTGTCTGCTCTGCCCTGATCATTTGACTTGCCTTTGTAGGTCCCATTCCCTACTAGGGATATGGTAATCTGTGGGACTCTCTGTAGAGAAGAAAACATTCTTGTCACTTATATTTCTATGCTATTTAACTGTTTTGTTTTTTAAATCACTTTACCCAGAGCATGGGAAAGAACCTCAGGTACCCTTTCCCAACATTAACTGCACTTTGTTCTCATTATGACTAGATTATAGCTGCTGGGTTGTCAGCTAAGAAAATCTTCTAGCATGAGGTTATTATTTTAAAACTCCGACTTTTATCAATGACATTTAGCCAACTAGTTTGCTAGGGAAAGTGCTAAGGGATTTTGAGTCTGTCTTTAAAACTTACTTTTCTCTATTCCTTCCCCTCCTCAGTCAGTCAGCAGTTAAGTTGTCAAAGTGCCTACCATGTGTCAAGCACTCTGCTAAGGATACAAATAAAGGCCAAAAATCCCCAGATCCTGCTCAAGTAACTCATCATCTGTTGAGAAATACAACATTCAAACAACTATGTACAAGCCAGATCACACATCCGCACACACACGACCAATAAGCATTAATTAAGTGTATTTTCTATATGACAAATACTCTCTTACATATACAAATAAAAAGAATGAAACCATCCTTGTACCCAAGAAAGCTACATTTTACTGGGGTGGAGGAAACAAGATCATAAATACATATACAATTATTGTAAAGAGAATAAATTAAAAAAATAAAAAGTTAGGAAGGGAGGCAGTGGGGGATAATACAGAAAATGGTACTTTGGTTGTGTCTAGAAAGAAGACAATGTACTTGGTTAGGAGGGAGCAGAGAATCTGCATTCTAGGTTTGAAGGACAGGTGATGCAAAGGAACAGAAACAGAACATGGAATCTTCTATGTTAGGTGCAGAGAAAAGACCCGTTTGGCTGGATTGTAGGGTGTGGGACAGAGGTACGTTGTCAAAAGCTTCAAAAGCTAAACAAATTGAGGCACCTATGTGGCACAATGACAGAACATCAGCCCTCTGAGTTCAAAGCTGACCTTAGACACTTACTAGCCGTGTGACTCTGGGCAAGTCACTTAATCCCAATTGCTTCCCCAAATTTTTAATAGAAAATCTTGCTAAGCAGACACACTAAATTTGAAATAGATCAAGGTAGCAGAAGAAGTTTGTCTCCTTTCTCTCACCTTCTGTGGAATCTGGGCAAGAGCTGCAGCAATTAGGTTACCCTTTTCCTCTGTTAGGTTTTTGACCATTGACCCAAGAGAAAATATCACAATGCCATGTTCCCCAGAGCTCTGGACAAATTTTTCCATTTCCTGTAAAGAAAAGATTTAGCATGAATCAAATGGAGAAGAACAGCGTAAAAAAAGTAAATCACTTCAGTCCAATTAAGCTAACGAACATCTATGAAGTCACAAGTCTGTATTAAGCATAATCTGTGTATTTACCTCTAAAGTCCTCTTCTGATGCCTTATGGGTACTCTCTGCATTCTCAGACTATGCTAGCTTGCTGAAAATGCTTCAGATAAGGGCTTCATGAGGTCATTCACATACCAATCTAGCTGTGTTTGCAGAAGTTCATTATCAGGGTTGGCTACCTTTGATTCTTTACAATTATTGATGGTCACAGAAATTCAGACTGCCTACTGAAGGGTAGAGAAGCTGTTTGAAAAAAGGCAGCATATACAGCTATTGTGAAGTATCGACACACTAAAATGAGAAGCCCTGTGAGAGGTTCTAGAGCTATAAAATATGGAAACTCAGAGTTGGAAGGGACTTCAGAGTTCAGTATGGACCTGAATAGGAATCCTATCAGATAAGTCAAGTGGTTATCCATTTTCTTTTCTCTCAGAAGGAAGTTGGTAGAGCAGTGGACCTGGAGTCTCGAAGTCCTGAGTTCAAATCCAACTTAAGACATTTCTTTGCTGTGTGACCCTGGGAAAGTCACTTAGCCTCTGCTATGCTTTAGTCTCCTAATCTGTAAAACAGGGATCATAATAGCTTCTACTTCTCAGGTTTGTTTTGAGGATAAAATGATAGTATTTGTGAAATGTTATGTAAATACTTGCTATTCAAAGTCAATGACCCCTGCTCTTCAGGAATCTAAAATCTCACTGGGGTGATAAGACAGATCCCAAAACTCATATACAAAATCAAATATATAAGTATAAAGCAGGGTTATAAACAAAGTGCTATCAGAAATCTAAAAAGGGAGAAATTATTTCTGGTTAGAGGAAATAGGAATTACTTCATGGAGAGGTAAAGCTTAAACTGGATCTTGAAATAAACATATGTACACATAGCACAGCCACACAGTGACTGACTCAATACTAAAAGTGTGACCTTTAAAGAACAATCATGATATAATTAAAAGCAAGGTGGGGCTATAGAGCAGGGGGTTTAGCCTAGGGTCTATGAACTTGTATTTTAAAATATATTTTGATAACTGTATATAGAGAAAGAGACAGACTAGTTCTCCCTATGTTGCTCAGGCTAAAAGTAAAATGGTTGCTAATAGGCCAATCACACTACTGATGGGCACAGGAACATTGACATTTTCTGTTTCTAACCAAGACCAGTTTGCCCTTTCTTAGGCAGCTTGGTGGCTCCCCTATATTGGTATAAGACTTACTATGGACACCAAGAATTCTTGAACTCAGGTGACCACTAGACTCCAGTTTTCCCTTTAGCAGAGATTACTGGCAAGTGCCACAATGCTTAACTAATAACTGTATTTCAATAAAATGGTTTCTTTACTATTCTATGTATTTTATTTTACATATTTATATATTTTATTATTTAAAAACATTATTCTGAGAGGGGATCCATTGGCTTCACCAGGCTGTCAAAAAGATTCACAACATCCAAAAAGGTTAATAACTCCTGCTATACAGCACTTCTGTGCAAAGAACTGCAGTATAAAGGGGATACTCATTTAGGAATGGCAGAACAAATTATGGTATGTGTATGTGTAATTATGTATGTACACACATATATATGCATAATGGAATATTACTGATATATTAGACATGATGAAGAGGGTTATTTCAGAGAAATTGGGAAGATCTCTAAGAACTGATGGTGAAAAAAGTGAGTCAGGAAAGCAATTTACGCAATGACATCAACCTTATATAGAGAAGGTATTCTGATCAAAGCAATGACCAATCAGGATTCCGGAGGACAAGAGACTAGACACACCACTGACCTCCTGCCATATATGATACGGTGGACTCTGGGTAGAAATTGACGAACATAGTTTTTTAACATTGCCAAAGTGAGGGATTTGCTTTCTCGACTATGCTTATTTGTGACAAGGGATTTGTTTTTCTTTTCTTTTTACAGTGACAGAGTAGAAGCGGGAAAGAAGATAGATTTTTGTTCATTTAAAAATATATTGAAAAATTTTAAAACTCCTATAGAGGAGGAAAATGAAGTTCATTTGTGACCCATAAAATTAATCGTGTTCTATAGTTTCACTGTGCACAATCTTATAGATGCAGAGTGGTCAGGAGTTAAAAGTCAGTGGGGATTAGGATATTAACTTTCTGTTTGCTCTTTCTGGTTTGCATTACTTTTAAGATAATTTACCTTTGAGTATATTCTATGCATACCCATTCTATATAGAGCATATAGTCCTACCTCAGGCAAGGACAAAAAGCCAGTTTTAGAGGGTCCTGGGGTGAGTAGCAGAGAGAAAGAAGCTAGACTATTGTCAGGATCATGGTCTTCATGAATATGCAGATTTCTCACAGGCAGAGTTCAAAAGTAGCTATACTGACATTCACTTCAGCATGGTGTAAAAAAAAATATAACATGAATAACTGTTTAAAGAGTTAAGAATTCAGCTTAAGTTCTGCCTTTGATATTTCCTAATCATGTTACCCTGGGTAAATCATTTACCTCATCATGTCTAATACTGCAGAACCAACCTTCTATTGTTTATATTTGTGTTGTGCTTTTAAAAACTTTCTAGATCATTCTTTTGGAAGAGAAAACAGGAGCAAAATGAAAACTAAGCAATGTTCTTTCTCTTTGGTCAGCTATCATTGTCCTTTCCACTTCAAGCAGTAAGGAGTCCTATCTCTTTTTTGTTTTCAACTCATTCTGAGATTCATCCCTTCTGTTATTATTCTTATATGGCTATGCTGTCCTTTTATACTTATCCTATTATCCTCTTACCTCCTTCCCCCTCCCTACCTCTTGTACATGTCTTAAAAAAAAATCTAAGTTGTTTCATACGTGTGCTGCTTCGAATGATTTCCCCTTTTCCTTGGTTTCTCACTGTCCCTCACCCAACAATATTCAATTAGTTGCTGGGTCTCATCAATTCTACCTTCACAACATGTTTTCCCTCTGTCCCCTTCTTTCCTCTCCACCACTCTAGTTCAGGTCCTTATCACCTCCTACCTTTACTGCACCTGGTGCTCCCTTTTCTACTCTCTCTCCTCTCTTATTAATCAATTTTTGACAAAACAGAGGCTTGACGATGTCATTCTTCTGTTTAAAAACTGACTTCCTAGTTTCTCTAAAATAACATGAAAACTCTGTATTTTGATATTCCAAGTCTTTCACAATCTGGCCTCAGTCTGCGGTTCCAGACTTCCTTTCTCTTCTTCATGTACTTTAGAATCTAGCAACTATATATAAAGTCCAACAGAAAGTGATCTAAAACTTAAAGAGCACCTGTGGCTACAATTCCTACAAATCCTTTAGATTCTGGAGCCCTCTAGATGTTTCCTTTAGATTTGTTTTCATTGTTTTTCTCCTGAGTTTTTCAAAGAGCCTTAAATCTCTGTAAAGCTTTTCCTTGACTCCTAATGTAGACACTGACATCACTGTCTGGGAACCTGACTTGCCAGGTCAGTGAAGGGAAGTCCAAAATCCTTTGGACCCTCTAAGACTCCTAAAGCACTTCTCTAGCCAAAAATGATCAGGAGGAGATCTGTGTATGGCAAGATATTCTCTTTCTCTTCAAGACATTACTCCTCAGATGTGACTCTTCCTACTGTTTACCACCATTCCTGTCTTGGCTTCTGAACTGGTTTTCTATTTTACAGAAGACACACATAGCATAACCAAGTCTCTGACACAATCAAATCAGGTGCTGTAGTGAATAGAACATTGGGCCAGTAGCCAGGGAGACAATTTCAAATCCACCCTCAGACACTTACTACCTTTGTAACCTTGGACTAGTCACTTAAACCCTATCTGCCTCAGTTTCCTCATCTATCAAATGGGCATAGTGATTGCACCTGTCTTCCAGGGGTATTGTGAAAATCAAATGAGATAATATTTGTAAACCACTTAGCATAGATCCTGGCACATAGTCAGTGCTATACAAATACCTGGATTGACTGCTGTTTTTGTTATTATTATTTTACCAAGGGAGGTAGTTAGGTCTTATTCATACTTAAAAGAATACCTGATAAATGTGTCAGAGCATAGTATCTCATCATTTAGTTTAATTAAGGATAATTTAAATGTATCAGAACATGACATCTCATCACAGTTTAAATGGGGAAAGATGGTTTGATTGATTTATTAAGTCAAATCCTGACTGTTACACTTATTTTATTGCTTTTCTGAAAACATCATAGTTCTAACATAATTTTCACTTCTCCCCTACACCAAAATCCTTTAAAACTTCCCTTGTTATTAAAAAAAGCAATCAAAAATTCATGTCTGTCCATATTAGCCACATCCAGAATCCAAAACCTTCCCTTCTTTATTTAGGAGAAGGGAGGAAATAAATTTTCATTTTCAGTGTCTCCATAACTGTAACACATACACAGTACAAAGAAAATCAGAAATCAAATGAAGAGCTAGACCAGGGGTCTCCTTAGTCCCAGCTCAGTATGCCCTTGAGGCATATGATGGTACATGAAGTGCTGGGCCTAGAGTCAGGAAGTCCAGAGTTTAAACTTGACCTCAAAGACTTGTTAGTTTAGTGACCCTGGGCAAGTCATTTTACCTCTCGCTACGTTAGTTTCCTGAACTGCAAAATAGGAATAATACTACCTTCCAGAATTATGAGGATAAATGGAGATTTTATTTGTATATCACTTCACACAATTTCTGGCACATAATATGGACTTAATAAATGTTTGTTATTTCTCTCCCTTCCTTGCCTTTGTGCACAGAAAACAGGACATCTTTGCAGGAGATTAAAACCTGGAAAACCACAAGATAGATTTACCTCAGGAAGAGGCTTGGCAGGCTTACAGTGGAGTCCTCCAACAAACTCAAAATTTGGCAAGTATGGACGAGGAAATTCAAAATCCCAGTATGTCCGAATCAGCCACATTTCAGCTTTTCCCATAGTTTCACATAATGTAGTGGGTCTTCCTAAGGGAAAAAGCAAAAAGGAGTTAGCTCTGTCATGGATGGCTCAAACCTCTAGGCCAGGGATTCTTAATCTTGTATGTGTCATGAATACCTTTGGCAGTCTGGTGAAATATTATGTGGATCCTTTCTCAGAAGGATATTTTTAAATGCATAAAATAAAATAAATAGGATAATAAAGGAAATTGACCACTGAAAAAATTGTTATCAGAATGAGGTTAAGAACTTCTTTTGAAGGTTACTGGAGGATTTTGAGTTCCTAGGAAGATCTCTGAGTTCCTATGAACTTCTCTGAGTTCCTATGAACTTATGTTGATCAAAAGAAGTCTTTCTCATCCTTCTTAATACCAGTGTCCCCACCTGAGATTATATCCAACCTATCCTACATACATCCAATTATTTGTTTATCTTGTGAGGTTCTTGAGTACCAGGATTGTATTTGCCTTTTTTTATATCCCTGGACCTTATGACAGTGCCCGGCATATAAGAGATACTTAATAAATGCTTATTGACTTTACTTGGAAAAAGCAAAAGCAAAGTATTCATTCAAAAAATTTTTCCCCCAATTTATTTATTTATTTTTAGTTTTCAACATTCATTTCCATAAGATTCTGAGGTCCAAATTTTCCCATCATCTCTCCCCTCCCACCACCCCAAAACACTGTGCATTCTGATTCCCCTTTCTCCCAATCTTCCCTCTCTTCTATCACATCCCACCCTTCCCTTATCCTCATTTTCTCTCTTTTCTTGTAGGGCAAGATAGATTTCTATACCACATTATCTGTACATCTTAATTCCCAGTTACATGCAAAAACAATTCTCAATATTCATTCCTAGAACTTTGATTTCTAAATATTCTCCCTTCTTCCCTCCCCACCCATCCCCCTGAGAAGGCAAGCAAATCAATATAGGCCATATATACGTCTATAGTTTTTATTAAAGACTTCCATAATAGCCATGTTGTGAAAGACTACCTATATTTCCCTCCATCCTATCCTATCCCCCTATTTACTCTATTCTGTCTTTTGACCTTATCCCTCCTCAAATGTTCTTACTTCTAATTACCCCCCTCCTCTCATTTGTCCTCCCTTCCATCAACCCCCCCAAACCTTACTTATCCCCTTCTCCCCTACTTTCTTGCAGGGTAAAATTGATTTTCATCCCAAATCGAGTCTGCATATTATTCCCTCCTTGAGTCAAATATGATGAGAGTAAGCTTCACTTTTCTCTCTCACTTCTCCTTTTCCCCTCTATTGAAAAAGCTTGTTCTTGCCTTTTTTATGAGAGATAATTTTTCCCATTCCATTTCCCCCTTTATCCTCCCTTCCTCTCCCACCCCTTAATTTTATTTCTTTAGATGCTATGTTCATCCTCATTGAAAGCATTTGTCAACTTGACTGAAAACATCATGCTAGAAAGCATGGGAGCAAGCACACAGCCCTGTTTCACTCCACTGGTTACTGGGAAGGCACGAGAGCCTTGCCCATAATCCAGAACCCAGGCATACATGTCATCATGAAATTGACATACAGTAATGATGAACTTCTCCAGGCAACCAAATTTTTACATAATTTTCCAGAAGCCCTCATGGCTAAAAGTGTCAAAGGCCTTGGTCAGATCTACAAACTTTGTTTACAGATCTCTGTTCCTCTCCTGGCATTTCTCTTGTAGTTATGCACCCATGAAGTTTTATCACTTTTAGGTAAATGGGAGAGTGTTGGTGATGAGAAGGTCATGCGATGCACAAGTCTTCAGCAATAAAATGACCATTGCTGTTGCTGTTTCCAACTCCATTCCTCCCTAGGACTCCCTGCCAAGTCTGGTAGTCTCAGCCTACTCTAACATTAAAGTCACCCACAATTATAAGCTTGTCCTCTTTTGGCATATTGACGTTAAGAGTTTCTAGGTTTTCATAAAATTTTTCTTTGACTTCATCAGGGTTTGCCATGGTGGGAGCATAGGCACTGATGATGGTGGCATGGTGTTTTCCTGTGAAATCATAAGTCCTTTATGATTTCTCTTTCCTGTTTACGTTTTCATACTTCTCTTGATTATTGTGTTTGGAAGTCAAGTTGTCTATTCAGTTCTGGTCTTTTCATCAAGAATGCTTGAAAGTCCTTTGTTTCACTGAATGACCATTTTTTCCCTTGCAGTATTATACTCACTTTTGCTGGATGGGTGAGTCTTGCTTTTAATCTCAGTTCCTTTGACTCCTGGAATATTCTGTTCCAAGCTCTTTGATCCCTTAATGCAGAAACTGCCAGATCCTGTGTAATCCTGATTGGATTTCCACCATACTGGAATTGTTTCTTTCTGACTGTTTGCAATATTTTCTACCTGACCTGGGAACTCTGGAATATGGCTATATTATTCCTAGGAGTTTCTCTTTTTGGGTCTCTTTCAGGAGGTGATCGGTGGATTCTTTCAATATTTATTTTGCCCTCTGGTTCTAGAATATCAGGGCAGTTTTCCTTGATAATTTCATGAGAGATAATGTCTAGGCTCTTTTTTTGATCATGGCTTTGAGGTAGTCCTATAATTTTTAAATTGTCTCTTCTGGATCTATTTTCCAGGTCAGTTGTTTATCCAATGAGATGTTTCACATTATCTTCTATTTTTTCAGTCTTTTGGTTTTGTTTTCTAACTTCTTGGCTTATCTCATAGTCATTAGCTTCCCGGAACTCTACTCTCTCTTTCAAAGAACTATTTTGTTCAATGAGTTTTTGAACGTTCTTTTCCATTTGCCTAATTGTGCTTTTTTAAAGCCTCCTTTTACTCATTGGCTTTTTGGACCTCTTTTTCCAATTGAGTTAGCCTTTTTTTTAAAGGTGTTATTTTCTTTAGCAAGCTGTTAACTCACTTTTCAAGCTCTTCCATGGCCTGAGCCCATTACATATTCATAGTGGAGGTAATGAAGGCAGAAGCCTTGACTTTCTCTGACAGTATGTATTGTTCTTCCTCATCTGAAAGGATGGAAGGAAATACCTGTTCACTGAGAAAGTAACCTTCTATGGTCTTATTTTTTTTCCCTTTTTTGGGCATTCTCCCAGCCAGTTACTCAATTTCTGAATCCTTTGTCAAGAGGAGGATCCTAGTGTTCCTCCTCACCCCAGGGTGCTCAGGGCTGAGATTCAGGTCAGCTGCTGAATTCCCCCAAGGGCTTTAGATGGAGTGTTTCACAAATAGATGCCCTGGGGCCAGTGCTGGGTGGAGAACCTGCTCCCCTCGTGCCCAGTTGTGAAAACCCTCTTACTGACCTTTAAAACTTCCTTTTGCACTTGTGAGTTGAGGGATATGAGACCCTCCCTGCTGGAAATTCTGCCCTGGAGGCCTGTTCTGGTCCTGTTCTTCCCGATGTCTCATGATCAGGGCTGAGCTCCACTCCACTCAGCATACCATGGGATAGACCTTTCCTGTTGGCCTTCTAGGTTACCTTTGGCTGGAAATCTCTTTCACTTTGTTGTTCTGTGGCTTGTGCTGCTCTAGAATTTGTTGAAAGTCACTTTTTACAAGCATTTTATGGGCTGTGGGGGAAGAGCTAAAGTATATGCATCTTTCTACTACACCATCATGACTCTTCCCCCTAGAGAAAAATTTCTTGTGAATGTTTAAGATATCCTTCTGTAGTTATTATTGGGGCCAAGTGAAGGCTAATTTCAAATCTCATTGCGGGAGCTCTTGTTCGAACCTTTTTCTCTATTACTTCAAATCTTGTGACCTTTAAGACCTGAGACTGACAGTCTTCCCTTGATGGTCATGGGCTTGAATCATGGACTGTGACCTGGTATGCAATATTTGGTAAAAGATTCCTTCCAACATCCCAAGTGATCTCATTCATGATTATGCTATGTTCTAGTTGTACTTGATATTCAGTCAAAAATGTTTTCAATTTGACTTTGTCTCAATGGGTTTTAGGACATTTTCCCATGATTCCTAAGGGTATCTGACCTCATTCAAAGGGTGGTTCCTTAGTGGCCAGTGTGACTTCAGCTTAGGCCACACGTATTGTATACCCAATATCAAATAAAAAACCACTCTCTTCTCCCAAATAATGGTGTTTAGCACATATCCATGAACCTATTTTTCTACTTTAAAGATTCAGACTTTAGCTCCCATAGTATCAGTAATAGGGCAATTACCTACATTTCATGGTCAACCAAGTCACATTGTTAAACATAAATTCCATTTCTTATTAGCAGTAAGTATACAAAGAATCCTCATAATGTTAAACACCAACCTATTTACTTTTAGATACATAAAAAATGGTGTAGTGGCTGTACACTCTTGATGTGTAAACCATTAAGGAACCCCAGGATTACCTAACACAACACTGTAAAACTAATCCCAATCCTTCACATCAAAATTCTCAAACCAGAAGTCAAAATAATGGAAGAAAACCATATTTCTCAACCTCTCCCTGAATGTCATTTTGTCAGTCAGTTCTGTCAAGACCACAGGCACATACGAAGCGGGGGAAGGGAGTCCTCCACAGTATTTTTCATATATATTGCCAGTAGTGAACTGAACAGTACAGACAATAGATATTCCAAAGACTTCAGCTATGCGTTCACCACAAGGACCAAAAGTATCTGAAACAATAACATCATATCTGGCTTCTGTCAGTGTCTTCCTAAGCTTCTTATTCAAAGCAGCACTCTCACAAACCTGTTTGAGAATTTTGAATATTTAAAAAATACATCTTCCATCTTTTTAGCATACTTGCAAGGTAAAATCTTGGCATCTCATACACCCATTCCTTAATCCATTTGTCAAAATAAATAACAACATCTTTAGTGAATGACACAGGATAAACCTCAAAGTTGGGTAGAGATGTTTTGGTAGAATCAATAAGAATGGAAGCTGTAGATGTCAGGACAGTAAACTCATGGCCCCTCTGTGCCAGGACTGTCTTCATATTTAGTCAATGACTGTACTCCGTAGGCCATAGTAGGACCTTCCCACAGGACCCACAGCTAAATTTACTCATCTGCTGTAGCAAAAAAGCTGCAACCCACTTCACAGAACTCATAGGTATGTTTTAGCAGAATCACTAGCTTCCCCTACCAGTTGCTATGGGTTATACCATGAATGTAACTGATGAAGTTAAAAGGTAATTGGGATTTGTCAAGTCCTTATCCAAAAAGAAAATCCTTAGTCATAGTTACAGATGAAAAAGGGAGATTTGCCAAGAGGTTAATGGGTGACATGAACTTTAGTGTCAAAGGAGGACATTTAGCTAATTGAACAACAGTTCTTTTCAAACAAAATTGAACATTCACGTATGTTGCTAATTTAATCTAAAGCTTTCTTCAGGGACTGTGGAATCATTTTACTTAACTCAAGTTTTAGAAAATAACTCCATTTACTATTTTTTTACAAGCTCATATTTCATAGTGAAAGTGCATGAATGATGAAGGTGTCTTGATTGTCTTTGAACTTGAATGTCCCAATGGAGTTGGACTCCTTGCTACATCAGCAAAAAATTGCTGATGAATTTTTAAGACATTCTTCTGTACTTGTTTTTTGTTTAGAGGAGTTTGGGGCCCAGGGAAAACTAATTTCAGATCTCATTGTGGGAGTTCCTGTTGGAAGGTTTTTCTCTATTGCTTCAAACATTGTGACCTTTAGGACCTGGGCCTAACAGTCTTCCTTTGATTATCATGGGCTTGAATTCATGGACTGCGACCTGGTATGTAATTTTTGGGAATAGATTCTTTCCAACATTATAATCTTCTGCCAACCACTAGTTTCTTTTTTCCTGTTTCATGGTAATTCTTTTTCCAACCTGATCTATTCCTCCAGGTGAGAAAGCTGAACCATTGGATTCTCTCAGATAAGAAATTTCTCCCAGCTTCATGGCCTTCAATAACTCTTCTACTTTCCCAACTGGTTGGGAAGTATTTTTGCACAGAACTCTAAACAACAGCCAAGACAACCTGACCTTATCACTTGTGCAATTCCTTTCTCATTTTTTTCCTGTTTTTTGAGGACCGACTGAAATTTTCCTAGTTTAACATGTAGGCAGTGTTACAGTATATTTAGAGATAGGATGTCCTATGCTCAAGCCTCTCCTCTTTCCTATACATGCTGCACATTCAAAGATTCTTCAGCCTAGAAATTTTTCTCTAGGTTACTTGAGCTCTTTAAGGAGCAAAAAGGTGTATTGCTAGAGGGATTTTCCTGGAGTTTCCTATGCTAGTGAAGTCACAGTTCCTGCCATTATCCCCATCTATTCGGCAGGTCCTGCCAGAGCCTGTTAAAACTGAGAAGGTCAAAGCTTCCATGCCAATTTGCATGTCTCCTTAGTGGTCAGCGTCCCTTCAAATTAAAAAAAAACAACCTCCTCCACCAAATAATGATGGTAAGCCCCTTCTTATGAATGTATTTTTCTGATTTAAAGATTCAGATTTTAGCTCTCATAGTATCAGTAATAGGGTAATAACCTATATTTCATAGTTAACCAAGTCACATTGTTAAAGACAAATTCCATTTCTTCTTAGCAGTATATAAACAAAGAATCCTCATAACTTTAAACACCAACCCATTTACCTTCTGATACATAAAAAATGGTGGAGTAGCTGTATTCTCCTGACATGTAAACCATGAGAGAACCCTAGGCTTACCTAACACATCACTGTAAAACTGATCCCAATCCTTTACATCAAAATTCTGAAACCAAAAGTCAAAATAAAGGAAGAAAAGCATATTTTTCACCCTTTCCATGAATGTCACCTTGTCAGTCAATTCTGTCAAGACTCACAGGCACAAAGGAGGGGAGGAAGGGAGTCCTCCACAGTATTTTTCATATGCATTGCCCATTGTGAGGCTGAGGCTATAAACAAAGGATATTCCAAGAATCTGTGTATGAGCTCAGCACAAGGAGACATAGCATCTGCAGTAACAACTTCATTTTTGGCTTTCCTGAAAGTCTTCATTAGAGATTTGTTCAAAACAACCTTCTCACAATGCTGTTTTACCAGCCTTGAACCCATCAAAAACATTTTTTTGAATGGCTGCTCTGCAGTATAAGGCTAAAAGGTTTCTTCACTTATAACTCCAAAGTATGATACAGTTTTTTTTAAAAAAAAATGCAATCAAATCCTCTTGACTTCACTGAAGGAAAAACCTCAGCATGGAAAGCTGATGAATTACCAGGGTCAACAAAAACTAGCTGAGAGAGTCAACACAGTCACCTCATGGCCCCTCTACATAAGCCCATCCAGGATGGACTTTAAATTGATCCTTCTGTGTTTTGACTATACTCCATGGCCCTACCAGGACCTTCCCACAGAACCCGGAGCTAAAGCAACAGAGCTCCAGGAGCAAAGAGTTAGACCCATTTCTCAGACCTCATGGTTATTCGTGCCTTACCAGTTACTCTCTCATTCCATCAATATTTCTTGGTTGAATCACCAAATGAACCAATAAAAAGGTTAAAATTGAACTGACATCTCTAAATTCTTTATCCAACAAGGGAACCTTTAGTTTTATAACAGGGTGTAAAAAGACCATGACTAAGCAGGGACTCAATAGGTTGAAAAGCTTTTGTGTCAATGGAGGATACTTACGTGGTGTGGAAGTTGCCAGATTGTACAAAGTTTAATGTTCCAATTATTAATTGGTACTTCGATCAGGGATTATAATAGAAGAGTTTAATTTGATCTGGGGCTAAATATTAACACTACTTAAATAATGACATTCATTGCTTCTTTAAAAGCAAACAGATTTTATTGTAAAATATATGCTAAACCTTCTTGCCATTCGATTTCAGGAGGAGCCATCCTACCAGCATTGTCCTCCCAGAAGTACCTGAGAAAATTGAATCCGTAATTGTCAGTGTCACCTGGACTGGATCACTCTGCAACCTGTTAATGGCTGGAGCTGGACAGAGCAGTCTAGAAACAGGAGAGTCAGGAATCTAACAGAGGTTTACTTTCAAAGTGAGGGAAACAGTTTGCATGCAAGGAGGGAAATTAGACACATGTGCTGGGGCCCTGCCTCTAGAGTGCGGGGCTCTCAATACTTATACCAATGATTGCAGAATGAGCTGTAGGCCTGACAATGGGGAGTACGAGCTACAGTGTGACCAGTGTGATTCCTTGCAGGGCTTCATGACCAGAACTAGTCTAAGCTCAGAGAACAAATGGTGCTAGTCAAAGGAATACACTAATTATATGGTATGATTTTTCCAGAGCGTAAGATCATGCAGAGGGTGAGTGCAAAGGATTGTTGTTATGCCAAGCTTAGGGCACAGTTTGCTTGCTGGGCATTAGCTCTGAAAAACAAGTTGTCTCTTCATATCATGACACCAGTTCATCCCTCAGCTTGTCTTGTGGAGTTACTTGTGGTTGGGACCTGAAGGATTCCAATTCCTGATCCTATTCCTGGAGATCCTGTTGGAAGATCTTCCCTAACCTCCCCAGTCCTTGTGACTTTTCAGACCAGGATCCAATATTCTCCCCAGTGAGTATTATAGTGCACACTGTCTTGGATTCATGGACAATTGACTGCGACCTGCCATGTAATAGGTTAAATGAATGAAAAAAAATGGGAAAAGCCTCTTCTAAACATCCTAAATGACCTCTTCTTCTAGCAGTACTGGTTCTAGCATAAATTCCTGCAATTTGACTTAGTGAGTGAAAGTGAAAAATGTGAGTTTTCAGATAATTTTCAATATTTTCAAACAGCATCTGGCCTCACTTATGCATGAGTTTGTATCTACAGATATCACTCATGTTGGAAATATTCATATTGGCTCATACTTTTGGTTCTACTGGGTTTACCAAGACTCTGAAACCAATTCAGCCAGAATCCCTGTTGGGTTGCATGCTTAATGTGTTGAGGTGATGTTTCTAGGTAATACAAAATGACAAGGAGTCACCCTCCCATATCCAATCAGTTGCCCCATCTTGCTTTTTTTTTAATCTGCACAGAATCTCTTGAATCTTCCCCATTCTCTCTTCTCACAAATCCTCTTACACCAATTTTCTCTTTCTGCACAGTCACTATTTTAGCTCATTCCCTCCTCAACTCTCATCTCAGCAATTGCAATGACCCTAATTGAGCTTCTTTTTTCAAGTCTTTCCCCATTCTAATCCATCCCCACACAGTGGTCATGTTTGATTTCCTCAAGTAAAGAGTTGGGCATATTACTCCCCTACTCAATAAATGACAGTGGTGTTTCTTGCTTTGAAAATAAAATATATATTCCTCTACTTGGCTTTTAAAACCCTCACAACTTCACTCAATTCTGTCTTTCAAGTCTTGTTATATGTTATTGTCCTTTCCATACTCAATAATGTAGACCAGAGGCAGAAAAACTTGGTGGGCACATGAGACTCACAATACTAACAAATGCAATCTGAACCTGTTTAAAAGGTATTTAGAAAATATTTAACAAAATATATAAAAATACCATAAAAGGTGGATAATACTATAGAATTTTGACTTTTCTGGGCATGCCCAGTTCCAATATACAGTGAACTTCCCTTAAGAGAAGTCTTTTGAATATGTCCAGTTTACCTAACATGCTCTATCTTGGTGAATCCTCTACCACATGGGAGGAATAGGTTCCTTTGAATGACTATCTGTGTAGTCATGGCAAAGTGGAGCCATTTGCCCTTTTCAGCCCCTGTTTTCCTTCACTGTTCAGCTTTACCCTTTTATTGATTCCTGTCTGTTGTACCCAATATGGACACCATGACCCAAGAAGGGTAGGACAGTTCTTCCCTTGGTCCTACTCTTTTCCTCTGCTCCAGAAATGGACCTGAGTATGCTTTTTGTCTGCAGCTTCAGGTGCTGGAGGTGATCCCCTTGGATCCAGAAGTTTAAGCTATGGTGCTCTTGGTACCAGAACTGCAGGCAGGGTGGTTCAGTGCAGCCACTGGGGCCAGCATGGAAACTCTGAGAAGCCAGAGTGCCTGGGACCTGAGTCTAAGGGGATTTTGGACTTGAAAGTGGATCATGTTCTATAGCAGCTGAGTTAAATTATGAACCTAATCCCCTTCCTCTCCCAAGAGACTGAGGCAATGCACATAGTGGAAAATTATGCTTGCTATGGGTTACAGGTATAATTTTGTACATTTTGTGATTATACTTTTCAGAGTAAATATTTCTGTATAAAAGTTAATCTGACTGCTTGTAGCTAGTGGAAATGGCATACAAAAGATATCTCTTGGAAGAGAAAGAACTACATTGGTGAAGGCTAGTGTCATTTGTCAAGATCATAGATCATTTTGCAATTCCCTTAACAATGCTGGAAAACCCTGGTGAAGAAAAAATCTAATACAGCTGGCTTTCAGGTGGTGAGCTAATGAGAATGTGTGCTACAATTTCATTTTAAAACAAAGTCAAATACATAATATTCTACTGTGGGGAAGAAATGATGCTGTAATAATGCATGCATGTATATATATTCATTGTGTAATATATAGTATTATTTACATTGCACATTATAAACAGTATAATATATATTGTATGTGCATACACGTGTGTGTACATGTAATATATATCATGGAGGCAGCTAGATGGCTCAGTGGATAGAACACGGAATTGGCATCTTCCTGACGTTAATTAAGTCACTTAACGTATTTGCCTTTATTTATTTATTTGCCTGTTTACCGGCTTCTATAAAGTGAGCTGAAGAAGGAAAAGGCAAACTGCTTTAGTATGTTGGACAAGAAAATCCCAAATAGGGTCACAAAAGTTGCACATGACTGAAATGACTCAACAACAAGAAGAAAATCTCTGTAGCCTGCTTCTTCAGGAGCTCTAATTCCTGCCTCCTCAAAGGCCACAGCTACTAAGAGCCTCAGAAAATAAGCTGCACCACCAAAGTGCTGTCAGATTATTCAGTATCAGAAATTGTATCAGTGGTAGTAACATCACCTGCTTTGCCACTATACTCCCCACCCTTCCATCTAACTAGGACCATGAGGCCTCTCTGTGGGGCTTATAACTGAAACTTTCTCTGTGCAGTGCCTCTGCCACTGAAATGCTCCTGGAGGGCAAGGGGCTCTCTTGTTTTTCTATTTAGACCACGGTATAACAGGCATGTAACAGATGCTTAAAAATTACTTTTACACTCATTTCATTGACTTATTATGCTTATTTCCCTGCTTTCCATTTTGACTAAAGATTCAGACTTAAAAGCCAATTTAGCAGCCATGAGATGGGAATTTTCACATTTTATGGACAAGTGAATCATTTTTTCATAAAACATTCCATAGCTCATTGCAATTAAAAAAAAACACAGGACTTTTTCATGACATTAAATTCCTTCCCATTTACACTGAGTTGCATAAGGATGTCAGGGAATCACTGAACATGTTTGACATGTAAATCACAAAGGGGCCACACACTTACCTAAGACATCACTGTAAAACTGATCCCATTCCTTCATATCAAAATTCTGAAACCAGAAGTCAAAATAAATGAAGAAAAGTATATTTTTCACCCGCTCCATAAATGTCATCTTGTCAGTCAATGTTGTCATGGGCACAGGCACATAGGAAGGAGGCAATGAGAGTCCTCCACAGTATTTTTCAAGGGTATTGCCCATGCTGAAGCGCAGACTGTAGACGAAGGGTATTCCAAGTATCTCTGCTATGAGCTCACCACAAGTACACATAGCATCTGCAAGAACAACTTCATATTTGGCTTTCTTCAATGTCTTCATAAGATCTTTGTTCAAAATAGCGCTCTTACACTGCTGTTTTATAAGACTTGAATACCCAAATAACTGTTTTTGCAAGGCTGCACCATACTCTAATGGTGAAAGTTTTCGAAGCTCATAACTCCAAAGTGTGATCAAGTTTTCAAAAATTGAAGCCAAATCCTCTTGAGTTGTCTCTACAGGAAAAACCTCAACATGGAAACCTGTACCAGGATCAACAAAAACAGTAGCTGAAGGTGTCAACACAGTCACCTCATGGCCCCTCTGTACCAGCCCATCCAGGATACTCTTTAAATTGATCCAGTGACTATACTCCATGGGCCATACCAGCACCTTCCCACAGGATCCACAGCCAAAGAAATAGAGCTGCAGCAGCAAAAGAGCTGAAACCCATTTCTCCAAGGTCATAGTTATTTCTGCCTCATCATGTACTAGGTTCATTTCCTCATGAGTTCCTGCTTATATCATCAATAAGGATGTTAAAATTTAACTCATGTATCAGTTTCTAATCAGAGAAAAGCCATTAGCTGGTATTATCAAAGTCCATGTTTTGCACAAAGTTCATGGTGTTCTGCATTATTGATACTTTAATAATGAGAATTCTTTGGGGACCAGAGAACAGTTTTTAATCACTCTGACTTTAAATAGGAATACTGTTTTATATCTTTATGGCATGTAGCTTTTATAGTAGAATACTCTCCTTTCATTGTATCTCAAGCTTCCTGGACCTCAGATTTCAAGATGGGGCATCTTACTAGCATTGTCCTCTAAGGAGTAGCTGAGGAAAAAGAGTTAAGGACTGTGAGTACATGCTGTAGTCAGTCTCAGTAAGTTGTCCATTACTGGGTTCCAAAGGAGGCCAATTCCTAATCCCACTGGGAAGCTGCTGTTACACGTTCTTCTTCCACTATCATTGTTTTGGATCTTACATTTGGATAGAATTTCTTCCAAGTGATTATCATGAAGCACATGGGTGTGGTGGCAGCTAAGTGGCACAGCAGGGAGAATGCCAGGCCTGGAGTCAAGAAAACTAACCTTGAGTTCAAATGTGACCTCAGACATTTAGTAGTTTTGTGATTCTGGGCAAGTCACTTCACCCTATTTGCCTCAGTTTCCTCATCTATATAATGAGCTAGGGAAGGAAACAATAAACCATCCCAGTATCTTTTTCAAGACAACCCCAAACGCCATCACAGAATTGGACATGACTGAGAACACCTGAATATCAAGAATAAAAATAGCACATGGGCTTGAGCTCGTTGGCAACCAACTCTGCCTTGGTATATTAGTTCAATGTTTGAATGAAATGGAACGATTTTTACTATATGTCTTATTATTTTATTTCTAATCATGTCTTATTTGACATGACAAAAGTATTTACTTTTCAGGTTTCTTCATTAGGAATACTTGAAATTGTTCTAATTCAATAAATGCTCATTCTTTACCTTGACCCATGGACCCCATAAGATAATATACAGTTTTGCTGGACAGGTTATTCATGAATGCAATCCTAGATCTTTGTTTTCTGGAATATCAAAAATGTTCCTGATATTCTTTATGGTGATGGCTGCTATGTTCTGCCCTCTTGATAGTAACTTCTTTATATTTGAATTATTCCTTTTTGGCTAAATGCAGTATTTTTTTCTTGACGTAGAAGTTCTGGAATTTGGTTATAATATTCCTGGGAGTTTTCATATTGGGATTTCTTTTGGGAGATGACCAATGAATTCTTTTAATTTCTACTTTGCTGTCTGGTTCTAATATATTTGAACAGTTTTTTGAAATAGATGTTTATTTTTATTATTATTATTTTTATTTTTTTGGTATTCTACAATCAGTTCCTTAAAATTAAGATTTTATCCCCCCCTGCCCCCCCACCTTTTCCCCACTACCCCCTTCCCTCCCTGCAACAGCATATAATTCTGTATAGGTTCTACAAATACTTTCCTATTGAGTACATTTATTTTAGTTCGACTACATAACATGACTATTGTGAAATAGATGTTTATTAATGAATATTTTAGGTAATCCAATTATTCTTAAATTATCTCTCCTGGATTTATTTTTTCCCACGTCAGTTGTTTTTCTTATTAGATATTTAACTTTTTCTTCTACTTTTTCAGTTTTTAAAAATTCATTCTATGATTAATTGAGGTCTCATGGAGTTATTTACTTCCATTTGGCCAATCCTAATGTTTAAGGAATTATTTTCTTCAGTAATTATAGTTTTAACCTCTTTATCAAGCTATTCTCTTTTCAAAACATTTTTTAATTGCACTAATTTTCCCCATTTTTCCTCTCTCACCCATATATGGTTTCTTTCTCTTTATTTCCACCTCTTTTTTTTTTAATATAAGTTAAAGATTCTCAGAACACTGAGAATCCTCATTAAGTTTGTGTCTAATCTACATTTTTCTTTAAGGATCTTCTTGTAGATGTTTTCAAGTTATTAATTTCTGTGTTTTCTATGTTCCTTGTGAGCTTCCCTATCATCCAAGTACCTCTTAATGGTTGGGTCCTTTTATGTTTGCTCATTAATTCCAGCTGACTTTGGATTTTACATTACTGTTGGGCCCTGCTGATTTCTGGAGCCAGGGTGGGGGTATGTCTGAGCTGGGCTTCTATTATGTCCTTTTGCTATTTTCACAGCTGGGCATAGGGTCCTGCATATTTTTAGTGCTTCCATATGATGCAATCTTGAGAGAGGTTTGTTCACTGCCCTTCTGGCATGAACTCTCTAAATTACTGATTCAGATTTGAACCTGTTGGATTATGTGTGGTTGTGTTTCAGTAGACTAATGTTGGACTAAGTTGTGTTACTTTTTTGGGAGGTTCTATAGGTTCAGAATGACTGAAGGGCTTAATTCTCCTTTTGTATTGCTTTCCCACCCTGATTATTCCACCTATAAACTTATATAGTGGATTAAAGTTTAGGTCTGAGATCCTTTTCTGCTCTTGGGCTCAGATCCACACAGCTAAGCTTTTGGAACCTGTTTCTTTCTCAGTACTTAGCTATGGTCTCCTTTGCTTGTGACCTTGATATTTCCTCTCTGCCCAGGATCACTGACATGAAACTAGGTTATGTGGGACCAATAGAGCTACCAGATGGCACCTGTTCTGACTCACAGTGTTGGTTCAGATGCATTCTGGGATTTCTTCTGCTTCTAGCCCAAGTTCATTTCTATTCACTTTACCACTCCTGGATGATAGAAGCCTCCCCACTCTTGCTATGGCTGCTTCCTCTGTCATTGCTGCATTGTTCTCCTGCACAGACACAACCTCCACACCCACTGACCTCACCTAAGCTGCCCTGGACTGGAAAAAATGACTTATTATGACTTTTTCTCAGATTTATCAATCTGAATACAGTAGATTGCACTTTTTAAGTTATTTTTCAGAAAGCGTGTTAGATGAAGATGGTTCTACTTGCCCATCTTGATTCAGAGTATTTGGTATTCTACCAGGAAGTTTTGCCATTTTGTATTATTCTGATCCTTCTATATGAACTCTAACTGCATTAATCCCATTTAGGAGGTTAGTTGTATCTGTGGTTGTTCTTTCTTATTTTTAAAAATAGTGAGATTATTTTTATTATTCTTCCTCCACTAAGTCTCCCCCATCCTTTAGCCAATGCACCCAGCACCCTTCTTGGGTTGTGTCCTGAAGGGGTTCAGATGGTATTTCTTGATGTGAAAAAACAATAAGACATTCTAGAACTGCAGGTACTAGGTGTCATGCAAAAGCAGGCAGACCCTAAGACTTTGTCTGAATGATTTGATAAACCACTTTGCAGGGTAGATAGAATTTTGATACTATTAAAATTTTAAGGCCTTATATAACAACTGGTTGAAGAATTGAGACATCAAAGAGCTGACTTTGGTGTGGGTTGTTAGGTAACATGACTGACCTTTACTAGTGTATAAAAGTTTATGAAAAACTTAATCCACACAATCTGTAGCAAAATTATTTGTCCTTCTCCTGTCTCATAGTGGTATCTCTGATCATTGTTGGAGGTCCTCTTGCTCTAAAGTCCTGATTCCTTTTTGATCTGGGACAGATGAACCACTAGCTTCATCCAGATAATATATCACTTGTAGCATCAAGTCTTAGGCCTGGCTTTGTTGTTTCTCTGCTGGTTGGCAGACATTTTTTGCACAGAGCAAAATGGTACAATTACGTGTACCACTATGCCCTGTACCTTGTAAAGTAATTCTGTTCTTTTCCTTGACATAGCAGAAGGACTGTCTAGGGAGGCATATTTTCCTTTTGTCATTACCCAAGTGCATCTAGGTAACCCAGACACAATGGGACAGAACTGTCCCTCAGGGCATCTTTTAGCTATGCTGGAAGAAACACAGCCATGGAGGCACCCTCCTCTCATGACCTTTCTGAATGATCTACACCCAGTGGAAGCTGCCCCCATTCAGTACAAGTCAGAAAAAAATGTCTATCCTCCTGAGGAAGCAAGCAGTTAAGCCTTGAAGACCAG
The DNA here is from genome assembly GCA_023548195.1 of Bettongia penicillata ogilbyi. Taxonomy (NCBI): domain Eukaryota; kingdom Metazoa; phylum Chordata; class Mammalia; order Diprotodontia; family Potoroidae; genus Bettongia; species Bettongia penicillata. The sequence continues at coordinate 15,067,806 of JAJHZJ010000470.1, read as the reverse complement.
TAAAAGCCAGCAGTGAGATCCGGAGCCCCAGCACAAAAAGCCAGGCACAGTGCAGCATCAGAGCCCAACTCACACATAAAAACACAAAGCAACTAATTGGAGGCAGGCAGGAAAAAGTTAGCAAAAACAAAACAAAAAGAGTTTAAATATAGATAGCTATTACAGTGATAGGGAGCATCAAGGCAGAAACTTAGAAGACAAAAGTGTCAAAAAAGCTTCAGAATGTGAAGCTTCATAGAAAAGTGTAATTTGGTTATAGGAACTAAAAGTATTCTTGGATGAGTTTCAAAAAGAGTTTGAAAAATTAGGGTAGGAAAATAGAAGAAGAAATAGGAAAAGAAATTAGAGTAATGCCAGAGAATTATGAAAAAAGAGTCAACAGCATGAGTAAAGATATACAAAAATTTACTAAGCAAAATAACTCCATAGAAAAAAGAATTGGACGTAGAAAAGCTCACTGAACAAAGTAATTACTTAAAAATTAGAAATGAGAAGTGGAAACTAACAGCTCAATGAGACATCAAAATTCAACCAAAAAAAATCAAAAGAGTAAAAAAATAGAAAATAATGTGGTTTCTTCTTAGAAAGACAGCTGATCTAGAAAAGGGATCCAGAAGAAATAACATAAAAATGATTGGACTCCCAGAAAGCCATGATGAAAAAACTAGCAAAAAACCTGAAAAACAACTTTCAAGTAGTTATCAAAGAGAAACATTTTTGTGCATTAGAACATGAGGAGAAAATAGAAATTGAAAGAATACATTGACTACTGCTGATAGAGATCTTAAAATGAAAACTACCAGGAACATTACAAGCAAATTCCAGAAATCACTTTATCTAGGAGAAAGCGTAGCAATTAGCCAAACATTAATAATTCAAATGTTGCAGAGTTGCAGTTGGGTTTATGTATGATCTGGCAGATTCCACATTAAAGAAGCAGAGATGATGTGCCAGAAGGCAATGGAATTAAGATTACAACCAAGAATTATCTATCCAGCAAAATTGAATGTATTCTTTCAGTGGAAAATGGACATTTTAGAATAGTCAACTTACATATATTTTAATTAAAATACCAAAGCTTAATAAAAAATTTGAACTCTAACTACAAGACTCATGAAAAATGTAAGAAGGTAAAAAACAAACAAGAAAGAGAAATACTAAGAAATTCAATAAGCTTAAACTGTTTGTATTTTTATATGGCATGATAATATTTGTAATTCAACAACTTTATTACTATAAGAGCAATTAGAAGGAGTACATATAGACAGAGGGTGTGAGTAAAAGGTGATTTTGATGAGAAGATACCCAAAAAAACAAAAAGGAGAAAGAAAGAAGTTTGTACTGGAAGAAGGAGGGGGGAGATTGAATGGAATAAATTATTCTACACAAAAGAAGCATGAAAGAGCTATTGAAATAAAGGGGAAGATGGAGACTGTCAGGCAATCCTTAAACCTTACTTGCATCAAAATTGTCTCAAAGAGGGAATAGCACACGCTCAGTTGGACAAAAAAAAAAAACAACAAAAAACCCAAAAAAACCTAAAACGTACAGGGGTAATAGAAGGGGGAGGGTAAACTAATAAAAAGGAGGATATGTTGGGGAAGGTAGTTATCAGAAGTAAAATACTTGTGAAGATGGAAAGGACAGGGTAAGTGAGAGAGAGGGATAAACACATGAAAAATAGCATGGAAGAAAATACACAGTTATCATAATGATAAATGTGAATGGGATTAACTCACCCATGAAAAGGAAGCAAGTAGCAGAATGGATTCAAAACTATAATCCTACAATATGTTGTTGACAAGAAATATAACTGAAACTGAGAGATACACACAATGTAAAGGTAAAGGACTGAGGTAGAATGTATTAGACTTCAGCTGAAGCAAGGAAAGCAAGGGTAGCAATCATGATCTCAAACAAAGCAAAAGCAAAAATAGATCAAATTAAAAGAGATGAAGAAGGAAACAATAGCTTTGTGATGTATGATTTCAGAAAAAACTAGAAAGACTTACTTAAACTGATGCTGATTGAAATGAGCAGAAATAGAAAAATATTGTACATAGTAACAATAACACTGTGCTGTGACCAAGACTGATAGACATGGCTCTTCTCAGCAATACCATGATCTAAGACAATTCCAAAAAACACATGATAGAAAATCCTATCCATATTCAGAGAAAGAACTAAGGAGTTTGAATGCAGATTGAAGCATATATTTTTCTCTCTTTTTTTCCTTCTCATGATTTTTCCCTCTTGTTCTGATTCTTCTTTCATAACATGATAAATGTGTTAATATGTTTAATATGATTGTACATGTATAGCCTGTCAGATACATGTCACCTTGGGAAGGAGGAAAGGGATGGAGAAAAAAATTTGAAACTCACAATTTTGTAAAAGTGAACATTGAAAAATATCTCAATGCAATTGGAAAAACAATCAAATACTATTAAGTGGGGGAAACAATGACAAGCAGGATAATTTCACAAAACCATGGATAGACTCACATGAATTGATTTATAGTGAAGTGAATATAACCAGGAGAACATTGTACACTGAAACAGAAATATTATTGGATGAAGAATGGTGAATGGCTTAGCTATTCTTAACACTGCATTGATTTAAGACAATCCCAAAGTTCTAATGACTTAGCACACTATGTGCCCCTTGAGAAAGTACTGATGTTGACTGACTACAGACTAAAGAATGCTATTTTTCACTTATTCTTTCAGTTTTTTCTTTTCTTCATGTTTTATTTTACAAAATGAATAATATGCAAATGTTTTACATAATTGTACAGATATAACCTATATCTCATTGTTTACTGTCTCAGGAAGAGGGAAGGGAAGGGAGGAAGGAGGGGATAGAAAATGTAACTCACAACTTTAAGTAAAAAGGCCAAGTAGATGGTTGACAAATCCTTCTAAAAATACTAAAGGTTTCCATTTTGATTTTAGAGAGCTAGATTGCTGCAATCAAAATGAATATATAAATATTCTCTCATCTAGTATAGGCAAATCTCAGTGGAAAAGAAACTCCAGGTTGCAAGAAGGGATCAGTGTCAGTGACTAAATAATGGGGAGAGTCAATCAGCCAGTCACCCATGTCTTAAGATTTGGTGTAGACACAAATTGGAGACATAGGATTATAGGATCAGAAGAGAAGACATTCAAGGGTGATAAAGGTGGTTCAGAAGTGGAAAAATACAAACCATACATAATGATGAGAAAATTGATGTAGATCATTGCCTTTTGCAGGGAATATTAATTAATTATTGCTACAAGAAGATTATTTGTTACCAATATAGTCCTCCTACAAGGAAATACTGTATTTAAGGCAGTTTTTGCTAATCTTTGTACATTATGTAGTCATGTATTTGCTTTTTATAAGAAGAAAGACTTTGAAGCCTTACCAGTCTCTTTATGATCTACAAAGTAGAAAATCTTAATCTCGTGTAGTGAACTATATGATAATCAGTTTGGCAGACAAAACTGAAAAAAAAGACAGTACAAAACATGGCTGGAAAAAAACCCCATCTTACCTAACACCTCAGTATAAAACTGCTCCCGCTTTTTCTCAAATGAATGGAATAAGAAATAGTCAAAGAAGAGGGAAAGTAGCATATTCTCCACCTTTTCCATAAAGGTCATCTTGTCAGGCAGTCTGCCCAGGGCACAGGGACATAGGAAAGAGGAGCTGGAACCCCCCATAGTATTTCTCAAAGGCATTCCTCAAGCTCCAGCAGAGACTATGAAAGGGATTTCAAGCTTCTCCACTATCAGATCTCCACATGGAAAGGCAGCATCTGTCAATAGCACATCATAGCCAGTTTTTTGCACTTTCTCCATAAGTGTATAACTAAAGATTACATTTTCAAACCTCAATGTTGCAAAAAGAGCCAAATAGTTAAAAGATTCTTGAAATTGTAGTCTTTCCCAGCATGAAAAAGTAGGTTTTTTTGTTAATCATCTTGCCCAAAGTAATTTTCACTTTCTTGTTTTGTTTGTGGTACAGGAAAATCTCATAGTTTAGCCCCAAAGGGTCAGTAGAATCGAAGAGAAATACATTATATGGCATTAACACAGCCACCATATGCCCTCTTTGTGCCAGTTCTTCAAGAACTGTCTTCATATTAATCCAGTGGTTGCTTCCCAATGGCCAAACTAGGACCTTCCCACAGGACCCATCCAAAGCAACAGAGCTGTAGCAGCAGCAGAACAGACACCCACTTCTCAGGCATAGTGTCTGGGCCTGATACCTTCTGATGTACTACTGGTCTTTCTTTATGCTGGAGGAAGACACAGAGAAGCCATGGGACCAGTTGAAGATTAATTTCTAAGGAAATTCTCTCCCATAGTATTACTCACCCAACACCCTCCCCCTATACTCAGTATATCATCATTTCTTCCAAAGAACTCTTTTCTCCTGTCCAACAAACGTTAGGTGAAAGAAGAAATTCAGAATATCAAAAGTACTGGCCTTTCTTTTCATAAATCCTACAATTAAAATAGAAAGAGTAAGCCAAAAAAGTGGAATACAGCATATCTACACCTACCAAGAAATTCAGTTCAGGACATGTTTATGATTTACTGGAGTTAAAAGGCATACAAAGCCACAGAAAACACAATTTCTATGCTCTAAAACTTACGATCTAGTAGCAGAGACAAAAAGAAGTTTATAAATTGGTACATGTGAGGCAGAATATGGTAAATGCCCTATGAGTCTTACAATTTTGGGGTTCAGAGGCTTACAACTAACAATAAATATTATATATGTATGACATTATATAGAATGTTTTAAAAAGGTATAGAAAAGGATATATAAACTGTGTATGTAGGTTTGTATGTATATTCCATGTATTCTATGTATATATTCATTTCATGAAATTGGAATAAAAAATTAAAGTGCAGGGAGATGCCTTCTTGGTTCTCCATTACTTTCCTTTGTTATTTATCTCCCCAGCTGCCATTTATTTGCTTGGGAGACAAAAATGACCTTGGCAGAATGGAGAGCTTATGGAAAACTCATTGTACTCATTCTCCTCTGATTTCTATGGGATTCTTTGGTACAAATCCTTGATGCTAATTTGGAGCATGCGATTCTCTCCATAAGGCAAGTTAAACAGTTTAAACAATTTAGACTGTTAAATGAGTGTCTAACTTCCAGAGAAATTTTTAGCACAGAAAATGTGATCTGAGGGAATAAGCAGAAGTGGTTTAAAAACTGGATGAAGTCCTTGTAGGTTGTCCTTAGTTGTCTGTGTGTTGAAAATTCTAGGCTGCTAAAGGGTTAGTCTTTGCTTTCTGGACAGGAAAGTCACACAGTTCAGTCTCTGGGAATGACAGATTCCTTCCCTTATACAACAAGGGTCTCTAAATTTTTTCAATGTCATGGACCTCAGGCAACTGGTGAAGCCTGTGCAGCCCTTCTGAGAACAAACCTCTCTACTCCAATACACACCTCTTTCAGTTGTCAGAGGGATCTTCCCAAATCACAGGTTTAACCATGTCACTGCTCCACCCCAGGGGCAGCTAGGTGGTGGAGCGGATAGAATACCTGGTCTGGAGTCAGGAAGACTCTTCTTCCGGAATTTCAATCTGGCCTGAATCACTTGCTAAATGTGTGACCCTGGACAAATCACTTAGCCTATTTTACCTGACTTTTCTCATCTCTAAAGATGAGTTGAAGAAGAAAATGGCAAACAGCTTCAATATCTTCACCAAGACACTCTCATATGGGGTCACCAAGAGTCGACAGGACTGGAAAATGACTAAAGAGCAACCACCCCCAGCTGCAATTCCATAAATCATAATAGCTTCTTATTAACATCAACATCAAATATTAAACTCCCTATTTGTTGTTCAAAGCTCTTCATGACCTGTTTTCCTTCCCAGTCTTCTCACACCTGATCCCTCTCCCACCACTCAACCCAGTACTCTTTGACCGACTTACACTGGCCTCTTTGATGTTATTCAAACAAGACCGATTAAGGGTCTATTTATCCTTTCCACTGAATGTCCTCCATGGAAGATGTCAACTCCATCCTCATCTCTGCTCCAGGCTTCCCTGGTTTCCTTCAAGTCCCAGCTAAAATCCCTCTTTGAAAAGCTCTCCCTTTGCTTTATTTCTCCCAATTTACCATCTATGTAGCCTGTTTGTACTTAGTTATTTGCATGCTTTCTCTCTCACTACATTATGGTTACTCAAGAGCTCTTCCTCCTTTCATGTATCCCTGTTCAGTGGCATTGGCCTTGGCAGAGAGTGAATGCGTAACCAATGTTTATTGGTTTATTGGTCTATTGCTGATTGACTTATAGGCAAAGTACAAAAGATATGATTATAAAGAGAAAGAATTCTGACATAAAGACTTATTGAATCTCATCATACAATATTGAAATAAAAATTTAATTTGCTCTCCATACAAATTTTCTGGCTTGTGAAATCTGAAGATTCTCAGGAATCAAGGTTTAGACTTATATGATAGAGAATGACTAAATAAAGCTTTCTTTCTAGTTTCATGATCAAGCATAGGAAAGGTCTGCTTCTCTCCACTGAAAGAGCTTAAAGCCTCGATCTCTTAGCTGAGTATTTTTTTTTTTTTAGATTCTGAGAGAGATTTTCATTTATTTATTTATTTATTTAATTTTCTTACATTCATTTTCACAAATTTTTGGGTTCCAAATTTTCTCCCCTTTTATCCCCTCCCCCCACCCCAATACCCCAAGCAATCTAATTTTCCCTATCTCCAATCTGCCCTCTCTTCTGTCATCTCTCCCTTCTCTTGTCTCCATCTTCTTTTTTCTCCTGTAGGGCCAGATGACTTTCTATTCCTCCTTAACTGTATGTCTTCTTTCCTAGTTGCAACAACAATACTAAACAGTTGTTCCTAAAACTTTGAGTTCCAAATTCTCCCCATCCCTCCCTCCCCACCCATTCTCTTTGGGACAGCAGGCAATTCAATATAGGCCATATCTGTGTAGTTTTGCCAATGACCTCCCTGATAGTCGTGTTGTGTAAGACTAACTGAATTGCCATCCCTCCTAACCTGCCCCTCCTTGTTTCTCTTCTGTCTTTTGATCCTGTCCCTCCCCAAGTGTTGACTTCAAATTGCTCCCTCCTCCCTTTGCCCTCCCTTCCATCACCCCCCCTTGCAATATCTCTTTATCCCCCACTTTCTTATACTGTAAGATAGGTTTTCATACCAAAATGAGTGTGCATTTCACTCCTTCGTTTAGTCAAATGTGATGAGGGTAAAGCTTCTTGTTTTTTTTTTTTTTTCTCAGCTCTCCTCTTTTTCCCTCCACTAAGAAAAACTCCTACCTGCCCCTTAAATGACATATAGTTACCCCCTTCCCTTTCCCTCTCTTTCCTCCCCCTACATTTCTCTCTCACCATTTACCCTAGTTTCTTTTAAGGTATGGTCCCATCCTATTCAGTTCAATCTGTGCTCTCTATCTCTGTATGTGTGTACATGTGTGTATGTATGTGCATGCGTGTGTGTGTGTGTGGTCCCACCAACTACCCAGATACTGAAAAGTTTTAAGAGTTAGAAATATTGTCTTTCCCTGTATGAGTGTAAACAGTTCACCTTTGGTAAGTCCCTTAAGACTTCTCTTTGCTGTTTACTTTTTCATGCTTCTTCTCATTCTTGTGTTTGAAAGTCAAATTTTCTTTTCAGCTCTGGTTTTTTCATCAAGAATGATTGAAAGTCCTCTGTTTCATTGAAAGACCATATTTTCCCTTGAAGTATTATACTCAGTTTAGCTGGGTAGGTGATTCTTGGTTTGAGTCCTAGTTCCTTTGCCTTCTGGAATATCCTATTCCACGCCCTTCGATCCCTTAATGTAGAAGCTGCTAGATCTTGTGTTATCCTGATTGTATTTCCACAGTACTGGAATTGTTTCTTTCTAGCTGCTTGCAAAATTTTCTCCTTGACCTGGGAGTTCTGGAATTTGGCCACAATGTTCCTAGGAGTTTCTCTTTTTAGATCTCTTTCAGGTGGTGATCAATGGATTCTTTCAATACTTATTTTGCCCTCTGGTTCTAGAATGTCAGGGCAGTTTTCCTTGATAATTTCATGGAAGATGATATCTTGGCTCTTTTTTTGATCATGAGTTTCAGGTAGACCCATAATTTTTAAATTGTCTCTTCTGGATCTATTTTCCAGGTCAGTTGTTTTTCCCATGAGATATTTCACATTCTCTTCCATTTTTTCGTTCTTTTGGTTTTGTTTGGTGATTTCTTGGTTTCTCATAAAGTCATTAGACTCCATCTGTTCCATTCTAATTTTGAGAGAACTATTAAATTCAGTGAGCTTTTGAGCCTCTTTTTCCATTTGGCTCATTCTGCTTTTGAAAGCATTCTTCTCCTCATTGGCTTTTTGAACCTCCTTTGCCAATTGGGTGAGCCTATTTTTCAAGGTGTTAATTTCCTCAGCATTTTTTTGGGTCTCCTTTACCAAGGTATTGACCCGGTTTTCATACTTTTGTTGCATCTCTGACATTTCTCTTCCCAGTTTTTCCTCCACCTGTCTAACTTGCTTTTCAAAATCCTTTTTGAGCTCTTCCAGGACCTGAGCCCACCCACCACCCCCCTGGGGTGTCTGGGGTACTGAGGCCCCGCCCTCCACGTCTTTCCCTGATGGCAAGGATACGTCCTCATCATCAGATCCGAAGGTCGGGATCATTTGCATTTGTTGGAAAAAACTCTCTAAAGTCTTATTTTTCTTCCCTTTTCTAGGCATTTTCCCAGCCAGTTACTTGACTTCTCAGATTCCTTTCCATCCCCGCCTGGATCCGCCCAGCTAGTGCTTGGCCTCTGAGATTTAAATGGGCTTTCCTCCTGCCGGCTGTCAATCAGTGAGCTTTAGTTCAGGTGCTGGGGTGGGGCCAGGGCCACCTCTGAGACTCTGATCCCTCAGGGGCTTTATGCAGAGACTTTCAGGAATGGAGAGGGTGGGGGTGGGGTGGGGGGCCCACCTCCCAAACCCCGCTCCCTTGGGGGGCTTTAAGCAGAAGCCTTCAGTAACAGAGCGGGGTGGGGGCAGGGCCGTCTCCCAGGCTCAACTCCGTCAGGTCCTATGCAGGAATCTTCCATAATGAAGATCCTGCCTGCCGCTGGGGGATTCCTGGGTCCCGGTCCGCTGCCGCCTCAGCCGCCGCCCACACCTCTGCCTCCACTGCTTCCTGCCCCCGTCTCTGCTGCCGCCGCTTCCTCACGAGGGGGCCCGAGTCATGGAGATGCCCTGCTTCCCCTCTCCTCCAGCCCGGCCTCTCTCACTGACCTGTAGCTTCTGTGGGCAGAGGGACTTTCCTGGCTGCCGGAGCTTCCGTCTCTGAAGCCTGCTCGGATCAGCTTCTCTGGGGCCGCGGCCAAGGCAGCATTGGGGGTGGGGTCCACTTTCCGGGGCGCGCCGGACTCTGGGGATGGGTCTCCAGGGCTCCCTGGAACGGAAATCTCTTCCACTCTGCTTCTGCACACCTTGTATTGACCCAGAAGTTATGGGGGACTCTTTTTACATTAATTCTATGGGCTTTTGGTTTCGGAGCTCGTAAACGTGCGTTCTTCTACTCCGCCATCTTGGCTCCCTCTTAGCTGAGTATTAAAGCAAATGGAGCACAGCTGCTTTTATAGGAAAGGGGGAACACCTGAACTGGGGACTCTCTGTGTAGCTCATGAGCTAGAAGCACAGAGTTCAGTAGCCATATGTGCAGCTGGGATGACCTGCTTTTACCAGGAGACTGGGGGATGCGCCACCATTCCCACTCATTTTTTTTTTTAGTGTTGGCTATAGCCAATAATCTCTCATAATCCTGATGAGAGGTAGCTGCTGATCCCAAGCAATAAAAAAAGAAACAAGCAGATACAAAAAGCCTTCCCTGAACTTCCTTACTTACCTCCCTTCCCACTGTGGATCCCTCTGCTTCTCATTGCTTCCCTCTTCTATAACTACCCTCAGCTATTCACCCCAAGTTTATTTCCAAAAAGGAGCAGGAATTAACTGGAAAGATCAACCTCTGGCTAAGGTTTCCTAGCATTAACCTCTTGGACAGATTGTATATCTCCAGTTCTTAATATTGCAGTCTGTAAAATGGCTTTTATTCCCTAAATATTCACTTCTATATATGTTAAAAATCAAGTGATATTTATGCTGGAAAATTGCAAAAAAACAAACAAACAAACAAAAAAAAAAACAAACCCAAAACAACAAAGCTGCTTATCATTTGTGTGTTAAAAGTTTCAACCTCCTTGTAAATACCAAAAATGAAGCAGAAAAAAATGCTGGTTTCCCCAAATGCAGAGCACTGTGTTTTTTTAGTGACCTTGCTACATAACACTTCTCTCTTCCAAATTTGATTATGAAATATTTCTCTTCTTGTGACCCGTCCCTACAGTCCACAATTACTTTTAACAGTGAAGAGGCAGGACCATTGCCCATTTCTCTTTCTAGGATGAGGCATTTTGTTGTATATTGTGTGTTTGAAATAAAATTTACTTTTATATTCTCCCCATATTGCATAGTTAATACAGACTATCATAAAACAACACATTTTTCCCCTCTTCCTCAATGTCTACATTTAGACACTCACAGAATTATAGCAATTCAAATTTGGAAGGGACTAACAAATCACCATACAAACTTTGTTTGAATATTATAAATGAGGTTCTCAACACTGCTTTCTAGGACCAATCAGTTTGCTTTTGGAAAGCATTAATTTTTAGGAAGCTTTTTTTTTTTTTTTTAACATGATGGCTATATATCTTCCAGTCACAGTTCCTTATTTTTTGGAATCAGAATACCTGGACTTGAACTCCTCCTCTGTGACCTAGGACCTGTGTGCCCTTGGGCAATTTCTCTTAACCACACTGAGCCTCAATGCTCCTTTTGTAAAATGAAGAGATGAGAATAGTTGGCCTCTACATCCCCTTCTTGCAGCAAAAAATAATTCTTGATCTATGATCCTGTAATGTCCAATCCTTCTTCCACAGGATAGGTAACCACACCTATTGCACTATCTTATCTTCTCCCAGCTAATTATTTCTAGTTCAAGAGGTTCATGTGGGCAACAATCTTTCCTAAATGGCCCCTCTCTCTGAAAGCAGCCCCCAGGGGGAGGAGCCAAGATGGCAGAGTAGAAAGACTCACTGTATGCTAGCTCCGAATCCACAGCCCAGAAATTTCCTGTAAAAAGAACTCCCCGCAAATTCTGGAGCGGAGCAAGCACTCACCAACACAGTGGAGGAGATTTCCATTCCAGAGAGCCCTGGAGAGCCGTCCCCAGGGTCCGTCGTGCCCCAGAAAGTGGAGCCCACCCCGGAGCTGCTCTGGACATGGCCCCAGAGGAGCAGATCCGAGCAGGCTTCAGGGACAGAATCTCTGGCAGCCGTGAAGGTCCCTCCACCCACAGACGCTACAGGTCAGTGAGAGAGACGTCTGCACTGGCCGAGAGGAGAGCGGGGTGTCTCCGTGACTTGGGCCCCCTCAGGAGGCAGCGGCAGAGGCAGCGGCAACCCGGGACTCCTGGAGCGGCCACAGGAGCTCAGGGCCATTACTGAAGGTCTTTGCATAAACCTGCTGAGGAAACTGAGCCTGGGAGGTAGCCCTGCCCCCACTCAAGCACCAGAACTTAAGCTCACATTGAGTAGCAGCCATGCCCGCCATGGAAAGCCCTGAGGCTGGGAAGCAGCATTTGAATCTCAGACTCCAAGCACTAGCTGGGCAGATCTAGGCAGGAGTGGACAGGAATCTCAGAAGTCAAGTAACTGGCTGGGAAAATGCCCAGAAAAAGGAAGGAAAATAAGACCATAGAGAGCTACTTTGATGGGGTGCAGATGTTCCTTCCTCCCTTCATTTCTGATGAAGAAGTACAATGCTTGCCATCAGGGAAGGACGTGGAGGTTGGGGCCTCTCTATCCCAGACATCTGAGGTGGATGTCCGGTGGGCTCAGGCCATGGAAGAGCTCAAAAAGGATTTTGAAAATCAAGTTAGACAGGTGGAGGAAAAACTGGGAAGAGAAATGAGAGAGATGCAAGAAAAGCATGAAAAATGGATCAATACCTTGCTAATGGAGACCCAAAAAAATACTGAAGAAAATAACACCTTGAAAAATAGGCTAACTCAATTGGCAAAAGAGGTTCAAAAAGCCAATGAGGAGAATAATGCTTTCAAAAGCAAAATTAGCCAAATGGAAAAAGAGGTTCAAAGGCTCACTGAAGAAAATAGTTCTCTCAAAATTAGAATGGAACAGATGGAGGCTAATGACTTCCTGAGAAACCAAGAAATCACAAAACAACACCAAAAGAATGAAAAAATGGAAGAGAATGTGAAATATCTCATTGGAAAAACGACTGACCTGGAAAGACAATTTAAAAATTATGGGACTACCTGAAAGCCATGATCAAAAAAAGAGCCTAGACATCATCTTCCATGAAATTATCAAGGAAAACTGCCCTGAGATTCTAGAGCCAGAGGGCAAAATAAGTATTGAAGGAATCCATCGATCACCGCCTGAAAGAGATCCAAAAAGAGAACATTGTGGCCAAATTCCAGAACTCCCAGGTCAAGGAGAAAATCTTGCAAGCAGTTAGAAAGAAACAATTCCAGTATTGTGGAAATAAAATCAGGATAACTCAAGATCTAGCAGCTTCTACATTAAGGGATCGAAGGGCATGGAATAGGATATTCCAGAAGTCAAAGGAACTAGGACTCAAACCAAGAATCACGTACCCAGCAAAACTGAGTATAATACTTCAGGGGAAAATATGGTCTTTCAATGAAACAGAGGACTTTCAAGCATTCTTGATGAAAAGACCAGAGCTGAAAAGAAAATTTGACTTTCAAACACAAGAATGAGAAGAAGCATGAAAAAGTAAACAGCAAAGAGAAGTCATAAGGGACTTACCAAAGTTGAACTGTTTACATTCCTACATGGAAAGACAATATTTGTAACTTTTAAAACTTTTCAGTATCTGGGTAGTTAGTGGGACCACACACAGACATACACACACACACACACACACACACACACGAACGCACACACACATGTACATGCATGCACGCACACACACATACACACATGCATGCATGCACAGAGACAGAGAGCACAGAGTGAATTGAATAGAATGGGACCATATCTAAAAAGAAATTAAGGTAAATGGTGAGAGAGAAATGTAGTGGGAGGAGAGAGGGTGAAATGGAATGCGGTAAATTATATGTCATTCAAGAGGCAAGCAGGAGACTTTTTAGTGGAGGGGAAAAGAGGAGAGCTGAGAAAAAAACATGAAGTTTACCCTCATCACATTCGACTAAAGGAAGGAATAAAATGCACACTCATTTTGGTATGAAAACCTATCTTATAATACAGGAAAGTGGGGGAGAAGGAGATAAGCAGGGTGGGGGGGATGATGGAAGGGAGGGCAATGGGAGGAGGGAGCAATTTGAAGTCAACACTCTTGGGGAGGGACAGGATCAAAAGACAGACTAGAAACAATGGAGGGCAGGATAGGATGGAGGGAAATACAATTAGTTTTACACAACATGACTGTTATCGAAGTCATTTGCAAAACTACACTGATATGGCTTATATTGAATTGCTGCCTTCCCAAAAGCATTGGGTGGGGAGGGAGGGATGGGGAGAATTTGGAACTCAAAGTTTTAGGAACAACTGTCGAGTATTATTGTTGTTGCTACTAGGAAACCAGAAGTACAGTTAATGGGGAATAGAAAGTCATCTGGCCCTACAGGACGAAAGAGAAGATGGAGACAAGAGAAAGGAGGGAGGATTGAAGAGAGGGCAGATTGGTGATAGGGAAGAGTAGAATGCTCGGTTTATTGGGGTGGGGGGAGAGGACAAATGGGGAGAAAATTTGGAACCCAAAATTTTGTGAAAATGAATGGAAAAAGTTAAATAAATAAATTAATAAAAAAAATAAAAATGAGAAGTCATAAAGAAAAAGCAGCCCCCAGATAACATAGTTTTCATATCTCCTATATCACACTATTGACTCATGGTGAGCTTATATCACAAATACCCTTGAATCTTGTAATTGGGAAACTGACATTTAGAGACTTTAATCATAAGACTTTAATTTTCATCTTAACAGATTTGATTCAGTGATTTACCATTTGAAGAATTTTTTGATGCTGACTAGTCATGATCTGTTATTCATTGTATTAGTTGTTTTCCCCAGATGTGTGTCACCCACAGATTTCTGAACATGCTAAGCAGTATAGTGCCAAGTACAGAAGCCTTGCTTCTCCTCTTGAGAACTCTTTCCAAGTAGCTTTGAAACTATCAGATACTAAACTATGGGTCTAGCCATTAAATCAGTTTCCAATAAACCCAACTTTACATAATGTGTAGCCCACATTTATTCATCCCTTCCACATGAATAGCTTGAGAGACATCATCAAATGCTTTGGTAAAATGTACCTTACATTCTGTCTGTCACATTGTTCTGATCTACGATATTTTCCCTATAAAAAGAAAATGGAGATGGTCTGGAATGATTTATAATTAATGAAGCCACAAGCAATATTTTTCATCCTTCATTGCCACTGACCTTTATGGTATGCAGTCTATATTCTTTTCCCTTTCTGAAAATCATCTACAATTTTTATGAAAATTGTCTGCCAATTTTATTTTTTATGTTTATCACTCTCTAATTTGCCAGTATACTTACAGTACCAAGATAAAATAGATGACTTTGGTGCTATAAAATTATTGAGTTTTTTCATAGACAAATCTAATGTACTAACATATAGAAGAGAAACAGATTAAAAAACAGTTTTAGCAGCAGTAGAGCAGAATCCCATTTTTCAGATATGACATCAGCACATTTGCATTTTTTTATCTGCAACATTTTGCCCTGTTTTCTAGTAGAATGGAATATTAATAAGTAGACCAAAGATTAAGCTCTACTGAAAATTAACTGACAGGCATTTAGAATGTGTTATGTCACTGTGTTTACTAAATTTTTTAGAAATCCCTCCCCCAAAGCAGTTGATTTGGTAGAATAAAAACTCTCCTTTACAATCTTTTTTATAACCAGGTTTCTCTTAGTGTAGATCAAAAATAATTTAAGATTCTTTGGAAGATATAAACAAGGGGTAGAAAATTTCACAGAAGCCTAAATCAACTATTCACATTAGATTAAATTCCAAAGTTTTCCTACAACCAAGGACAATGAAGCTCAGATTAGAAGGGAAACATACTTGCAGAAAACATTTGCAACATTTCTCTGATAAAGGGTCCAACATATATAAGGACCAGATTAAGATGAAGAATTTTTCTGTGGCTGTTTGATGTATATATGCAAATGCTGTAAGATTTTAGTGAAAGACCAGATGATTCTGGATAGAGTGAAATGTAAGGGCTTCAGAGTGACCATGTACAAGTTGGTGTTAGTGTCAATACCAGCCAGAGAAGGGTTCTGAAAAGACCACTGGATGTATAGTCAGAGAACCTGCGCCAAAATCTTGGCTCTTCTACGGACTAATCATGTGAAAGGCTCCAAATTCTCTGGACCTGGGTTTCCTCATCTAATAAATATATGGATTGTGTTATCTGTTCTCTAAAATTGTCTTCCAATACAGGATCCTGTGAGGAGAATACAGGTTCTGAATAGGAAAAGAAATGCGAGGGAAGGTGGCCTAGCTCTACTAGATCTCAAACTACATTATGAAGAGCAGTTACCAAAACACTTGGTACTGGCTAAGAAACAGAAGGGTAGACAAGTGGAATATGCTAGGTACTCAAGACACAGTAGGCAATGAATATAGCAACCTACATTTAGCACTTATTGTGTCATTCCATAAAGCTATTTACTGTCTTCCTCAGTTTCCTCAATGGTACAATCAATTTAATAATTGCACCAATCTCCCAGGGCATTACGAAAATAGAATGGGAGAATACAAAGTTGTTTGCAAAATGTCAAGAATGATATGTGTTAACTATAAGAGAACAGCGTGATTATCTGGAATTGGTTTTGACTTTATCTCAGCTAGATTATATACAGCAGGAAGATGGGGGCCCCTAGTGGCATCGGCTAAATCTGGACAAAAGATTCACCATGCAAGTAACAATTAAATGAGAAGGATTAACATCTAGCCCTTCTGCAAACTGCATGGAAGACCTGGGCACCAAGAAGACCAGTGACACCTTTAATCTTTTCCTGTCTTTCTTACTGTCAATCTCAGACTCATGTTATTTGTCATGAAAAGAAAACAAAAATTTAAAGAAGACACAAAAAGTGATTTCAGAGAGCTGAGCAGGAGAGAAAACAACAAAAGCTCCATCACTCTTCACAGGTTAGGTTCAATGTCAAGGATTCTCAATGTAAGGTTTTAGCATTTGGAGTTGGGCGATGGGGAGAGGAGTTAAATGGTGACACAGAGGAACCAATAAAAGAATGAGTGCTCCAATCCTTGAAATTAGCTCATGGGATGAAAAATGGTGGCCCTGAAACAGTCTATTTAGGGATCATAAAGCTGTATGTTAGGAAAGTTAAAACACAAGGACTCTTTAGTATTGAGAATTGATTTTCATCAAAGATTTTTCTAATGAAAATGACTGATTCTTGACTGGGAAATAAATAGCCCAGTTCTGCTAGATAAAGTTAATATATGCCAGGAGTTTGCTTGCTTACACTAAGAAAGACTTTTGTTGAAACTTTTTCAGTCTCTGTATATTCTCAAATGAGAAAGTCATAGCACAGAGTAGTGAACAGCTATTCCCTTGAAAGACAGAGCTAAAAGTAGTGTTACTTTGTGCAAAACTCCTCTGAAAACAATCAGTCTTACCTAATGCTTCAGTAAAAATCTTGTCTCATACTTTGTCTAATGACTGGAACCCAAAATCAAAGAGAAAGGAAAGCATCATATTCTTCACCCTCTCCATAAAAGTCATCTTGTGTGCTAGTCTTCCTGAGGGAACAGGTACATAGGAAAGTGGAAGTGGAAGTTTTGCACAATATTTCTCCAAATTGTTCCCCAGCTGAACCAGAGACTGTGCACAAAAGGAAGTTCAAGCTTCTCAGCTATCAGACTCCCACAAGGAAGCAGAGCATCTGAGGTCATCATGATTTGATAATCATAGCCAGTTTCTTGGAGCTTCTGCATGAGTTTCTGCTTGAAGACTGCACTTTCACAAAATGATTTCTAAAGCTGATTAACAGAGCTTTTTTGTTCATGAAATTTTATCATTGCTATCCAGTATGGAATATTTTGTATCACATAAATCAAATCCTTCATAGTAGTTGCGAGACTGCAACCTATAATCAGAAAGGTTCTCTAAAGAAGAATAGAGTTAAATATCTTATCAGGCAAACAGCAAGAAAAGATTAGAAAATGGGTTGATCATGAAACAAAAATGAAGGATGATAAGTAGAAGCTGGCAGGCTTCCCCTACTGAAGTACATCAGCAGCTTTGGTTGATTAGACTAGATGGCCTTTGAGGTCTCTTCCAGTCTTAGATCTATGATCTTATGAATTTATAGAGTTGCCTGAGGACTTTCATTGAAAGATTAAGTGTTTTGCCCAAGGTAACACCGCAAGTGTTTCAGAGGCAAAATTAGGTCCTCAGTTGTTGGTAAAATAGATAAGAGTAAGAAAGGCCCGAGGCTTCTGCACCCTATCTCAAACCCCTAAGGCCTAGTGTACCACATCACAACTCATCTACCTTCAGCATTTGCTCATGCAGCATTTACCTAACTGAGGTACTTGTCAAATAAATGAGTAAATTACTTTGGGCCTACTCATTATGGAAAAATAGCTTTAAAAACTGGTAAGCTGTGGCTAAGCAATGTAATGAGACATCCAGAGTGGGTGTGGGATTAGTGAACACACAGGATAACCAAAGCAGTGACTTTCTTTGACTATTAGATCCAGCTGACTGGCTAACGGTCCCATTTCCTCTTCATTTTGTGGAGTAGAGAAACAGCAGATGCAGTTTATTCACATTCCCATGGTGCAAATCACATATATCTGATAGCAATCCCAGACTTCATTTCTCATTAATGTTACAAAAACTTGATTGCCTACTTAATACAGTTTTCCAAAATAAAAATCACACCCTTTGTCCCACTTCTCTACATTTTTTAGAATATGAAGTTATTTACACTTAATAATTTACAAATCAAGAGAGTTGTGTTTTTCTCACAATTTTCACCAGCATTACTTACAAAAACAGTTTTTGCAATGTTAACGTACATTTGAAACAAATTGCTGAAATACTAAAGTGATTACATTTATGGCTATGGATATAAAAGCCCTGATGAAAGTGTCTTACAAGATGAAAAATTAGTTTTTGAAATTTTAGACACATTGTCTTGTCAGGTATAGTGGGGGATGGAGGGAGGGGGAGACAGTTGCCTAGGTTTAATTTGAACATCCTAAAGTGACTTTAAATAGCTCATTAGGTAACCATACTTAAGATAATGGGCTTACTCCAAAGAAACAGTCCTTGCAGGCAAAAGCCCAATCTGTAATGCGCTTGGTTTAAGATGTCATCAGCTTGGAGCCCAAGTTAAAGTCTCACAAAAGGAAAACAACCAAACAAATAAATTTGGTGCTTTTACTGAGAGAGCACCCAGCTTTTTCAGTTCCCCTACTTAACAAGCTAAACTTAGAAAACCTCACATAAAGGGAAACAGAGGCAAATGGAACAGAGCTTAAGTGCCTCAGAAAGCAAGAAGTTCAGAAAGAAAATGACAGACAAGAACACACAGTTTACTCTCATAATGGTTTTAGATGTGATATGGAGATCTGTTAAATGGAACTCTCAAAAGCTCTCTTTGGCAGAACACTACACCTCTTGACAGAAGTCTAGGGCTTTTTTTTTTTTTTTTTTTTTACCAGAACTCTCTTGAAAGAGATTTTGGACGAAGCTTGCTTGACAAGACTTATATGGTACAAGCCCCCATTCCACAGAGCATCCAAACCTCCCAGGGAAACTTTCTAAAATTTTGTGCACACAATAGTAATCTATATATCTCAGCCCCTGTGCTGAGGAGACCATCCCTTACTGTAGGTAGTAAAAATTGAGAAAGGCTGTAGTTCAAACATGTAGAACAGATATATGGACACATATATATGCTTACCCAGAGAAAATCAAAAGTTAGTAGTTTTAGGTTGTGTAGAATCAAAATCTCAACTTAGAGTTCCTCAGGAAAGGTCTTTTGAAGAAATCTCACCATGAGATCTTGCACGAGAGGCTATTTCCTGGGAGACCTTAAGGCAGACTTATCTTTTTTCCTTTAATGTCCCATTCTCTGGCAGCCATAGCTGTGATAATTAAAAAGTTTGAAAGACATAGTTTCTGAGTAATTTAATCACTTTATATATATATGTCAGGTAATTAATAAAAGGATTATCATTTAACTATCTCCAATCAATCATTGCAGAGGACTCATAGCTCACATAATCCTCAAAACAGTAGGTGATCCATCAAACGATAATCAAATCTAATGAGACTGGACATGGATTATGTCAAAATGAAGGTCTGAGTATCTCTTGGATAGGGAAAGTATCTCTATAGCATACCACCGATAGTTTCAGGCTATCAGTTCAAAGAATTCCATCTTTCACCTCAAGTCTGAGAAGAACACAATAGCTTCCACTAGGTGGGGTCTTGAAGAGAAAGTGAGTCCATTATCATCAGCAGTATCCAAATTTAAAGTCAGGACTTTGTAAGGGGAGGGGCCCCTCCCCCAAGATCTTGGCTATTAATAATAATTTCTCTAGATTTTTACACATTGCTCTTTCCTGGTTCTCCTATCTATTTCCTTTTTAGTTCCCTTTCCTGGATCTTCATCCAGGTCATCATGCCTGCTATATGTGGGTATCCTCCAAAGCTCTATCCTGAGTACTCTTCTCCCATTCTTCTATTTGACTTGATGGTTTCCTGAAGTCCCATGGATTTAATTGTCACCTCTAAGAAACTATGTTTAAGATCTATTTATTCAGGCCTAACCTCACTCCTGACTTCCAATCTTACATTGCCAGACACCATTTAGATACCTTGAACTGTTCATTCTCCCATTGAACAGCTCTCCCTCAAAACCCTCCTTTCTTCCTCATAGGACACCACCATCCTCTCCCTGTCATTCAGGCTCACAACATAGGTGGCATCCTTGATTCTTCACCCTCTCAGTCCCATTTCCAGTCTGTTGCCAAGTACTGTGAATCCTGCCTTTTGAGACATCTCTTATATATGATGCTTTTTTTTTGTCCTCTGAAACACACACCACTTTGGGGCAGATCCCCTCACCCCTCATATGTAGACTGTTGCCTGTTGGTTGGTCTCCCTGCCTCAAGTCTCTCCCTACTCCAGTCCATACTCCAGTTCTGTACACAGTTGTCAAATTGATCTTAAAACACATCACCTCCCTATTCAGTTAAACTTTAGTAACTCCCTAGTTCAGCATCATACATATGCTGTTTGACTCTCAAAACTCCTCATCTACCCTTCCTACCCTTCCAATTGTCTCTACATATTCTGATATATAAGAATTGCTGTTCTTCCCAGAAAACATTCCACCTCTGGGCTCTGAGCATTTTTACTGGCTATTTCCCATGCCCAAATTCTCTCTCTCCTCATTGCTACCTCCCAGTTTTCTTCATCTCAGCTAATATCCCACTTTCAGCAAGAAGCCTTTTCTAATCTTCCTTAATCTAATGGCATCCTTCTAAAATAATCTCCAATTTATCCTTCCTGTACATAGGTGTTTACAAGTTCTCTCTCCTATTGGATGGTAAGTTCCTTAAGAGCAAATATTTTTCCCCCTGCTTTATTTTTTGAATTCTTTGTTGGCCCAGTATTTATTAGTGTCAGGAACACAGCAGGTATTTAATTAAATGCTTGTTGACTTGTACCAGTTTCCCTCTACACTGTCATCTACTCAGATCCTTTACTCCCCTGTCATATCACTGATCTTACCTTGCCAAACCCCAATCTTGGATTAATCTCACCTGCCTCCATATGCTACTACAAAGAACTGGGAAAAATCATTAGACCACTTTGAGTGGGTCCACCTACAAAATTGTTACATAATCTCACCTGGGCCCTCACTTCCGCAAGGAAATTCTTTTATATCTCTTTAATTGATTGCTGCCTCATTAAGCACAAAGGAGAATCCCTATCTTCTCTTTCAGCACACTCCATTCCACCCTCTCATCTGAATGAAAAAGTAGAGATCCCCTCTTCTTATCCTGTCCCACTCTTACTTATGTCTCTTCTTATCAATCCATCTGTTTAAGTGCCTTTTACGGGCCAGGCATTTGCGCTAAGATCTTTACAAATATAATCTCATTTGATCCTCACACAACTCTCAGGGATAAATGTTATCTTCATTTTTCAGTTGAGAAAACTGAGTTTAAATGATTTACCCAGGATCACAGAGCAAGGGTCTAAAGTCAAATTTGAACTCAGGTCTTCTTGACTCCAGGCCCAGAACTCTAGCTCTCCCAGTCCACCTGCCCTTAGTGCCTGAGGCAGGACTTGAACAAGTCTTCCTAACTCCAGGCCCAGCACCATATCTGCTATACAACATTGCTACTGCATGGAAGGAAGGTCAGCTTGGGAGGGCATATTAAAATATGAGAAAGGATGAAGCAGGCCTAAACTATAATGACTACAAAAGATGCTCAGATAAAGAGGGATAAAACTGGACATAAGATTGGATTGGGAGAAGTCATGGATAAGTAGGAAATGCTGGAGAGTGGAAATGATGATGAATGTGAAATCACTTCAGACTTATTGAAATCCTGCCTCCTACACTTATTAATATGTGACTTAAGTATGTGATTTAAAATGGAGTTAATAGTACCTCAGTGTTGTGGAGGCAAAAGACCTGCAAATATAAAGAATCAAATAAACACTAGCTGTCATTATAATCTACAGAAATTGAAGCAAAGGTAGGGTTTAGTGGCGGTGGTGAGAAGGTATTGAGTTGTTTTGGATGAGGGACCCTCATACCTATCACATTGGCAAAGACGAGAAGTAAATAACACATTTTTTCTAAGGGCTAAGGGAATTCTGACACATTGACGAACTGCTGATGTAGCTGTGAAATTGGTCATTATGGAAAGCAACTCAAAATTATGCCCTTTTATTAAACTGCTAAGCCCCAAAATGATCAGAGAAAAAAGAATTCATGTACAAAAATATAAGTGCCCAGTCCATCTAATGGGCAATACCTAATTAATGCCACATAAAACATAATTTTGGTATTAGAAACATCTAAAAATAGGACTCCAGAGGAAACTGGGAAGATCTGTATGAACTAATACAGAGTAAATAGAATTAGAACAAATTATATAATATATTATATATTATATAATATAATATATATTATATAATATATTATATAATATATATTATATATTATATAATATAATATATTATATAATAACAAGATTTGGATAAACCATGAGTTAAGAACACGTAATGGAAAGAAAGCATTTATATAGTGTCCATGTGTCAGGCTCTGTTCACTCACTGGATCATAATGCATACATGTTTGGAGTATGCATGCTTAATTGTTTTATTGTAAAATGGGGATGGAGGGGTATAGAGAAATAATGCTTACAATTTTTTAACGTTTGAGGGGACCAGTAAGTCCATCAAAGTGGCCATATCTAGCAGTCAGAAATACTGGAGTAAAGCTGTGGGAAAAAGCTGAGAGATACAGATTTGGTAGTTATCTGCATAAAGGTGATAATTAAGTCCATAAAAACGGATGAAATCACAAAGAGAAAGCACCCAAAGAAGGCAGTCAGAAACAAAACATTGAGGAATCATATTGCACACATATTAAGGAGTCAGCAAGAGCATAAAATTAGGGTCAGGGAGGTAGGAGAATGGAAGCCAGGAAAAGTGAGGCTATCTAGAAAAAGCCAAGGAAATAAAAATGTCACTGGACTGAGTAAAGAGGTAGGTTACTAACATTGGAAAGAGATGTTACGAGTGGGAAAGGTTACTGTCATAAGAAATTTGAAAGCATGGAGGTGAGAATGTGAGTTTGGGCTATATTAAACATTTGAGAGTGAAGGAGAGAAATAGGAAAATTACTTGATAATGTAGCACATTCAAACAAAGATTTTTGACCTCAAATAAACTCAGCATGTTTAGCTTCAAGACAATTTCATAGAAGTGGGTTCTGGAGAAGATAAAATGGGGAACAAGATCAAGAACTTAAGATCTCCAATATTTTGATACTGCTCTGGTCCAGTAAGGGCTACCTAGTTGACTACACAGGGAACTATATCAAACTAACATTTTTTTTCTTTTCTCCTTGTGTTTACTCATAGCTCACAACAGAATCATTTCCACTTCAGTTTCTCACATAAATGCTTCTATCCTTCCACCTCTCCTGTCTTTCAACCTCTGCTAAGGAAAACCTATTCCTTTTTTTTAAGCCAAAGTGACCCTGAGCATAACTAAAGAATATGTAATGTCAAAGAAATAGGAAGCTCTCACTCCTTGGTTTCCTTTTTTTAAGATATGATCCCATCCTATTCAATTTACCCTGTGCTCTGTGTGTGTGTGTGTGTGTGTGTGTGTGTGTGTGTGTGTGTATGTGTGTGTGTGTGTGTGTGTAATCCCACCAACTACTCAGATACTGAAAAAAATTTCAAGAATTACAAATATTGTCTTTCCATGTAGGAATGTAAACAGTTCAACTTTAGGAAGACCCTTATGATTTCTCTTTGCTATTTATCTTTTCACGCTTCCCTTGATTCTTGTGTTTGAAAGCCAAATTTTCTAGCCAGCTCTGGTCTTTTCATCAAGAATGCTTACAAGTCCTCTATTTCATTGAAAGACCATTTTTCCCTGAAGTATTATACTCAGTTTTGCTGGGTAGGTGATTCTTGGTTTTAGTCCTAGTTCCTTTGACTTCTGGAATATCATATTCCATGCCCTTCAATCCCTTATTGCAGAAGCTGCTAGATCTTGTGTTATTCTGATTTTATTTCCACAATACTGGAATTGTTTCTTTCTAGCTGCTTGCAATATTTTCTCCTTGACCTGGGAATTCTGGAATTTGGCCACAATGTTCCTAGGAGTTTCTTTTTTTGGATCTCTGTCAGGCAGTGATCAGTGGATTCTTTCAATATTTATTTTGCCCCTGGTTCTAGAATATCAGGGCAATTTTCCTTGATAATTTCATGAAAGAGGCTCTTTTTTTGGTCATGACTTTCAGGTAGTCCCATAATTTTTAAGTTGTCTCTCCTCCATCTATTTTCCAGGTCAGTTGTTTTTCCAATGAGATATTTCACATTCTCTTCCATTTTTTCATTCTTTTGGTTTTCTTTGGTGATTTCTTGGTTTCTCATAAAGTCATTAGTCTCCATCTGTTCCATTCTAATTTTGAGAGAACTATTTTCTTCAGTGAGCTTTTGAACCTCCTTTTCCATTTGGATAATTTTGTTTTTTAAAGTATTCTTCTCCTCATTGGCTTTTTGAACCTCTTTTGCCAGTTGAGTTAGCCTATTTTTACAGGTGTTATTTTCTTCAGCTTTTTTGGGGGTTTCCTTTAGCATGGTGTTGACCTGCTTTTCATGATTTTCTTGCATCTCTCTCATTTCTCTTCCTAATTTTTCCTCCACTTCTATTACTTGATTTTCAAAATCCTTTGAGCTCTTCCAATGGCCTAAGACCACTGAATATATATTTTGGATGTTTGGGATACAGAAG
Organism: Bettongia penicillata ogilbyi; assembly: GCA_023548195.1. NCBI lineage: Eukaryota > Metazoa > Chordata > Mammalia > Diprotodontia > Potoroidae > Bettongia > Bettongia penicillata. The sequence goes on along the minus strand of JAJHZJ010000470.1, from coordinate 15,043,113 downwards.
CCTTGACTTTTATGTCTTTCCTTGATGGTAAGCATTGTTCTTCCTCATCTATATTTTCATCTAGTTTAGGTGCACTCAGGAGTATTATGGACCACATATGGTATGCTGAAGTGTGAATATGGTATAATAGAGTAATTCATGCTTATGGGTTGTTAACAGGCAACCACTTGGTATACTAAAAAAGAAATGAACATGCAGGCGGAACCCAAATAGTTCATAATCCATACAGAAGTTTCATTTTTATAACAAAAGGACAAAGGAAGAAGGAAATACCAGAAATTTCCATCTAAAGGAATGTGGCATGGGAGGGGGGAAAGGTGCTATATAGGTGGGAAAAGGACAAAACCCCTCCCCTTGGGAAAGAGCAAGGTGATGGCAAAGGCCAAATTTGTTTCCCTTGGGAACTGATAGACTATGAAGATAGGATGGTCTGCTTATTATACAAAGGTCCCAGTTGCACAAAATTTTCTCAGTCTAGTGCAAACTGACTGACACCTGTCCTGTCTCATAAGAACACATAGGGAATCCAGTTTGGGATGCAAACAATGAATTGTGTTGGATTGTGGGGAGATGGGAGCATGGGATTTGTCCTTGACATATTCAGGATTTCCTGCATGTTGAGTCCAGTGTTTCTGGAAAATATGACAACCTAGAAAGATAAGTTCAAGAGACCCCTTACCAGTTTTTGACAAGTTATATGCCTTGTCTGGCATCAATGTGACAGATTTATGACACAGGGCTTCTGTCATAATCATCCAGCCTTTAGAGGGTAGTTACAAAATGGTCCTGCTTATTCTCGCAGTTAGAAAGCACAGTTCAACAATGACTCCCATCCCTGATCTAAGAAAGATCCTTCTTTTCCATGTGACTCACATAGTGGTCATTTTTTGGTGGCACAGTTTATCTACTCATTTGATTTTCGTTTTACACCAAAGCTTCATCAGAGCCATGACTGTCACATACACACAAATCCACAATAAATAACTGATACATTGTCCTCTATCTGGCCTTGCTGAAAGTGTGAAAAATGAAGTCTGGGATTGCTATCAGATATATGTGATTTGCACTATGGGAATATGAATTAACTACATCTGCTGTGTCTCTACTACACAAAATGAAGGGGAAATGGGACCATTAGCCAGTCAGTTGGATCTAATAGTCAAAGAAAGTCACTGCTTTGGTTATCCTGTGTGTTCACTAATCCCACACCCACTCTGGATGTCTCATTACATTGCTTAGCCACAGCTTACCAGTTTTTAAAGCTACTTTTCCATAATGAGTAGGCCCAAAGTAATTTACTCATTTATTTGACAAGTACCTCAGTTAGGTAAATGCTGCATGAGCAAATGCTGAAGGAAGATGAGATATGATGAGGTACACTAGGCCTTAGGAGTTTGAGATGGGGTGCAGAAGCCTCAGACCACCACCAGCCTTTCTTACTCTTCTCTATTTTACCAGCAACTGAGGACCTAACTCTGCCTCTGAAACACTTGCTGTGTTACTCTGGACAAGACACTTAACCTTTCAGTGAAAGGCCTCAGGCAACTCTATAAATTCATAAGATCATAGATCTAGGGCTGAAACAGATCTCAAAGGCCATCCAGTCTAGTCACCCCAAACCTTCTGATGTACTTCGGTAGAGGAAGCCTGTCAGCTTCCACTCATCATCCTTCATTCTTGTTTCATGACCAACCCATGTTCTAATCTTTTCATGCTGTTTCCCTGATAATGTATTTACCTCCGTTCTTCTTTGGAGTACCTTTCTGGTTACAGGTTGCAGTCTCTCCACATCTACCATGAGTGTGTCCTTTAAGATACTTATCTTAACTTTTTTGGAAGCAGTTGAATTCTGGATTTCTCTGCCATGCAGTAAACTGGTAGAATGTTAATCCTGAAAAAACTGACCAGGGTTCTCATGGGAAGATTTTAGTCAATATAGTAGTTCTACAATTTCTCTAAAGCCATCTAGACTTTTCTCTTTTGCCTATTAATCCAAGGCCAACTCATTGTTCATCTGTACTCTGTTGGTGCAGTGGAAAGAATGAATCCAGCCTCAGCCACTTATTAGCTGTGTGACTTTAGGCAAGTCATGTAACACTTTGCCTCAGTTTCCTCATCTGTAAAATGAACTGGAAAACTCAGTGGAAAACCATTCTCATATCTTTGACAAGAAAACTTCAGACAGAGTTATGAGAGTTGGATGTAACTGAAAGGACTGAAAAATTCTGTCCCAAATATACACACTAATGGACTAGATTTCAAATACAAGTTGAAATCTAGGTAGTAGACATCGTTCATCCATTTGAAGTTTCCTGTATGTTTAGATTGTCCCAAATCTGTTAAGTCATTACAACTTTCTCCCAGAGGGCTCTGCAATATCCTAGGACTTAATTGAATCACGAAAATACCAATTCCTCTAATTTGGAAACTATACTGGGACTTTTCAACAGTGGAATGAATTTGAGGAGCAAAATCTCCCTAGTTTTTGTAATTTAATTGATTTTCATTATTAGAGGATGATTGAAGAAGCTATTTTCAATGTTAAATCTGTTTAAAATTTTTTTCAATGAATGTTTTTTCTCTTTTTCCCACTCCTAACCTAATGAAAGAAAAAGATAAAGTAATTTTAACAAATATACAAAATCAAGTAAAACAAATTTCCACCCTGGCCATGTCCAAAAATATACTCTGCATCTTGAGTCCATTGCCTCTCTGGCAGGAGGAGGGTTGCACACTTCATTTGTCCTCTGAATTATGGTTGGCTATATTAGTGATCATCATTATTAAGGTTTTCAAAGTTGTTTGTCTTTATAACGCTGTTGCTTTTGTCATAAAATTGTTCCCCTGATTTGGCTCATTTTATTCTCCATCATTTCTTAGATGCAGGTTTCTATGAAACTCTCCCTTTGATCACTTCTTAAGGGATAATATTCCCCTGTCACATTTATATACTGTGATTTATATACTGTGATTTGTTCCCAAATGATGGGAACCCTCTCACTTGCCTGTTCTTTGTCACTATAAAGAAAGCTGCTCTAAAAAGTTCTGTAGATAGGAATCTTTTTTTCCTTCCTCATAGTGGCTTCACTGAATTTTCAAGCATATGCACAGTTTTGTGACTTTAGGGGCATGCTGATGCTTTCCAACATGATGAGACCAACTAACCACTCCTGCCTCTTTTCCCATAGACCTTCCAATGTTTTAACTTTCATTTCTGGTCTTCTTATGTGAGTCTGATGCATATCAAGTGGAACCTCAGGTTTGATTATATTTGAATTTCTCTTATTGTTAGTATTTTGGATTTATTTTTATAAGATTGCATTTGGAGGGGGTGGAGTCAAGATGGGGGGGTGGAGTCAAGATGGCGGAGTAGAAAGACTCACGTATGCTAGCTCCGAACCCACAGCCCATACATTTAATGTAAGAAGAGCTCCCCACAAGTTCTGGATCACTGCAGGGTGTGCAGAAACACAGTGGAAGAGATTTCAGTTCCAGAGAGCCCTGGAGAGCCGTCCCCAGAGTCCGTTGTGCCCTGGAAAGTGGAATCCACCCCAGCGCTGCCCTGGCCGTGGCCCCAGAGGAGCAGATCCGAGCAGGCTTCAGGGACGGAATCTCCGGCAGCCCGGAAAGTCCCTCCGCCCACAGACGCTACAGGTCAGTGAGAGAGACGTCTGGGCTGGCCAAGAGGGGTGTGGGGTGTCTCTGTGACTCGGACCCCATTGGGAGGAAGTGGCGGAGGCAGGGGCAGGGGCAGGAAGCAGCGGAGGCAGCAGCATCAGCCCGGGACTCCCCGGGCAGGCAGGATCTTCATTACTGAAGGTCTCTGCATAAAGCCCCTGAGGGAACTGAGCCTGGGAGGTGGCCCTACCCCCACTTGAGCACCAGAACTTAAGCTCACATTGAATAGCAGCCGTGCCTGCTGTGGAAAGCCCATTTGAATCTCAGACCCCAAGCACAGGCTGGGAGTATCTAGGCAGGGGTGGACAGGAATCTCAGAAGTCAAGTAACTGGCTGGGAAAATGCCTAGAAAAGGGAAGAAAAATAAGACTATAGAGAGCTTCTTTGAGCAGGTGCAAATGTTCCCACCTTTCAATTCTGATGAAGAGGAAATATTCTTACCATCAGGGAAAGATGTAGAGGGCGGGGCCTCAGTACCCCAGACATCCCAGGGGGATGTCAGGTGGGCTCAGACCTTGGAAGAGCTCAAAAAGGATTTTGAAAAGCAAGTTAGACAGCTGGAGGAAAAACTGGGAAGAGAAATGAGAGAGATGCAAGAAAAGTATGAAAAACGGGGCAATACCTTGGTAAAGGAGACCCAAAAAAATGTTGAAGAAAATAACACCTTGAAAAATAGGCTCACTCAATTGACAAAAGAGGTTCAAAAAGCCAATGAGGAGAAGAATGCTTTCAAAACAAAATTAGCCAAATGGAAAAAGAGGTTCAAAAGCTCACTGAAGATAATAGTTCTCTCAAGATTAGAATGGAACAGATGGAGGCTAATGACTTTCTTTGAAACTAAGAAATCACAAAACAAAACCAAAAGAATGAAAAAATGGAAGAGAATGTGAAATATCTCATTGGAAAAACAACTGACCTGGAAAATAGATCCAGGAGAGACAATTTAAAAATTATGGGACTGCCTGAAAGCCATGATCAAAAAAAGAGCCTAGACATCATCTTCCATGAAATTATCGAAGAAAACTGCCCTGAGATTCTAGAACCAGAGGGCAAAATAAGTATTGAAAGAATCCATCGATCACCGCCTGAAAGAGATCCAAAAAGAGAAACTCCTAGGAACACTGTGGCCAAATTCCAGGACTCCCAGGTCAAGGAGAAAATCTTACAAGCAGCTAGAAAGAAACAATTCCAGTATTGTGGAAATAAAATCAGGATAACTCAAGATCTAGCAGCTTCTACATTAAGGGATCGAAGGGCGTGGAATAGGATATTCCAGAAGTCAAAGGAACTAGGACTCAAACCAAGAATCACCTACCCAGAAAAACTGAGTATAATACTTCAGGGGAAAATATGGTCTTTCAATGAAACAGAGGACTTTCAAGCATTCTTGATGAAAAGACCAGAGCTGAAAAGAAAATTTGACTTTCAAACGCAAGAATGAGAAGAAGCATGAAAAAGTAAACAGCAAAGAGAAGTCAGAAGGGACTTACCAAAAGTGAACTGTTTACATTCCTACATAGAAAGACAATATTTGTAGCTCTTAAAACTTTTCAGTATCTGGGCTGGTGGGACCACACACACACATGTACACGCACGCATGCATGCACACACACATACACACATGCACGCACATACAGAGACAGAGAGCACAGAGTGAATTGAATAGGATGGGACCATATCTTAAAAGAAATTAAGGTAAATGGTGAGAGAGAAAGGTAAGGGGAGGAAAGAGGGTGAAATGGAATGGGTAAATTATATGTCATTTAAGAGGGAAGAAGGAGACTTTTTAGTGGAGGGAAAAAGAGGAGAGCTGAGAAAAAAACCAAGAAGTTTACCCTTATCACATTTGACTAAAGGAAGGAATAAAATGCACACTCATTTTGGTATGAAACCCTATCTTACAATACAGGAAAGTGGGGGAGAAGGAGATAAGCAAGGGGGGGATGATGGAAGGGAGGGCAAAGGGAGGAGGGAGCAATTTGAAGTCAACACTTGGGGAGGGACAGGATCAAAAGACAGAATAGAAACAATGAGGACAGGATAGGATGGAGAGTAATTCAGTTAGTCTTACACAGCACGGCTATTATGGAAGTCATTTGCAAAACTACACAGATAGGGCCTATATTGAATTGCCTGCCTTCCCAAAGGGAATGGGTGGGGAGGGAGGGATGAGGAGAATTTGGAACTCAAAGTTTTAGGAACAACTGTTTAGTATTGTTGTTGCTACTAAGAAATAAGACATACAGTTAATGAGGAATAGAAAGTCATCTGGCCCTACAGGACAAAAGAGAAGATGGGGACAAGAGAAGGGAGGGATGATAGAAGAGAGGGCAGATTGGAGATAGGGAAAATTAGATTTCTCAGTGTATTGGGATGAGGGGAGGGGATAAAAGGGGAGAAAATTTGGAACCCAAAATTTTGTGAAAATGAATGTAAAAGTTAAATAAAGTTTTTATCAAAAAAAAAAAGATTGCATTTGGAAAAAAAAATTGAAACCTTGGATTTCTTCCTTTAAAAATGCCTGTTTACATGGCTCATATGGAATTGGAACTATTTATTTTGAAAAGAAAATTTTTTAAAATTGAAAGAAAGTAACATGTCTGTTTATATATTTTGACAACATCACTTGGGAAAAGGCTGATATTTTACCAAGGTTAATCCGTTCTTTTTATATCTTGGAACCTTTTTTAGAGAAATGATGTCTCTGAGAGCCCCATTCTAATATATTTCCCTTCTAATCTTATCTATATTAAATTTGTTTATGGAAAATCTTAATAATTTTATTTAATCAAAGTGTCATTTTAATCTTCTCTGATACTATCTTATGTTATATTTTCTAAGGACATTTGAACTATTTTGACATATAGGTGGGAGGTACATTGTGAGAACAGAGACTGTAAGGTTGTTTTTGTTTTTTTTTTTGTCCTACTAACGTAAATGATTCTTCGTGATAAAAAAATAAGCACCGTGGGATCATACATTTTCCATATCTCTCAGGTAACTATTGAATTAAGATTAATTTTTAACTTCCTTTTTGACTTATCTCTAGATTTTCACCTGTTAATTCTAAAGGCAGAAGGGCATGAAAAAAATGTACAAGCATGGAATCATCATGTCTGAAAAGTTGGTTTCTGTTCTGCTGCTGTTGAATATCTGTTGCTTCAGCTTTTCTTTTTGTGGGAAAGTGCTGGTATGGCCTATGGAAAATAGTCATTGGATTAATTTAAAGACCGTCTTAGATGAACTTGCCCAGAGGGGACATATGGTGACTATGTTGGTGCCTTCTGTTTTGCTGTGTTTGTCCTTTGTTCTCCAACAGGACCATGACATCAAGATGATGACATGACTTGCAGTTGACCTTGATTTGAGTGAGGGAGGGCTGTACAAGGTCACCAACGTCACCTTCTTCTCCTGGGCCATCTGGGTTCAGTGGCATGATACTCATAAGGACAATTGGAGATGGCCCTGGAGGTAATGCGAGACCCTGGCCCTTTCAGGCAAAGGTCTTATCACATTCTCACTTTGAGTGAGACACACCCATTCAATGAATAAATAGGCTTCTTTAAGTTTCTCAAGGGATGGCCCCTTTAATTAAAAAAAAAAAAATCAAACTGGGAGGGTAACTCCCTCAGGGTTCCTGGAAAAAAAGAAATGATTACTATTTGAATGAAATAGTCAGGGAGAAAAGGTGAGCCAGCCCGGGAGTAACAGTGATGACCCAAGCACTAAACTGCTACTTTTCAGATATGAAAAGGGACAAAAGGAAATCCTCCAACGTGTTAGTTGATTCTCAAAGGAGAATCTATGTGAAGTCCTGAACTAGGGTCACACAGCATAGGGTGTATATTAAGGAGCTTCAGTCAATGAGGGTAGAGGAAATACTAATAGAGATGAGATATGGCACTTGATGTAATCATTTCGGAAGGAATTATGTAAAAGGTAAGCCCATAGTCCGGCCTTTCCGATCCCTCACCCACTGAGGTGCACATCCTGGAGTGAAGTCCCAATCTTCTTTCTCTCTAATATATTTTAGGGGCTGCTTGAACTGCATTGTGCTTTCCTGCCAGCTGGGCTTTGCCTGAACTATCTACTCTTCCTATTCATTAGTTGAATTCCTACCTACAGCTCCAGTCTTTTAAATGCCAGTTCAAATGACATTTTTCACACCTAGCTGAGACTTCTGTACCATGCTTCAAGAAGTTCATTTTTGGGAAAAATCTCATCATCCTGAGAGATCCCAAAAGCCTTGGGACTCACCCCATCACCACGCTCTGTCCCCCTGGTTGGAGGGTAGAGCCTAGAACTCCAAAACCTCCATTTAAGGACTCAGAATATCTTGCTTAGGGGGATGAACTGTTTGGGGACTTCTTGGACTTCTCCCATCAAGTCCCCACATCAGTACCATTGATTGCAGAAGCCCCTTTTGTAATGTTGTCTTCCACAATCCCTAAGCTCTTGGAAGGCTACGCCTGTTTCTTTGCATCTGTATTCCCAACACTTTGCCCAGTGCCTAGCTGGTGCTTAATAAATGTTTACTTAAGACTAATGAGAGCTACCGGTCTTGGGTGTCTCCTCTGTCTACCGATCTGCAAATGCCTTGATTTGGCTTTTTCCGAACTTTCTATCTTCCCTCACAAGGTGCGTGAAGAGACAGAGAAAGACACAAGTGGAGAGAAATACAGCCTTTTTTCTGCCCTGAGTTTCGGTCTGTCAGCCAGACAACAAACATTTAAGACCAAAGGACTGAGCTGGGGTCCCTGCCTCAATTTATATTCCTACAGGGAAGAGTCAATATACGAAATACGAACATCTGATCATATACAATGCAAAACGAAATTAATATCAGAAGAGAGGCATCCCCCGGGGTAGAGGAACAAGCGAAGACCTCTCTCGGAGGGTGGGCGCGATGGCGCTACGGGGCACTCCGCGCGTCCCTCGCCCCCTGCTCTGGGCCTCAGACCCCGGCTTGGGGGGCGGGTTTCCAGTCATCGCGTCCAGTCCCGGCCGCCTAGGGTTCCTTTCCCCTCCGGATGACTGGGCGGGGCGGAGCGGGAACGCTGTCTGGGCTCCTAGTGCCCCCGAGGCGGAGTCTGACCCGCTGGCCGCCCCTGCTTCCCATTCCGTGGGGGACCCCGGAGTGATGCTAATCAGAGGCCAACCCCCCAACCCCTACTCAGCAGGTGAGGAAGCGTGCCCTCTCCCCGGGGGGATCTCGGCCCGCCAGTGTCCCCCACCCCTGCCCCACCCCCGCTCAGCAGGTGAGGAAGCGCACCCTCTGCGCAGTGAAGACCCTCCCCCGGGGGGGATCTCGGCCCGCCAGCGTCCCCCACGCCCTGCCCTACCCCCGCTCAGCAGGTGAGGAAGTGCACCCTCTCCCCCGGGGGGATCTCGGCCCGCCAGTGTCCCCCACGCCCTGCCCTACCCCCGCTCAGCAGGTGAGGAAGCGCACCCTCTCCCCGGGAGGATCTCGGTCCGCCAGCGTCCCCCACGCCCTGCCCTACCCCCGCTCAGCAGGTGAGGAAGTGCACCCTCTCCCCCGGGGGGATCTCGGCCCGCCAGTGTCCCCCACCCCTGCCCTACCCCGGCTCAGCAGGTGAGGAAGCGCACCCTCTGCGCAGTGAAGACCCTCCCCCGGGGGGGATCTCGGCCCGCCAGCGTCCCCCACGCCCTGCCCTACCCCCGCTCAGCAGGTGAGGAAGTGCACCCTCTCCCCCGGGGGGATCTCGGCCCGCCAGTGTCCCCCACCCCTGCCCTACCCCGGCTCAGCAGGTGAGGAAGTGCACCCTCTCCCCCGGGGGGATCTCGGCCCGCCAGTGTCCCCCACCCCTGCCCTACCCCGGCTCAGCAGGTGAGGAAGTGCACCCTCTCCCCCGGGGGGATCTCGGCCCGCCAGTGTCCCCCACGCCCTGCCCTACCCCCGCTCAGCAGGTGAGGAAGCGCACCCTCTCCCCGGGGGGATCTCGGCCCGCCAGTGTCCCCCACCCCTGCCCCACCCCCGCTCAGCAGGTGAGGAAGCGCACCCTCTCCCCGGGGGGATCTCGGCCCGCCAGTGTCCCCCACCCCTGCTCAGCAGGTGAGGAAGCGCACCCTCTTCCTCGGGGGGATCTCGGCCCGCCAGTGTCCCCCACCCCCTGCTCGGTCCCCGCAGATGGCCCCTCCCTCCCTTCCTGGCACTTCTAGGCTCACCTTCACCTGCTCGGCGAGCCGGCGGCCCTGGCCTGATCTTCCTCCACCTTCCAGCTCCCTGCCTCCGCCCAGCTCGCTCTGGGTCCTCGGGTGCGGCCGTTTGACCGACTCTAAGTTTGACAGAACAAATCCCTTTATGAAGGAGGCTTGTTCTATGAACTTCGGCTTCGGCGGCCTGGAGGCCGCACGTCCTCCCGGCTGGCCGCATCTCGGTCCCACCTCACCAACCCCTTCGGGTTCTTCTGTTACACTTCTCATTGACCCCACAACATCTGGGCTGAACTATGTGAAGAAAAGGAAATAAAAAAACTTCTGAAATTGCTGTGAAGAATTTGATTTATGCAATCCCAAATATTCCATGCTGGAAAGCAACGATGAAGCTCCATGAACAGAAAAGCTCTGTTAATCAGCTTTTGAAATCATTGTGTGAAAGTGCAGTCTTCAACCAGAAATTCATGCAGAAGCTCCAAGAAACTGGCTATGATTTGATGACGTCAAATGCTCTGTTTCCTTGTGGGAGTCTGATAGCTGAGAGACTTGAACTTCTTTTCTGCAGTGTCCGGTTCAGCTTGGGTAACAATTTGGAGAAATGCTGTGCAAGACTTCCGCTTCCACTTTCCTATGTAACTGTTCCCCTAAAGACTGGCACACAAGATGACTTTTATGGAGAGGGTGAAGAATATGATGCTTTCCTTTCTCTTTGATTTTGGGTTCCAGTCATTGGACAAAGTATGGGAGGAGCTTTTTACTGAAGTATTAGGTAAGACTGATTGTTTTAGAGGAGTTTTGCATAAAGTAACACTACTTTTAGCTCTGTCTTTCAAGGGGATTACTGTTCACTACTCTGTGTTATGGCTTTCTCATTTGAGAATATACAGAGAGTGGAAAAGTTTCAATGGAAGTCTTAGTGCAGGGAAGCAAAGTCCTGACATATTAACTTTATCTAGCAGAACTGGGCTATTTATTTCCCAGTCAAGAACCAGTCATTTTCATTAGAAAAATCCTTGATGGAAATCAATGCTCAGTACCAGAGTCCTAGTGTTTCAACTGCCCTAATATACAGCTTTATGATCCCTAAATAGATCATTTTTCATTCCATGAGCTAATTCTCAGGTTTGGATTGCTCATTCTTCAGTTGGTTCCTCTGTGTCACCATTTAACCCCCCTCCCCATTGCCCACCTCCTAATGATAAAACCTTACCTTGAGAATCCTTGACATTGAACCTAACCTATGAAGAGAGATGGAGCTTTTGTTCTTCTCTCCTGCTCAGCCCTCTGAAATCACTTTTCATGTCTTCTTTAAATTTTTGTTTTCTTTTCATGACAAATAACATGAGCCTGGGATTGACAATAAGAAAGATGGGAAAAGGTTAAAAGTGTCATGTTGCCCAGGTCTTCCATGCAGTTTGCAGAAGGACTACATGTTAATCCTTTTCATTTAATTGTTACTTTCATGATGAATCTTTTTGTCCAGATTTAGCCGATGCCATTAGGGGCCCCTGTCTTCCTACTCTATATAATCCAGCTGAGATAAAGCTTTGCAAGTGTTCAGCTTTCCAAGGTTATTAGATTTCAAAATCAGAATCAGGATTGAGAGCTGCCAAAGTAAATAGCTATCTAGAAAGTGCAAAATATAAAAGCCCATCTAGGAATAATTTTATAACGGAGTTGATATTATACTTGTATTGATCTGTCTCAATTCCAGAAAATTACACTGTTCTCTTATAGTTAACACATATCATTCTTGAAGTTTTGCAAAGAACTTTGTATTCTCCCATTCTATTTTCCTAATGCCCTGGGAGCAATATATAATGCTATTATATATTGATTCTCCAGTTGGGGAAACTGAGGAAGACAGTGTCTTCCTGGTAGGACACAATAATTGCTTAAGGTAGGGTTTAAGTGCAATTATCCCTGACTCCAAATCTAGTCCTATATCCCCTCTGGTATGTAACTGCCAAACACATGTATTTTTCTGGCAAAATGAGTTAGATGTACTTTCAATGGAACAGTTGTGTAGTATGATGAAAAGCATGTTAAACATGGGGTCCAGGAAATCCTGGCTTTGTCACTCATATGTGTCCTTGGACACTTAGCCACTTTGGTCCTGCATCTATAAACTAGTTTGTCAGCTAACATTTATTAAATGCCTTCTGTGTGCCAGATATGGTGATAAACAATGGGGATACAAAAAGAAGTAACAAGACATTCCTTGCCTTCAAAGAACTTAGAATCTAATGAGAGAGAGAAAACAAGCCAACAAAGATGTACAAACAAACTGCAAAACGGTTAAGAGATGGAAGATACTAGAAGTAACAAGCGTTGGCAAAAGTTTCCTGTAGAATACGGGATTTTAAATGATACTCAAAGAAAGCCTGGGAAGCCAGTAGGCAGAGATGGAGAGGGAGAGTATTTCTGGCATGGAAGATAGAGAAAATACTCAGAGCTGAGTGCTGAGGAATAATGTTGATGACAATGATAAATAAATACAAAAGATCTTTTATCTCTACCTTGTAAGTTATGGAAAAGGGGATTTGCAAGTCTTAAGGTGCTGCATAAATATGCTGAGATTATTATCATTCACCTCCCAGCATCACCAGGAGCAAAGTGCTTTGTAAATCTGAAAGTTCTCTACAAATATTAGGATGGAGATGGAGACTGGACTGTGATTTCAGTGGTATAGGGAACTGCCAGTTGAGTAAACACCCTCTACCCAAACTGAATGGCAACCTCTCAGCAATTTATATTCCTGGAGAGTTGCCCAGAGCTGAGCTGTCAAATTCATGGTCCCAAGTCTTGTAAAATTCCTTTAACGGAATAAAACATAATTGGGAAATGTTTACCAAAACATTAAAATCATACAGCCCAAGCTTCTCATTTTATAGATGAAGAACCTAAAGTCCACAGAGGTTATAATCTTTCTTAAAGTCCAAGGGAAGCTAGAGGGCACAGTGGATAGAGTGCCTGAACTGGAGTGAGGAAGAGTGGATCCTGGGAAAGTCACTTAGCCTTGTTTATGCTTCCAGTGTCTTTGCAAGAAAACCCAGAAAGGATCTTGAAGAGTTAGAAATGCCTGAAAAGCAACTTACCTACAAGGGCATGGGAGTGCTGCCACAGCACAGTCAGGATTCTGACCCAGGCTCTCTGACTATAAATCCAGTGATCTCTTCGCAACACCACTCTGATTGCTACTGGAACAATAATTTCTTGTTTCTGGGATGGAATTTGGCTCCAAGATGATTTGCAGAACTAGAAGACAAATTACATGCCAGGGAGCAAATGCCTATTCTAGTCCCTTTCCCACTGGAACCAGCAGGTGGCACTGTGGAGAGAAAAGCTCCTTGCAATGGAATGTGCTTTAGTGCCTGCTGAGGCTAATGCAGGGGTTGTGAACCTGTGACCCCTATCCTTTTATTAAGGGAATTTGTTTGGTGGAATTTGGATTCAAAGGGCTGCCCTTGAGGAACTAGAGGATCACGTATGGCCTCAAGGCCACAGGTTCAGCACCCCTGGGCTAGTCAATAGGGTTTGATGGTTGCAGGATCCTAAAACATAGATTCCAGGGTTAGAAGTGTCCAGTCCAAGCCAAGCAACCAATGAAGCCCTGAAGCAGAGAGCTTTGCTCTGCAGTCAACCTGAGGAAAGCACCGTAACATGTAGAGAGTAGGGACAGCAGAGAGATCAGTGTCACTTGAACACTGGAGAAAAAAGTCAGATTTCAGCGACTTGAGGATAAAGTGATAGGTGAAAGCAGAGACAGCTCATGTGGGCTAACTGTTCTAAGTCTTTATTAATTTTAAAAAAGTCAAAAAAGGGAGGCAATAGATGAGATGGGTAACTGTCGAAATATTGAGTAAAATGGAAGATATGGAAAATGAAAGAGAAAGATATTTGATGAAACAATATTCTAGGGGTCAGAGAGGATAGTCTCAGGGGCATAGAGGAAGATTTAATCTGGGTCATTGGAAGTAATGGGCAATAATAAGGTGCACTTTTCAGAGGGGAAGAAAAGAGTTGAAAAAACTGAAAACAAGTGCCTTCAATTTAAGTAAAAAAAAATAAGATGAGGAAGCTGAGGATATAGATTTGGAGACTTGGGACAGGGGTAAGGTTTGGAACCAATATAGGGAAGAAAAAAAGGCACACATAAGAAATGAATAAAAGTATTTCCCTGTGGCAATATAGGGTATTCATGCAAATGTTTTAGGAATGTCGAAGAGGGACAGATCAATTTAGAGAGTGAACATAAATGTTTCATGAGATATCTAGTACATTAGACACTTGGTACCTGAGTGATCTGCGCATGTAATCTCTGTCCAAGAGAAACCTACTTGAAATGGAAAGAACTGAACAAGTGTGATGATTTCAAGGCAGCTTTCAAAGGATTCCTCAGAAGAATGGCACAGGAATCTGGGCTTGGTGCAAGGCTGTTTAACCTGGTGAGCAGTGATTCATGCATTTTTATCTAATCTGTTGAAATCCTAGGCACTTTTAGCCTTCCCTAAATAAGAACCTTCAGGGCCAGGTCTCTCAAGGTCTTCCCCATGCTTTAGGTCTTCCTGTGTTGATCTGACAGATACAATTTCAATGATTCTGGCTACTGCCTTTTCATTTATTTTCAATGCATTCCTTTGTGTCCTGGGCAATTTTTCTGAAATAAATCACGAGCAAGTGTAAATGGTTGGTTCTATCTTTGGTGTAAAAATTGCCTCCTCCATCTATATCCCAGCCTGCATCTGAGCCTGTCTCTGAAAAGAACGTGGCCCAAGCTTGTGTGTTCTGGGCGTACATTATCCTTGAACCTGATCATCTCTTGCCTGCAAACTCAGCATCTTTTCCTATTCAAAATCTATACTCGCCTCATAGGATCCAGGACTGGAAGATAACTGTATAGAACAGCTAACCCAATCCATTTATTTGTAAAATGAGGAAACTCAGCCCCAGACAAGTTGGAGCCTTTCCTAAGGTCACAGGAATAGTCTGTAGAAGAGCCCGAATTTTGACCCAGGTTCTCTGACTATATATCCAGTAGTTTTTGCAGAACCTCTCTCTGGCTGGTGTTGGAACTAATACCAACCTGAACATGGTCACTTTGAAGCCCTTTCATTTCTATCCAGAGTCATCTCACCTTCTGCTAAATCCTATGGCATCTGTATACATATACCACACAGTCACAGGAAAATGCTGCATCTTAGTAAGTTCCTTATCTGTCTGGAAACCTTTATCAGAGAAATGTTGCAAATATTTTTCTCCAGTTATGTTTCACATCTAATCTTAGCTATATTGGATTTGACTGTGGGAAAACTTTTGAATTTTATGTAATTAAAATTATTGGGGCAGGTGGATGGCTTAGTGGATAGAGTACATGCCCTGGATTCAGGAGGACCTGAGTTCAAATACGTTCTAATATTTGGCACTTACTAACTGCATGACCCTGGACAAGTTATTTAGCCCCAATTGCCTTGCAAAATTAAAATAATTTTTTAAAATTGTTGATTCATTCTTCTATGATCCTTTGTTTCCTTTGTTTGTATCTTCCAAAGAATCTTAAATTACTTTTGATCTATGGCAAGAGAAATCTAGTTACAAAAAGCTTATAAAGTGGCATTTTTTTTCAACTTCATTAACTGCTTTTGGGGGGATTTCTTAAAAATCCAACAAACACAATGACAATGCACATTCTTTATGCCTGTCAGAAAATTTTAAGTAGAGGATAGTCTTTTGTTTATTTTTTGACATCCTTTGGTACTAGGAAACAAGTCAAAGTATTGTAGACAAAAATATACAGACATGCAGAGGTCTGAAAAATGAGGTTCTGGTCTGCTACTGCTAAAATTTTTTTTTTATCTGTTTCTCTTTCAATTGTTTCTGTATTAAATTTATTTGGAAAAAATTAATAATTTCATAGAATTAAAATAATCTATTTTATTTTGGGGATACCATAAGTATATTGACAAATTAGAGAGTGATCAGGATAAGGAAACCAGGATGGTGAAGATCCTTGGGTCCTTGACACATAAGGGTCATTTGAAGTAACTGGGCGTATTTGTCCAGGAGCAAAGGAGCATGAAGTGGTGGTGGGGTGGGGTTCAGGGAGACCCTGATGGCTTTGTACAAGTGTTTGAGGAGCTAATGTGGATGAGGGATTAGACCTGTTCTGTTGGACCCCAGGAAGGAGAACTGAGAGAGCCAATGGGTAGAAATTACAAGCAGGAAAATTTAGGCTTGGTGTTGAGAAATGCTTCCTAACAATTAGAACTGCTCCAAACTTGATAACCAGCCTTAGGAGGTGGTGGATTCCCTCTCCTTGGATGTCTTATAGGAGAGGCTGTGTGATAACTCCCTGGCTGTTATACTAAAGGTTCCTTTGGTGTCTAAATTGAACTAGATTGTTATTGAGGTTCTCTCTCAGAGATCCCAAAGTTCCTAGATCTCTTCCAATTCCCTCAACTTGCAGAGAAGTACCTGGTCTATGTCACCCAGGGAGCAAATAGCTGAGTCAGTATTTGAGTCAAAGTGTTGTAACCCCAGACCATGTTCTTTCCCCTCTATCCCACAGCCTCTGTTTTCAGCCTTTTGGATGCTAGCTACAAGCACTCTTAGTAGCTAGGAAGAAATAGTCAAGCTCTCTAGGGCTGATTGTAAATTTTACAGAGTACCAGAAGTCATAGCAAATGTCATAACCGCAGGAGAACCATTAATGTCTCCATAGCCTTGTAGACAAATACATCTCCATTCTAATCTTCCCACTGTTTAAGCTAACTCCTCATCATTTCACACATTCATTGATTTTCTGTATTCCACCCACCCCCTCAGAAAAAACAGCGACTTACAGCTAGAAGGGACCTTAAAGGTAATGGAATCTACCTCCCTGATTTCTACAGAACAGGAAATGGAAGCCCGAAGAGATTAGCCTACTTTCTCCAAGCCAGACAGCTAGTAAGAATTGGAGGAGAGATTTCATGCAGGGTGTTCCTGACTCCAAGTCTCCCCGTCTACACCATGCAGCCTCTTACCACTCTCCATAGAATGCACTTATAAAGACTTGAAATTTGTTATTCATTTTATCTGAATCTCCACTTTTCCAATTAAATTTATGATAAACTAGGAATAGCTGGATAGCACAGTGGAAAGAGTTCCAGGCCTCTAGTAAGGATGACTCATCTTCCTGAGTTCAAATTTGGTCTCAGAAACTTATTTACAATGTGACTGTGGGCAAGTTCCTTAACTCTATGTGCCTACATTTTCTTTCTTATCTGTAAAATGAACTGGAGAAACCAATCCAATATTTTTGCCAAGGAAACCCCAAGTGGGATCATGAAGAATCAGACATGACTGAAAAAACTGAACAACAAAAACCAAATGGAATTTTTCAGTATTTTCCTTAATCATCTAAAATTGATTAAGCTTTAACAACTGGTTCTGTTATGCAATCAAAGCTAAACTTCAGTAGCTTAAAACAGAATCTCATTTCAAAGCCCTTATTTAATGCGTATTTTTATTGACACATCAGCATGTTCTTTCTAAAGTATAAGTTGAATTCTTCCGTTGCTGTTATATTTATGTCTGTCTATCTATCTCTTTCAAAACATCAAAGGAACTATCAAATCAATAGGCTGGTCTCCTCCCATGGAATGAGTGGGTATTCATTTGCTAGAAAAAGTCAGAATATTGCTCTAAATTCATTACATCCTTGGATACTCTCATTTGGACTCATCTATCATTCTTACCCAGAAGTCTTTATTTGTATCCTTTTTTTGACTCCCTATTATTGTCCCCACAAAGGTTGTTCTGAATTACCTCTATTTTTTTTTAAAATCATCCCCAAACCCTTTTCAGATGACTTTTCTTCCTTCTTTACTGATAATGTTGAATCCATTAACTATGAATTTTCCTTAGTTTCTTCCCCTTCACTTCATTCCCTTTTATATTCAATCGCTGGTCAGTCAGTAAATATTTAAATATTTATTAACTGTCTACTGTGACCCAAGCATTGTCCTAAGCATTGGAAATAAAAATATTTATTGTTTGTAATGAGCTTGAAACCTAAAGTTGTAAGACGCATAGGGCATTTACCATATTCTGTCTCACATGTGGTGATACAGAGACTTGTTTTTGTCTCTATTGTGAGTTCTTAGGAGAGGAAACTGTTTTCTATGGCTTGGTATGCTTTTAATAATTCCAGTATCTCATAAATATTTCATTAATTGAATTACTTGGCAGTCATAGATGTGCTGTATTGTGTTTCTTGGCTTACTCTTTCTGTTAACATTTATGAAAAGTAAGGCCATTTTGTGCCTTCACTTAACATATGTTAGATGAAAACTTTACATACTGGGGGAAGGGGGAAGGCATTGTGCTAGAAAAATTGGAGAGATTTTCCTTTAGAAATTAATCTTTAATTTGTCCCTTGGATTGCCTGTGTGTCTCAGAAGGCATCAGGCCCAAGCACTGTGCCTGAAAAATGGGTGTCTGTTTTGTTGCTGTTGTAGCGTTGATGCGTTGAATGTGCGTCCTGTGGCAAGGTACCGGTGTGCCCAATGGATTTTAGCCACTTGATTAATGTGAAGACAATTCTCAAAGAACTGAAAGAAAGAGGTCACATGGTGACTATGTTAGTGTCTTCTTATATGTCTGTAATTAATTCCACTGACTCTTCAGGGTTGAAATATGAAATCTTTCCTGTATCATAAAAAAAGAAGAAAGTGTGAACTGACAGAAAATTACTCTGGGTGAGATGATTAACAAAAAATCCACTTTTTCATACTGGGAAATGCTGTGGGAATTTCAAGAAAATTTTAACCAATTAATTCTTTATGTAAAATAAATGTGTGAAAATGTAATCTTCAATCAGACACTTACGGAGAAAATGCAAAAAACTGGCTATGACGTGCGATTGATGGAGGCTGTATTTCCATGTGGAGATCTGACAACTGAGAAACTTGAACTCCCTTTCATAAATAGTCTCAGTGGAGCCTGAGGAATGCCTATGAGAAATACTGTGGGGGAGTTCCTCTTCTACATCCCTGTGCCCCTGGACAGACTGACCGACAAGATGACCTTTGTGGAAAAGGTGGAGAACATGCAAGTCTCTCTTCTTTGACTATTTCTGGTTCCATTCATTTGAGAAAAAGTGGGAGCAGTTTCAACGAGATGTTAGGTAAAATGGGTTTCTTTTTTCTGTTTTGGACTATCATTTTTTTTTTCAGTTTTGTCTGCCAAGTTGTTTATTGTGAACTTCACTACACTAGCTCAAGATTTTCTCTGTAGATCATAAAGATATTGGGAAAGCTTTAAGCAAAAATCTTTCTTAGTATAAAAAGCAAGTACATCCTGCATAGAATATAAAGATAAAAGAAGACTGCTTTAAGTATAGTATCTCCTTGTACTGGAATACTATATTAGTAACCAATAATGTTCATGTAACAATGATTAATTAATAATATTCATCGGAAAAAAATGATCTAAATTAGTTTTCTTATCATTGTGTGTTGCTTGTATTTTCCCACTTCTGTTCCATCTCCATGACCCTTGAACGTCTTCTCTTCTGACCCTGTAGTCCTATGTTTCCAATTTGTGTCTACAACAAATCTTAAGACTTGGGTGACTGACTGATTAGCTCTCTCAATTGGTTACTCACTGCCACTGATCCCTGCTTGCAACCTGAAATTCCTTTTCCACTGGGCTTTGCCTACACTAGATGAGAGAATATTTATATATTCATTCTCATTTCGACAACCTATCTCTCTAAAATCAGCAAGGAAATCCTCTTTTATAGAGGAGTTTAAGGATCTACTAAACTTTTTTATTTAATGTTTTGAGTTATAATTTCTATCCCCTCCTTCCTCTCTTCTCTACCCCCTTATTGAGACAGTAAACAGTCAGATATAGATAATCTGTACAATTATGTAAAACATTTCCATAATAGTCATTTTGTGCAAAAAGACTTGAGGAAAAGAAAAAATTCCATAAATAAAAAATAGTATGATTTAATCTGTATTCAGTTAATATCAGTACTTTGGGAAAATTGTATGCTTTGGGATTGTCTTAAATCAATGTAGTGCTAAGAATAGCTAAGTCATTCACCATTCTTCATCCAATAATAACTGTTTCAGAAGTACAATGTTCTCTTGGTTCTGTTCACATCACTATATATCAATGCATGGAAGACTATCCAGGTTTTTTGTGAAATCATCCTGCTTGTCATTGCTTTCCCCCCAATTAATAGTATTTTTTTTCCACATAACACTGAAAGATAGTTTCCAACATTCACTTTGATAAGATTATGCATTTTAAATATTTTTCTCCCTCCCCATCTTCTATCCCATGATGACCTGTAATAGGCTACACATGTACAATCATAATAAGCATATTTACAGATTCATCATGCTCTGAAAGAATAATCAGAATGAGAGGAAAAAACTATGAGAAGGAAAAAAGAGAAAGAAAACAGTATGCTCTGATCTACGTTCAGACTCTTTCATTCTTTCTCTGAATGTGGACACCATTTTCCATCATGAGTCTTTTGGAATTGTCTTACGTCATCGTGCTGCTGAGAAGAGCTAAAGCTATCAAACTTGGTCACATCACAGTACTACTGTTACTGTGTACAATGTTTTCCAGGTTCTGCTCACTTCACTCAGCATCAGTTCATGCAAGTTTTCCCAGTTTTTTTCTGAAATCATCCACTTATGAAGCTGTTATCCTTCTTTATCCCTTTTAATTTGATCTATTTTTGCTTTTGCTTTCTTTGAGATCATGATTGCTACCCCTGCTTTCCTTGCTTCAGCTAAAGCCTAAAATATTCTAATCCAGCCCCTTACCTTTATCTTGTGTGTATCTCTCTCCTTCAAATGTGTTTCTTGTCAACAACATATTGCAGGATTCTAGTTTTGAATCCATTCTTCTATGTACTTCCATTTTATGAGTGAGTTAATCCTATTCACATTTATAGTTATAACTGTGTATTTTCCTCCATGCTATTTTTCATGTATTTATCTCCCTCTCTCATCCCCATCCCTTCCCTCCTCACAAGTATTTTACATCTGATAACCACCTTCCCCCAATATACCCTCCCTTTTATTAGTTCCCCTTCCCTTTCTATTATCCTTGTCCTTTTATACTTCCTTATAGCGTAAGGTAGATTTTTATATGCAACTGAGTGTGTCTTATTCCCTCTGAGTCAATGTTGATGGGATTAAAGTTTAAGGTTTGCCTGCCACTGCCATCTTCCCCTTTATTATAATAACTGTCATGCCTCTTTTGTGTGGCATAATTTGTTCCATTCAATCTACCCCCTCTTTATTCCAGTGCAGTCTTCTTTCTTACTCTTTTATTTGGTTTTTTGTTTTTTTTTGCAGTATCTTCACATCAAAGTTACCTTACATTCATACAGGTACTCATTCTAATTGCTCTTATACTAATAAAACTTGCTGAGTTACAAATATTATATTGCCATATAAAAATGCAAACAGTTTAACCTTTTGAATTTCTTATGATTTATCTTTCTTGTTTGTTTTTTTACCTTCTTATACTTTTCTTGAGTCTTGTATTTGGACATCAAATTTTTTATTCAGCTCTGATCTATTAATTAAAATGTTTGAAAGCCCTCTCTTTCTTTAAATGCCTATTCTTCCCTCCCTACCCCCCCTTAAAGAATATATTCAATTTTGCTTTGCAGGTAACTCTTGGTTGTAATTCTAAGTCTATTGCCTTCAGGAATGTCATATTCCAAGCTCTCTACTTCTATAATGTGGAAGCTCTCAGATCATGCATAAGCCTAACTGTAGCAATACACTATTTGAATTATTTTTGGCTACTTGCAATACTTTCTCCTTGAAAAATGAGTTCTGAAATTTGCCTAAGAAGTTCCTGGGAGTTTTCATTTTAAGATATCTATCAGCCAGTGGTGAGTGGATTCTTACGATTTTTATTTTGCCTGCAAGTTTTAATACACAAGAGTGTTTTTCTTGGATTATTTCTTAAAAGGTGTTGTCCAGGTTTTTTATTAGTTTTTTTTTCTAATCTGGGGTTCTGGGAATCCAATAATTTTTATATTATGTCTCCAGGATCAATGTTCTGGATCAAATGTCTTTTCACATTTTCTTTAATTTTTTGTTACTCTTGCTTTTATATTATTATATCTTGATGTCTCATAGAGTCATTAGTTTCCACTTGCTCAATTCCAATTTTTAGGGAATAATTTTCTTCAGTGAGCTTTTGTACATCCTGTGTTTTCAGGTGTTATTTTCCTTTGTAAATTTTTTGTGTATCATTTCCTATATTGTTGACTCTTTTTTCATGATTTTCTTCCATTATTCCAATTACTTTTCTCATTTCTTCTTCCTCTTTCCTAATAATGCTTTTTAAAATTCTTTTTATGCTCTCCCATGAATTGTTTTTGTTTTTGGAAACAAATTCTTTTTTTCTGTGAAGCTTCACATTTGTATCCTTTTGGACACTTTTGTCTTCTTCTAAGTTATGCCTTGATCCTCCCTATCACTATGATCACTTTCTGTAGTAAAGTTCTTGTTTTTTTGTTTTTTGCTAATTTTTTCCTGCACACCTCCATTTTCTTACTTTTTTTAAATGAGAGTTTGGCTCTGATACTGCACTGTCCCTTGATAGTACCAAAATTCTAACAGCACTGGAGAGTAGTTAATAAATCATTTAAACAAAACCCTGGTATATGCCTGCTTCTGCATGCCACCCAATACCCAACATCCTAGGGTGTCTTTTTAGATTCCTTATTGTTTTTCCATGTCCTGAAATACCATCTGACCTCCTTCAGGAGGCAACCCCAAAATGGTGCTGGGTGTATTGGCTAAAGGGTGGGTGAGACTTCAAGGAAAAAGAAAAGTAAGTTTAACTCACTATTTGCAACAATAAGAAACAACCACAGATACAACTAACCTCTTAAACGGGTCTAATTACAGCTAGAGATCATATGGCAGAATCAGAATAACAGAAAGAAAAATGGCAGAAATTTCTGGTGGAAAAGGAAGTACTGGGAGTCAAGATGGCAGGGTGAAAGTTATCATTTTTACCCAACTCATCTAACATACTTTCTTCACAAAAAACTAAAAAATGCAATCTGCCATAATGGGATTGAGAAATCTGAGAAAAAGTCATAGTAAGTTATTTTTCCAGTCCAGGGCAGCTTAGAAATACAGACAGTGAAGTCTGTAGTTACTAGGGTTGGGTCTGTGTAGGAGAACAATGCAGCAATGACTGAGGCAGTAGCCATAGCAAGAGTGGGGAGGATTCTATCAATCGGGGATGGTAAGGGGAAGAGGACTGAACCAGGGATAGAAGCAAAGAGAAATCCCAGAATACACCTGAACCAACACTGTGAACCAGAACAGGTGCCAGCTGGTGGCTCTATTAGTGCCACATTGCCCAGTTTCAGGTCACTGTTCCAGGGCACAGAGGAGAGGTCAAGGTCACAAGCAAGGCAGACTTTAGCTTTGGTCAGAGAAAAAAAAACAAGTTCCAAAAGCTTATCTGTGTGGTTCTGAGCCCAAGGGCAGTAAAGGATCTCAGATCTAACCTTTAGCCCATCACATAAGCTTACAATTGGAATAACCTGGATAGGAAATTAATACAAAAGGAGAATTAAGCCCTTTAGTCATTGAACCTATAGAACCTTCCATAGGAATAACATAACTCAGTCCAGCAGTAGTCTACTGAAATGCAACTACACATAATTCAACAGGTTCAAATCTGGGTCAGAAACTTACAAATTTCATGCCAGAAGGGCAGTGAACAAACCTCTCTCTAGATTCCACCATATGGAAGCACTGAAAATGTGCAGGACCCTAGGCTTAGGTCTGAAAACAGCGGAAGGACATAAAAAGGTAGAACTCAGCTCAGACATTCCCTAACAGTGCCCCCAGAAAGGAGCAGGGCCTAACATTAATATAAAATTGAAAATCAAGAAGTGGCCTGGAAGAATGAGTAAATAAAAAAAGAACCCAACCTTAAAGAGCTACTCTGATGACAGGGAAGGTCACATGGAACACAGAAAGCACAGACAATAATAGCTTGAAAACATCTACAAGAAGAGCCTCAAAGAAAAATGCAAATTAGACACAAACTCAGTGAGAATTCTCAGATGAGTAAAAGAAAGAAATGAAAAAAAAAGAGAAAAGATTTACAGCAAGTATTGATGAGGGAGGAAAAATAGTGGGAATATGCTATTGAAGAAAGTTGTGAAAAGAGGATCCATAGATTGCTAAAGGAGGCTGAAGCTATTACTGAAAAAAATAATTCCATAAAATTAAAATTGGCCTAGGGGAAGTAAATGACTCCATGAAACATCCATATAAAATAAAATATAGTAAAAAAAAAAAAACTGAAAACGTAGAAGAAAAAGTTAAATATCTGATAAAAAAAAAAAACAACTGACCTGGAAAAAATAGATCCAGGAGAAATAGTTTAAGAATCATTACATCACCAGGAATATACATGAAGAAACATTATAAGTGAAAAAACTGTAAAGGAAAACAGCCCAAATATCTTAGAACTACAGAGTAAAATAGAAATTAAAAGAAGTTATTGGTCATCTGTGAAAAGAAACCTAAAATGAAAACTCCCAGGAATATTACAATCAAAATCAAGAACTCCTAAGGAAAAAAAAAAATACTGCAATTAGCCAGAAAGGAACTAGTATACCAAAGCAGAGTTGCCCAGGATCACATAGCTACTAAGTATCTGGAGTCACATATGAATTCAAGGTTAGTCTTCCTGACTCCAAGCCTGTCATTCTCCTCACTACACCAATTAGCTTCCACCAAGCCCATGTGCTTCATGATAATCACTTGGAAGAAAATTCATCCTAGTTTGAGATCCAAAATAATGATGGTGAAGAAAAAACTTATAATAGCACCTTCCTCAATGGGATTAGGAATTGGCCTCCTTTTGAACCCAATAATGAAAGACTTACTGAGATTGACCGGGTCATGTACTCTCAATCGTTCACTCTTTTTCATCAGGTACCCCTCAGAGAACAATGCAGGTAAGATGCCCCATTTTGAAATCTGAGGTCAAGGAAGCTTGAGATACAATTGAGAGAGAGTAAAGGAGAACATTTTGCTATAAAAGCTATATGCCATAAAGATATAAAATAATATTCCTATTTTAACTCAGAGTGATTAAAAACTGTTCTTTGGACCTGGAGAATTCCCATTATTAAAGTATCAATAATGCAAAAAACATAAACTTTGTGCAAAATATGAACTTTGATAGTACCAGCTAATTGCTTTTTCTCTGATAAGATAATTTCTCTGACTTTCTGATAAGAAATTTATACATGAGTTAAATTTTACCATCTTTATTGATGATATAAGCAGGAACTCATGAAGAAATGATCCTAGTAGGGGATGAGGCAGGAATAACCATGAGCTTGGAGAAATGGGTTTCAGCTCTTTTTGTGCTGGAGCTCTTGTGCTTTAGCTGTGGGTCCTGTGGGAAGGTCCTGGTATGGCCCATGGAGTTTAGTCACTGGATGAATTTAAAGAACATCCTGGATAGGCTGGTACAGAGGGGCCATGAGGTGACTGTGCTGATACCCTCAGCTACTGTTTTTGTTGATCATGGTATTTCATCAGGTTTCCATGTTGAGGTTTTTCCTATGAAGATAAGTCAAGAGGATTTGGCTTCAGTTTTTGAAAACTGGATCTTACTTTGGAGTTATGAATTTCGAACTCTTTCGGCATTAGAGTATGGTGAAGCCTTACAAAAACAGTTTTTTGAGTATTCAAGAGTTGCAAAACTGAAGTGTGAGGGTGCTGTTTTCCACAAAGACCTTAGGAAGACATTGAAGAATGCCAAATATTGCAGATGCCTTCTCTCCTTGTGCTGAGCTCATAGCAGAGATAGTTGGAATACCCTTCATCTATAGTCTCACCCTCACAATGGGCAATACATATGAAAAATACTGTGGAGGACTCTCATCACCTCCTTCCTAAGTGCCTGTGCCCATGACAACATTGACTGACAAGATGATGTTTATGGAGCAGGTGAAAAATATACTTTTCTTCATTTATTTGAATTTTGGTTTCATAATGTTGATATGAAGTATTGGGATCTGTTTTACAATGATTTGTTAGTCAAGTCCTTATGCAAGATAAGAAATAAAGTTCCCTTTGTGGTTTACATGTCAAAACTGTTCAGTGATTCCTTGATGTCTTTATACATCTCATTGTAAATGGACAGAAAACTAATGTCATGAAAAAAATCAGATGTTTATTTTTAAAATCGCAACCAGATATGGAAAGTTTTGTGACAAAATGACCGTCTTGTCCGTAAAGCATGAAAACTGCCATCTAATGCCTGCTAAATAAAATAAAGTTTGAATCTTCAGTCAAAATGGAAAAGCAAGGAATTTAGCGTAATGAATCAATGAATGAGTGTAAAAGCATTTTACATGTCTATTACACTGCGCTAGTTCTGGAGTCTAAATAGAAAAGCACACAGCCCCTTGTCCTCCAGGAGCATTTCAGTGAGAACATTCCAGTGTCCAGAGTAAGTTTCAGTTGTAAGTCCCACAGAGAGGATTCATGGTCCTAGTGAGATGGAGGGATGGGGAGTTTAGTGGCAAAGCAGATGATAACGCCTCCTCTTTGATGTTACTATCACTGATATAAAACAAATCCACTTCTGATATTGAACCTTCTGACAGCACTTTGCTGGTGACCGCTTACTCTCTGAGGTCCTCAGTAGCTGTGGCCTTTGAAGAGGCAGGGATTAGAGCTCCTGAAGAGCAGGCACCAGGTTTGTGGTTGTTGAGTCATTCAGTCATGTCTAATTCTTTGTGATCCCATTTGGGATTTTCTTGACCAAGATACGAGGGTGATTTGCCAATTCCTTCTTCAGCTCATTTTACAGATGAGGAAACTGAGGAAAATAGCATTAATGACTTGCCCAAGGTCACACAGCTAGTAAGTGTCTGGGGCTAGATGTGAACCCAGTAATATGAGACTTTGTGACTTCAAGCTGGCACTCTATCCACTGAGACACTTACCTGCCCCTCCTCACCAGCTTGCATCTCCACAGAAACTGATTTGTTGGAGCTGATGTGGCAGGCTTTCCGGTTCTGATGTCTTAGGCTTTTCTGTATGTTGATGGCAATTAAGCTTCCATTGATTTTGATGATGGCAGGCATGGTGGGTCTCTTCTTCACAGGGGTTGTTCCCTTCAGTAAAAGCTGAGAGTCAGGGCTGGAGGGCAGAGTGGAGGTACCACCAGTGCTCTCAGAGGCAGGGGATACTGCTAATCCAGGGACTCTTGGTCTCTCAGTCCTAGGCTGTCTCCATCACGGGCTGAGGAGAGGTGGTGGTCACAGTGGAGGTGATAATTTAACCTACATGCCCATGCCCTGGTCCCCTCTCAAAGTTCTTTGCTGCTTCAGCTAAACTGACTTGCCAGCCCTGTCAAGGGCATTTGGTTTTCCAAAGGAAAAGTTCTCCTTATTCTAGACGCTATTTCCAGAAACTGTTTAATCTAGTTAAGGTTTTGTTTTGTTTTTTGTTTTTAATTTTTTTTAATAGACATGAAAGTAAAGCATATTGAGTCCTTTTTGTACATCTAGGGCAAAATGTTTAATCAAATATAATTACAATACTCTTGTGTTTGTCATTCTCTCCATTGTGGACAACCCCCTTTGCCTTGATCTGAGGATGTTCAGTGCACTGGTATTTGTACTAGACCATTAGAAATGCCTAGCAGTAGTTGGATCTGTGGCATCCAGCAGTTCTGGACCTTAACTGCTATCGTCAACGTTGATTGGAGACTAGCAACAATTGGAGGGCAATTGGAGGAGAATTACTTAACTTTTGTTCTAGAAGCTACCTGAGAGATTGTGTTATCACCCTACTCATTTAAAAAAAATGAGTTGGAGTTACTTTGAGAATCTGCAAGAAGTAAAGTAAAAGTGGTTGTAATCACATTCCACTTCTACATTTAGCAGCAGTTACCTTGTAAATGAATGACTTTGTGATAAACCTACCACCTTGCCAAGAGAACAAATAAATAGGCCTTAGGGAAAGAAGTTAAGGTATCCTAATGCAGTTTAATAAAGAATAGTCTTTACAGCTAGAAGACAGCATACAGCACATGCGATAAGATGAGATGCTCCTCAGGCCTGTTTCACATTGGCCCTCCATCAGATATCTGAGTACAGCGGAGACCTGTTGTCTGTGACATGTTGTTGGGGAAGAAGGAAAAGTCTAAGATGAATAATGGAACTGAAACCTATGGGCAAGTTATTTAAGCCTCAGTTTCCTTAGCTGAAAAATGAGAGCCCTGGACATATTTCCACATTAGTCATCCTCCATTGACACTGAAGCTATGCCATCTATTGACTCCTTGCATACAGTTTCCTTATTTGGATAAGGAATTTAGAGACATCAGTTAATTTTTTTTATTCCTTTGGTGATACCACTAGGAATTCATGATGGAATATACTTAGTAGGGAATAAGCAGGGATAACCTCGAGGTCTAAGTGGGTTTCCGTTCTTTTGCTGCTGCAGCTGTCTTGCTTTAGCCGTGGATCTTGTGGGAAGGTTCTGGTATGGCCTCTGGAGTATAGTCATTGTATCACTTTAAAGAGCATCTTGGATCAGCTGGTACAGAGGAGCCATGAGGTGACTGTGCTGACACCCTCAGCTACTGTTCCTGTTGATCCTGGTAATTCACCAGGTTTCCATACTGAAGTTTTTCCTTCAGTGAAAAATCAAAAAGATTTGGCTTCATTTTTTGAAAACTAGATCATGCTTTGGAGTTATGAGTTGTCAAAATGTTCAGCATTAAAATATGGTTCAGCCATGCAAGAAATGTTTTGGAAGGGTTCAAGGCTTGTGAAACAGCATTGTGAGAACACTGTTTTGATCAAAGACCTTATGAAGACATTGAAGAAAGCCAAATATGAAGTTATTCTTGCAGATGTTATATGTTCTTGTGCTGAGTTCATAGTAGAGATTCTTAGTATACCCTTGGTCTGTAATCTGTGCTTCAGTATAGGCAATACCATTGAAAAATACTGGAAAAGACTCCCATCCTCTCCTTGCTATGTACCTGTAGCCTTGACATTTTTGATATTTATTGACAAGATGATATTTATGGAAGAAAAATTTGCTTTTCTTCATTTATTTTCAGAATTTTGATGTGAAGGATTGAGATCAGTTTTACAGTGATGTGTTAGGTAAGTCCATGGTCTAGTTTCCATGACAAACCTGGTCAATGATTGCCTGACTTATGTGAAAGAGTAGAAACTTAATGTTGTGAGGAGTTATATTGGTCAGCAGCCAATCAGACACAGAAAATTTGTGTCAGAATGACTTTGCTTTCCAAGAAATGTATGTAACTGAGGTCTGCTTTTGCTCTATGATGTATAATTTGAATCCATACAAAACAAAAAAAAGCAGATTTACATGAATGACACAGGAAAGGGTTTCTAAAGTCTGATTTCCTGTAGTTCTGGATGATGTTTCCAGAACCTACTTATTCTCCTTAGGTTGATTGTTGGCAAAATTTATTAACTTGTTTAATGGATACTGACCCTGCTTTAGGAGACTATTGACCCTGCTTTGTTTATCCATGTGGAAATGTGTTTAAGCAATGTGATTGCAAACATTTGTGTTGACAAGTTGCCTTTTCCCTTACCAGTACAAGTTCATTGTATAGCGGACAACCAAGATTTTGGCACAAATGCCTTTTTCACATCTCACCGCTTTTACCTTTTAGTCATGATTATTTTGGCAGCTTAAGAGAAATAATTGAAAAGGTGAAATAGAACATTGTTTTGATCAAAGACCTTATGAAGCCATTGAAGAAAGCCAAATATGAAGTTATTCTTGCAGATGTTATATGTTCTTGTGCTGAGTTCATAGTAGAGATTCTTAGTTTACCCTTTATCTGTAATCTGTGCTTCAGTATAGGCAATCCCATTGAAAAATACTGGAAAAGACTCCCATCCTCTCCTTGCTATGTACCTGTAGCCTTGACATTTTTGATATTTATTGACAAGATGATATTTATGGAAGAAAAATTTGCTTTTCTTCGTTTATTTTCAGAATTTTGATGTGAAGGATTGAGATCAGTTTTACAGTGATGTGTTAGGTCTGCAACTCTGCTGAAATTTTCCTACCTACATTACTTCATACATTAACCTAGAGTTACCCTTTAAATTAGAGATTCTTAACCCTTTTTTGTGTCGTGGATTCTTTGAAAATCTTGAGCAAAACATGGAGTTCTCAGAATTATTTTGTTACTGCTTTTAAATTCGTGCTTGAAGGAAATACTAAATTTCAGTTAGAGATTAGTAAAATAAAGATGCATTTTTCCCCAGCCAAGTTCACAGGCCATCCCCATGAAATAAATCTGTTTCTGGAACAGTGGGGATGCAAGGATCCCAGGGGAAGAACCCCCTACTCTAAATGAATGATTTTGAGGTAGTCAGGTGCAGTGGGGTAGATCCCTGACTCTTAGAGTCATGAAAACCTGAGTTCAAATCTGACCTTGGACAATTATTAGAAACTTGACCTCTCTCTGCCTCAGTTTCCTCAGTTGTAAAATGAGTTGTAAAATAACACCACCTGCCTTGGAGGATCATTGTGAGGATCTGATGAGACAATATTTGTAAAGCTTGTAGTACAGTGTTTGTTCTACTTACTCTGACCATAAAAGGGAATAACAGTAAAAATAAATAACCTCTAACATAGCACCAACTGTGTGCCAGGCACTGTACTACATACTTCACAGATGTTATCTCAATTTTCCCTTGCAATGACCCTGAAAGGTATTTTACAGATTAGGAAACTGAGGTAACTAGAGGTTAAATGACTTACCCAAGTTCACACAGCTAGTAATTTTCTGAGGTTTCACTCAAACATAAGCCTGATAACTCCAGTCCTGTGCTACTCAGCTGTCCCTAAGAAAAGAAACAGTTCATAGGCTCATAATTTAACATGAGCTAATAAGGATTTCTAAAGAATGTTCTTTGCAATGAGGAGAGCTGTTAGAGAAGAGGAGATAATTTTAGTTGCTCCTCAGGCCATCTCAGTTGGGCTCTCGACTGCACCTATCTGGCTTTATTTGTGTGAAAAGTGTTTTGTATTTGTGTTCATATAGTCCCTGGGTTGGTTTTGGCAGGTAGACTCTCAAATATTTTATAATGTCAACAGTAACTTTAAATGGAATTTCTCATTCTATCTCTTGCTGTTGGGCTTTGTTGGTAATATATGGAAATGCAGGTGATTTCTGTGGATTTATTTTGTATCCTGCAACTTTGCTGAAGTTGTTTATTATTTCAAGCAGTTTTTTATTTGATTCTCTAATCATATCATCATACCCTCTGCAAAGAGTGGTAACAATTTCTTCTTTGCTATTCTCACTCTTTCAATTTCTTTTTTTCTCTCATTGCTAAAGTTAATATTTTTAGTTCCATATTGAACAACAGTAGTGATGATGGACACCCTTGTTTCACTACCATCTTATTGGAAATACCTCTTTGAGAGTTGTCTTGCAACAAGCAGCATTGATTCATTTAGATTGGTGGTGAAAGGACTGAAGTTGCAAATAAAAATAAATGTAATTAGCAAACATTTCCACATATTGATATATGGGCATACACGTACATATATCCTGATGTGGATATGTTTGCTATTTAGGAAGTATATGTATATGTTTATGTGCATATTGGTCAGAAAATCTTAATGAAGTTTTAAGCTATTAAAATTTAAAACCCGAGTTTTAAACTACCAAAGCTTAAACCTACATTAAGTTTTGAAGCACTCAATATTTTTGGATTTATTTGTTATTTTGGAAACATGTTGATTTGTTACTGTAACAAATACATAACAAATATGTCTGCTATTTAGAGTTTTAGAAGATATCTGTATATACACTCATATGTGTAAAGGATATGTGGTTGTACATAGGATATATTTTATGTGTATACATGTAGGTGTTGGCATGTGAGTAAGAGGTATAGAAGTACACATCGGATGTTGTGGAAATATTTTGTAGCACTGGAGGTTTATATCAATCATGTCATCAAAAGCTCATTTTCCTGAAAATGTAATCCTTAGAAATATTTCCTTCCTAACGTCACACTTTTAATTGTTAAAGTGTCCTTAGGATCTCCTTCCAATATTGTTTCTACAACTTTCACAGGAGTAGTGAGTTCATAATTTCCAGGACATCTATGGAGAATTAGCAAGTTCCTGAGTCTAATGTGTGTACTGGGGAAAAGGGAATAACGTAGGCTAGAGATTACTTCCATTGAAAGGATGTATGTACTTCAGGATGTACTGCAGATTTTCAAAGGCTTGGGCAGTACCTGCAAAAGGTATGGGGATAGTGTCAAGACATGTAACTTCCCCAGTATAGGAAATTCCAAGAAACTCCCTCTAGCAATGCACCTACTCTACAACATGAAGAGTTCAAGTCACCTAGAACAAAGTGACATCTAGGCTGAAGCACCTTGAAGTGTTCAGGCTGTGTGTGTTAAAGAAGGGGCTTGAGAAAACGGATTGCTATCTTTAAGGCTGACTCTCTCTATAACACCACCTACACAGTAAACTAGGAAAACTTGGCACTTGTCAGTCCTCAAAAACCACGAAAAAGAATGAGAAGATGATTCTACAAGTTACAAGGTCAGATTGTCCTGATTATTGTTTAGAGATCTATCTGAAAATATGGAGACTATGACTATAGCCTTCTAGGTCCTTGGGTGGAACATTTTGATGCAGTACAAGTTTTGCATAACAAATTCTTGTATTAAGGGAATTTGTTCTTTAAAATTTGGATTTAGAGAGCAGAACTTGAGGACATGGAGGGCAACAGGTGGCCTTGAAACCCTAGGTTCCCCATTCTTGGCTAAGGATTTAGGAGCGAGAGTCACCACCAAAAAAGAAAAAGAAAATTTGTGCTTGATGGAAGAAGTATAGACTCAGAATTTCATAAGCTTTGGTGTTGGGCATATTAGTTCACAACCCAGAGCATGGTTCTCAAAATAGAATTTTCTTTTTTTATTGCATTCTTTAAGTATTTATTGCAGATCTTCAATTCTATAACTAATATAATTCCACCTACAACTCATAAAGAAAAGATGTGGAATAGTTCCACCAACTACTGAAGGCCTTTCTACGTGTGAATGCATTAGTAGGACATTCCTTTCAGACTCCCTGTCATTCTGTAGTACCTACAAAACATGACTCCAATTCCTTAGGGATGCAGCCCTAGAGGGGTGCTAATGATGTATTAGCTCCAGTAAAGGGGTGGGCAGACCCAGTGGAACAACAAATGTGAGCCAGGATGGGTGTTTCCAACAAAGTGAGGAGCCACTACAGAGAGCACCCTACGGATGAGGAGAGATGCCCTTCGGAATCATGGAAAACCATCTGAAAACACAGTGAGATGAAGTCATATTTCAAACATTTTTGTCTGAATATCAAGTACAGCTAGAACAGGAGATGATTATTAATGAGATTACCTGGGATGTTGGAAAGAGGCTGTTCCCCAATATTAGATACCAGGTCACGGTCCATGAACTCAAGTCGATGATGACCAAGGGAATAATGTTAGGTCCAGGTCTTAAGAGCCACAAGGTTTGAAGCAATAGAGAAAGAGTTCCCAACAAGAGCTCTTCTAATGAGATCTGAAATTGGCCTTTACTGGGCTGCAACCCCCTCAAACCCAATAACAACTACAGAAGGATGTCTTAAAAATTCATCACCAGTTTTTCTCTGGCACACCAAGGAACATGTGCTAGTCCCCATCTGGATGTCCAAGGACAAAGACAATAAAGATAACTTCACCACTTATGCACATCCACTCTGAAATCTGTACCTGTAGAAGAAAAAATAAAAGGAAATGGAGTTATCTTTTAAAAGCTAAATAAAACCATTCCACAGTCTCTGAAGAAAACTCTTGATTAGAGTGGCAACGTAGGAAGTGAATATTCAACTTTGTTTGGAATGAAGACTTTTGTGCAATTAACTAAATGTCCTCCTTTGACACTAAAGTTCATGCCATGCTTTAACCATGCCAAATCTGCTTCTCTTTTCCACCTGTAACTATGACTAAAGATTTTCTTTTTGGATACAAACTTCACAGATCCCAATTACATTTTAACTTCTTTGTCAATTCCTTTCATGATATAACCCATAGCACCTGATAGGGGGAAACCAGTGATTCTGAAAAAGCACCACCATGAAATCTGCGAAGTGGGCTGCAGCTCTTTTGCGGCTGCAGCTGTGTTGCTTCAGCTGTGGGAAGGTCCTAGTGTGGCCTATGGAATATAGTCATTGGATAAATATGAAGACAATCTTGGATGAGCTGGCACAGAGGGGCCATGAGGTGACTGTCCTGACATCTACAGCTTCCATTCTTATCGATTCCAACAAAACATCTCTTCTCAACTTTGAGGTGTATCCTGTGTCATTCACTGAAGAAGATGTTGTTACTTATTTTGACAAATGGATTAAAGAGTGGGTGTATGAGATGCCAAGACTTTCCCCTTGGGAGTATGCTAAAAAGATGCAAAATGTATTTTTTGAATATTCAAAGGTCTTCAAACACCTTTGTGAGAGTGTTGTTGTGAACAGGAAACTTATGAAGACATTGAAGGAAGCCAGATATGATGTTGTTGTTTCAGATGCTATTGGTCCTTGTGCTGAGCTCATAGCTGAGGTGTTTGGAATACCTATTGTCTATACCCTTTGGATCACTTTTGGCAATACATATGAAAAATACTGTGGAGGACTCCCTTCCCCCCCTTCCTATGTGACTGTAGTCTTGCCAGAATTGACTGACAAGATGACATTCATGCAGAGGGTTAAAAATATGCTTTTCTTCCTTTATTTTGACTTTTGGTTTCAGAATTTTGATGTGAAGGATTGGGATCAGTTTTACAGTGATGTGTTAGGTAAGGCTGGGATTCCTTCATGTTTTACATGTCAGGAGTATACAGTCACTCCACCATTTTTTATATATCTGAAGGTAAATAGGTTGGTGTTTAAAGTTATGAGGATTCTTTGTTTACTTACTGCTAATAGGAAATGGAAATTTTCTTTAACAGTGTGACTTGGTTAACTATGAAATGTAGGTTATTGCCCTGTTACTGATACTAGATGAGCTAAAATTGGAATCTCTAAAGAAGTAAAAAACGTTCATCGATATGGACTAAACATCATTATTTGGGAGATGAGACGGTTTCATTTTTTTAATTTGATATTGCATATTCAATATATGTGGCCTAAGCTAAGAAGCCATGCTTTAGGTAATTGGCATGGAATCTTTTACCTTTTCATTTTTTTACAGTCTCAGGAAGCACCTCCAAAATGGATGGGAATGGTGGCAGGAACTGTGACTTCACTAGTATAAGAAACTCTAAGAAATCACCTGTAGCAATGCCCATTCTCTGCACTTGAAGGAATTCAAGTAACCTAGAAAAAAGTGACTTCCAGATTGAAGCAACCTTGAAAGTGCAATCTGTATGTGCCAGAGGAGAGACCTGAGCATAGGGCTTCCTATGTCTCCATACCATGTAACACTGCCTACATGTTAATGATGAAAATTTGCATATGTCAATCCTCAAAACCAGGAAAAATAACAAGAAAACGATTCCACAAATTACAATGTCAGGTTGTCTTGGCTGTTGTTTAGAGTTCTATGCAAAAATACTTTCCACTCAGTTGGGAAAGTATAAGGGTTTCTGACAGCCATGAAGTTGGGAGAGATTCCTTACCTGAGAGAAGCCAATGGTTCACCTTTCTCACCTGGAGGAGTATAGCTGGATGGAGAAAGAATCACCATCAAACAGGAAAAAGAAAATTACTGCTTGGTAGAAAAAGTATAGACCCAGCATTTCATAAAATTTGATACAGGGCAGGGTAGTTGACAACCCCGATTATGATTCTCAAAGTAGAACTTTCTTTTTTTTAACCCACTGTTTAAGCATTTTTTGGCAGATCTTCAATTGTAGAATTGCCATTCTACCATCCATAATTCACAAGCACAAGTTGTGGAATGGTTCCACGAACTACTTAAGGTCATTCTGTTTGTCCATCAGTAGAATGTCCCTTTCAGACTCCCTGTCATTTTGTAGTACCTGCAGAACATGACTCCAATTGTAGGGATGCAGCCCAAAAGGGATACCTGATGTATTAGCTCCAGTGAAAGGTTGGGCAGGCCCAGTGGAACAAGAAATATGACCTAGTAGGAATGTTTCCACCGATGTGAGGAACAGCTACAGAAACCACCCTATGGGTGAGGAGATTCCCCATTGGAATCAAGGAAAATTATCTGAATACAAAGTGAGACAAAGGAAACTTGCAAACATTGCTTCCAGAACATCAAGTAGAACTGCAACAGAAGAATATTATTAATGAGATTACCTGGGATTTTAGAAAGAGGCTATCCTCAAATATTGGATACCAGTTCGCAGTCTATGAAGTCAAGTCAATGATAATCAAGGGAATAGTGTAAGGCTCAGGTCTTAAAGGCCACAAAGTTTGAAGCATTAGGCAAAGAGTTTTAAACAGCACTCCTCCAATGAGATTTGAAATTGGCCTTCACTGGGCCCCACCCCCTCAAATCCAATACCAACAACAAAATGAGGTCTTAAAAATTCATCACCAATTTTTCTCTGGAATAGCAAGGAACCAATGCTAGTCAGCTTCTCCATCTGAACATTCAAGTGCAAAAAAAATCACGACACCTTAAGCATTCATGTATTTTCACTATGAAATCTGTGCTCGTAAAAAAAGGTAAACTGTGTTATCTTTTAAAACCTGAGTAAGTAAAACATTCCACAGACCATGAAGAAACCTCTAGATTAGATTGGCAAAACAGGAGGTGAATGTTCAACTTTGGAATTAACTTTTGTGCAATTAGCTAAATGTCCTCCTTTGACACTAAAGTTCATGACATGCATTAACGTCCTGCCAAATCAGCCTCCATTTTCCATCAAGAACTCTGACTAGGGCTTTGCTTTTTGGATAAGAACCTGACATATTTCAATTACATTTTAACTTCTTGGTCAATTCCTTTTTGATATAATGCATCACACCCTATAGGAGAAACCTAGTGAATCCAAAAAGCCACAACTGTGAGTTTTGAGAAGTGAGGTGCAGCTCTTTTGCTACTGCAACTGTGTTGTTTTAGCTATGGGTCCTGTGGGAAATTCCTAATGTGACCTATGGAGTACAGTCACTGGATCAATATAAAGACCATCCTGGATGAGCTGGCACAGAGGGGCCATGAGGTGACTGTCTTGATATCTACAGCTTTCCATTCTTGTTGATCCTACCAAAGCATCTCTTCTCAACTTTGAGGTTGATCCTGTGCCTTTCACTAAAGAAGATGTTAAGTATTTTGATAATTGAACTAAAGAATGTGTGTATGAGTTGCCAAGACTTTCTCCTTGGGAGTATACTACAAAGAAGCAAGATGTATTTTTTGAATGTCAAAGGTTCTCCAAGAGCTTCGTGAGAGTCTTGCTTTGAAGAAGAACCTTATGAAAACATTGAAGGAAGCCAGATATGATGTAATTGTTTCAGATGGTCCTTGTGCTGAGCTCATTGCTAAGGTCCTTGGAGTACCTATTATCTATACAATTCAGTTCACTGTTTGCAATACATGTGAAAAATGCTGTGAAGGACTCCCTTCCCCCCTTCCTATGTGCCTGTGGTCTTGACAGAATTGAATTACAAGATGACATTCATGGGGAAGGTGAAAAATGGGCTTTTCTTCCTTCATTTTTACTTTGGATTTCAGAATTACGAGAAAATTTGGAATCAGTTTCACAGTGATGTGTTAGGTAAGCCTGGGATTCCCTCATGGTTTACATGTCAGGACTATACAACCACTCCACCATTTTTTATATATCTGAAGGTAAGTGAATTGGTGTTTAAAATTATGATTCTTTGTTTCCTTATTGGTGATTAGAAATTGAACTGGTCTTTAGCAATATGACTTATTTAACGATGAAATATAGGTAACTGGCCTATTGATACTATGTGAGCTGAAGTCTGAATCTTTAAAGCAGAAAAAATATGTTCATATAAATGAGTTAAAACCATTATTCAGAGGAGGAGAGTGGTTTTGTTTTGTTCTGGTTTGTTTTTAAATTTGATATTAGGCATTCGATAGATGTGGCCTGAGCTGAAGTTATACTGGTCTCTCAGGAGACAATGCCTTACATGATTGGCATTGAAGGTGTGACTTTCTCAGTTTTTTGCAGGCGTGGGCAGTATAGGAAATCCCTGAAAATCCCTTCTAACAGTGCCCCTTCTCTGGAATGTAAAAGGTTCGAGTCACCTAGAATTGAAGCAGCCTGAAATGTGCTGCCTGTTTGTGCCAGAGGAGAAGCTTAAGCATAGGGCTTTCTATGTTCAAAGTTGACTCTCTCCATACCATCTAACACTGCCTTTATGAGAAACAAGGAAAATTTGGCACTTGTCAGTCCTCAAAAACCAGGAGAAATAATGAGAAAATGGTTTTACAAGCTACAAGGTCTGGTTGTCTTGGCTGTTGTTTAGAGTTCCTTGCAAAAATGCATCCCCAACCAGTTGGGAAAAGTATGAGGGTTGCTGAAGGCCATGAAATTGGAAGATATTCTTTACCTGGGAGATTCCAATGGCTCAGGTTTCTCACCTGGAGATATAGATCAGGATGGAGAAAGAATAACCATGAAACAGGAAAAAAAAAACTACTTCTTGGTAGAAGAAGTATAGAATCAGAACTTCATAAACTTTAAAACAGGGTATGTTAGTTGACAACGCAAAACATGGTTCTCAAAGTAGAACTTTCTTTTTTTATTAACCCATACTTCAAGCATTTATTGCATTCTAGAATCATACTTCCACCTACAACTCACAAACAGAAGGTGTGCAATGGTTCCACCAACTATTTAAGGCCATTCTATGTGTGCATGCATTAGTCGAATTTCCCTTTCAGACTCCTTGTCATTTTGTACTACGTACAAAACATGACTCCAGTTCTTCAGGGATTGAGCCCAAAAAGGGTGCCTGATGTCTTAGCTCCAGCGAAGGGGTAGGTGGGCCCAGTAGAAGAAGAAATGTGAGCTACTAGGAATGTTTCCAACAATGTGTGACACTACTGCAGAGACCACCCTATGAGAGAGGACAGATACCCTTTGGAATCATGGAAATCATCTGAAAACCCTGGGAGACAAAACCAAATTGTGAATATGTCTTCCAGAACATCAAGTACAGCTAGAATAGGAGATAATTATTAATGAGATCACATGGGATTTTGGTAAGACACTATTCCCAAATATTAGATACCTGGTCACAGTCCATAAACTCAAGTCCATGATAATCCAAGGAAGATTATCAGGCCCAGGTCTTAAAGGACACAAAGTTTGAAGCATTTGAGAAATATTTTCCACCAGGAGCTCCCCCAATGAGATCTGAAATTGGCCTTCACTGGACCCCAACCCTCTCTAACCCAATAACAACTACAAAAGGATGTCTTAAAAATTCATCACCAATTTTTCTCTGGCATTGCAAGGAGCCAGTGCTAGTCAGTTCTCCATCTGGATATTCAAGGACAATCAAGATACTTTCACCATTCATGCACTTTCAGTATGAAAGGAAATGGAGTTACCTTTTAAAACCTGAGTAAATAAAACCATTTCCCAATCCCTGAAGAAAACTCTTGATTAGAGTGGCAACACAAGAGGTGAATGTTCAGCTTTGTTTATAATGAAGACTTTTGTGCAGTTAGTTAAATGTCCTCCTTTGACACTAAAGTTCATGCCATGTGTTGACCTCTTGCCAAATCTGCCCCCTTTTCCACCCATAACTATGACTAAGGATTTTCTTTTTTGGATAAGGACTTGACAGATACCAATTACATTTTAACTTCTTTGTCAACTCCTTTCATGATACAACCCATCGCACCTGGCAGGGGGAACTCAGTGCTTCTGAAAAGGAACAACCATGAGATCTAAGAAGTGGGCTGCAGCTCTTTTGCTGCTGCACCTGTGTTGCTTCAGCTGTGGGTCCTGTGGGAAGGTCCTAGTGTGGCCTATGGAATATAGTCATTGGATAAATATGAAGACAATCTTGGATGAGCTGGCACAGAGGGGCCATGAGGTGACTGTCCTGACATCTACAGCCTCCATTCTTGTTGATCCTACCAAAGCATCTCTTCTCAACTTTGAGGTTTATCCTGTGTCATTCACTGAAGAAGATGTTCTTACTTATTTTGACAAATGGATTAAGGAATGGGTGTATGTGCTGCCAAGACTTTCCCCTTGGGAGTATGCTAAAAAGATGCAAGATGTATTTTTTGAATATTCAAA
Source organism: Bettongia penicillata ogilbyi (assembly GCA_023548195.1). Taxonomy (NCBI): domain Eukaryota; kingdom Metazoa; phylum Chordata; class Mammalia; order Diprotodontia; family Potoroidae; genus Bettongia; species Bettongia penicillata. The sequence goes on along the minus strand of JAJHZJ010000470.1, from coordinate 15,002,915 downwards.
GGTCTTCAAACACCTTTGTGAGAGTGTTGTTTTGAACAGGAATCTTATGATGACATTGAAGGAAGCCAGATATGATGTTGTTGTTTCAGATGCTATTGGTCCTTGTGGTGAGCTCATAGCTGAGGTGCTTGGAATACCTATTATCTATACTCTTCGGTTTACTATGGGCAATACATATGAAAAATACTGTGGAGGACTCCCTTTCCCCCCTTCCTATGTGCCTGTGGTCTTGACAGAATTGACTGACAAGATGACATTCATGGAGAGGGTGAAAAATATGCTTTTCTTCCTTTATTTTGACTTTTGGTTTCAGAATTTTGATGTGAAGGATTGGGATCAGTTTTACAGTGATGTGTTAGGTAAGCCTGTGATTCCTTCATGGTTTACATGTCAGGAATATACAGCCACTCCATTGTTTTTTATATATCTGAAGGTAAATGGGTTGGTATTTAAAGTTATGAGGATTCTTTGTTTACTTACTGCTAATAAGAAATGTTATTTGTCTTTAACAATGTGACTTGGTTAATTATAAATACAGGCTATTATTGATGCTAGGTAAGCTAAAATTTGAATTTTTAAAGCAGACAAAAAGGTTCATTGATATTGGCTAAATACCATTATTTGGGAGACGAGTGGTTTTTTTTTTAAATTTGATATTGCATGTTCAATATATGTGGCCTAAGGTAAAGGTACATTGGCCACTAAGGAGCCAGTGCTTTAGTTGATTGGCGTGGAACCTTTTACCTTTCCAGTTTTTAACACTCTCAGGCAGCACTTTCACAATGGATGGGGACAGTGTGAACTGTGACTTCACTAGTATAAGAAACTCCAGTATATAGAGTATAGAAATTCCCTCTAGCAATGCCCTTTTTCTGCACCTGAAAGAATTCATGTATCTTGGAAAAAGTGACTTCTAGGCTGAAGTAACCTAGAATGTGCAGCCTGTATCTACCAGAGAGGCTTGAGCATAGGCCTTCATATCTCTCCATGCTATGTAACACTGCCTACATGTTAAAGAGGAAAATTTGCACATCAGTCCTCAAAACCAGGAAAAATAATGAGGAAATGATTCCACAAGTTACAATGTCAGGTTGTCCTGGCTGTTTCTTAGTTTTCCATGCAAAAATACTTCCTAACCATTTGGGAAAGTATGAGGATTTTTGAAGACCATGGAGTTGGGAGAGATTTCTTACCTGGGAGAAGTCAATGGTTCAGTTTTCTCACCTGGAGTAGTATAGCAGGATGGAAAAAAATCACCATCAACAGGAAAAATAAAATTACTGCTTGGTAGAAAAAAGGACAGACACAGAATTTTACAAACTTTGATATGGGGCATGATAGTTGACTACCCAGAACATGGTTCTCAAAGAAGAATTTTCTTTTTTTAACCCTTGCTTTAAGCATGTTTTGGCAGATTTTCTAAAAGTGCCATACTTTCACCTACAATTCACAAGGAACACTTTCAGGCCCAGTTCTTAAAGACCACAAGGTTTGAAACATTAGAGAAAGAGTTTCCAAAAAGAGTTCCCCAAATGAGATTTGAAATTGGTCTGCACTGGGCCCCAACCCCCTCTAACCGAATAATAACTACAGAAGGATTTCTTAAAAGTTCATCACCAAATTTCTTTGCCATAGCAAGGAGCCCATGCTAGTCAGTTATTCCATCTGTGATATTCAATGACAAAGAGAATCAAGACAGCTTGACCATTCATGTACTTTCACGATAAAATCTGCACTTGTTAAAAAAAGTAAAAAGTCTATGAAGAAACTTCTGGATTAGATTGGCAACACAGGAGGTGAATGTTCAACTTTGGAATGAACTTTTGTGCAGTTTGCTAAATGTCCTTCTTTGACACTAAAGTTCATGACATGCATTAACCTCCTGCCAAACCAGCCTCCATTTTCCATCAATAACTCTGACTAGAGCTTTGCTTTTTGGATAAGTACTTGACAAATTTCAATTACATTTTAACTTCTTGGTCAATTCCTTTCTTATATAAGGAGTTTCCTTCCTTGTAGGAGGAAGCTAGTGAATCCGAAAAGGCACAACCGTGAGTTTTGAGAAGTGAGGTGCAGCTCTTTTGCTGCTGCAGATGTATTGTTTTAGCTGTGAGTCCTGTGGGAAAGTCCTGGTGTGGCCTACAGAGTAAAGTTACTGGATCAATATATAGAAAGACCATCCTGGATGAGCTGACACAGAGAGGCCATGAGGTTACTGTACTGACATCTATGGCTTCCATTCTTATTGATTCTACCACAACAACTCTTCTTAACTTTGAGGTTTATTCTGCATCATTCACTAAAGAAGATGTTGTTAATCATTTTGAAAATTGGATTAAGGAATGTGTGTATAAGTTGCCAAGATTTTCACCTTGGAAGTATGCTAAAAAGATGCAAGATGTGTTTTTTGAATTTTCAAAGATTCTCAAGCTGCTTTGTGAGAGTGTTGTTTTGAACAAGAAGTTCATGAGGACATTGAAGGAAGCCAGATACGATGTTGTTGTGTCAGATGCTATTGGTCCTTGTCCTGAGCTCATAGCTGAGGTCCTTGGAATACCTATTGTCTATACTCTTTGGTTCTCTACTGGCATTACATATGAAAAATACTGTGGAGTACTCCCTTCCCCCCTTCCTATGTGCCTGTGGTCTTGACAGAATTGACAAGATGACATTCATGGAGAGGGTGAAAAATATGCTTTTCTTCCTTTATTTTGACTTTAGGTTTCAGAATTTTGATGTGAAGGATTGGGATCAGTTTTACAATGATGTGTTAGATAAGTCTGGGGTTCCTTCATGGTTTACATGTCAGGACTATACAGTCACTCCATCATTTTGTATATACGTGAAGGTAAATGGGTTAGTATTTTAAGTTATGAGATTCCTTTGTTTACTTATTTCTGATAAGAAATGGAATTGGTCTTTAACAGTATGACTTAGTTAACTATGTAACATAGGTACCTACCCTATAACTGCTACTCTGTGCGCTAGTGACTAAATCTTTAAAGCAGAAAAATAGGTTCATAGAAATAATAGCTAAATGTCATTATTTGGGGAGGAGAATTTTTTTTTAAATTTGATATTTGGTATCTCTATATATGTGCTCTAAGCTGGAGGTACATTTGCCACTCAGGCACCAGTGCCTTAACTGATTGGCATAGAAACTTTGACCTTTTTGGATTTTTACAGATTTGGGCAGAATCTGTGGTATGAATGGGGAAAATGACAACACCTGTGACTTCACTAGTGTAGGAAACTACAGGAAACCCCCTCTAACAATGCCCCTTCTCTGGAACTTAAAGAGTTTTTGTCACCTAGAATGGTGACTTCTAGACTGAAGTATCCTTGTGTGAGCAGCCTGTATGTGCCAGAGGAGAGTTTTGAGCATAGGGCTTGCTAATTTGAGGTTGACTCCATAACATCTGACATTGTCTGCATAGTAAACAAGAAAATTGGCAGCCCTCAAAAACCAGCAAATAAATGAGAAAAGGAATCCACAAGTCACAAGGTCAGGTTGTCTGGGCTGTTGTTTAGAGTTCTAAGCAAAAATACTTCCCAATCAATGGGGACAGTATGAGGGTTGTTGAAGCTATGAAGCTCTGAGAGATTCCTTACCTGGGGGAATTCAATGGCTCACCTTTCTCACCTGAAGGAATAGATCAAGATTTTGAAGTAAAAGCGACCATCAAACAGGAAAAAGGAAACTGCTGTTTAGTAGAAGAAGTGTAGATTCAGAATATCATAAACATTGACACAGGGCATGTTAGTTGACAGCCGAGAACATGGTTCTGAAAGGTAGAGCTTTCTTTTTACTTTTTAATTTTATTTGTTTTTATTATTTTACCCCTTAAGCATTTATTATACATCTTCAACTCTAGAATTGCCTTACTTTCACCTACAATTCACAAACAAAAGGAATGGAATGGTTTCACCAGCTACTTGAGGACATTCTGGGTGTGCATTTGTACAATGTCCTTTTCAGACTCCATCATTTTGTAGTACCTACAAAATACAATTTCAACTCTTCAGGGGTGCAGCACAAAAGGGGTACCTGATGTATTAGCTCAGATGAAGGGATGGGTAGACCCAATGGAACAAGAAATGGGAGCCGGTATGAATATTTTCAACAATGTGAAGCACTATTAGAGAGATCACCCTATGAGTGAGGCTAGATGCCCTTGGGAATCAGGGAAAATTGTCTTAAAACTCATTGAAACAAAGGCGAATTGCAATCTTTTGTTGCTGAATATTGTTGGAAAGAAGCTATTCCCTAATATAGATATCAGGGCACAGTCCATTAAATCAAGTCCATGATAATCAAGGGAAAACTGTCAGACTCAAATTTTAAAAGATACAAGGTTTGAAGCAATAAATTGTTTCCAACAGGAGCTCCCCCAATGGGATCAGAAATTAGCCTTCACTGTACCCCAACCCCCTCTAACCCAATAACAACTATAGAAAGATGTCTTAGAAATAAATCAGCAATTTTTCTCTGGCATAGTAAGGAGTCAATGCTAGTCAGCTACTTGATCTGGACATTCAAGGACAAAGACAATCAAGACATCTTCATCATTAATGCCCTTTAATATGAAATATGCTCCTGTGGGAGAAAAAAAGGAGATGGAATTATCTTTTAAAAGGTGAGTAAGTAAAATCATTCCACAGTCCCTGAAGAAACCTCTTGATTAGAGTGGCAACATAGGAGTTGAACGTTCAACTTTGTTTGGACTAAAGACTTTTGTGCAATTAACTGAATGTCCTCCTTTGACACTAAAACCAATTGCTATATATCAATCTCTTGCCAACCCCCCTTCCCTTTTTCCATCAGTGGATATGACTAAGGATTTTCTTTTTGATAAGGACTTGACAGATCTCGATTACATTTTAACTTCTTTGTCAATATCTTTTTATGATATAACCTATAGCACATGACAGGAGGAAGTTAGTGATTGCGAAAAGGCACAACCATGAGATCTGAGAAGAGGGCTGCAGCTCTTTTGCTGCTGCAGCTGTGTTACTTTAGCTGTGGGTCCTGTGGGAAGGTCCTAGCATGGCCCATGGAGTATAGTCATTGGATAAATATGAAGATCATTCTGGATGAGCTGGCGCAGAGGGGCCATGAGGTGACTGTCCTGACATCTACAGCTTCCATTCTTGTTGATCCTACCGAGACATCTCTTCTCAACTTTGAGGTTTATCCTGTGCCATTCACTAAAGAAGATTTTGTTACTTTTTCTGAGAAATCAATGGAGGAATACCTGTATGAGCTGCCTAACCTTTCCCCTTGGGAGTATGCTAAAAGGATGCAAGATATGTTTTTTGAATTTACAAAGGTTCTCAAACAGTTTTGTGAGAGTGTTGTTTTGAACAAGAAGCTCATGAGGACATTGAAGGAAGCCAGATATGATGTTGTTGTTTCAGATGCTTTTAGTCCTTGTGGTGAGCTCATAGCTGAGGTCTTTGGAATACCTGTTGTCTATACTCTTCGGTTCACTATGGGCAATACATATGAAAAATACTGTGGAGGACTGCCTTCCCCCCCTTCCTATGTGCCTGTGGTCTCTGCAGAATTGACTGACAAGATGACATTCATGGAGAGGGTGAAAAATATGCTTTTCTTCCTTTATTATGACTTTTGGTTTCAGAATTTTGATGTGAAGGATTGGGATCAGTTTTACAGTGATGTGTTAGGTAAGCCTGGGATTCCTTCATGGTTTACATGTCAGGACTATACAGTCACTCCATCATTTTGTATATATGCGAAGGTAAATGGGTTGGTATTTAAAGTTCCTTTGTTTACTTATTTCTGATAAGAAATGGAATTGGTCATTAACAAAATGACTTAGTTAACTATGAAACATAGGCAAGTGTTCTATAACTACCACTTTATGAGCTAAAGTTTGAATCTTTAAACCAGAAAAGCAAGTTCACAGGAATAAGTGCTAAATTCACTGGCATAGGGGGTCGTCGAATTTTTTTTTTAATTTTGATACTTGGTCATTTTATGTATTTAGCCTAAGCTGAAGGTACAGTAATTATGGTGGTCAATCACTTTGAAAAATACTGGATTATGCCTTTGCCCCGTACACACAATTTTTGTTATTCCTAGATGACAAGAATAAAAACCTAAAGATGAGATCAAGGAAGGGATGGCAAATACATTAGAGTGACAGAGCCTGGTGAAACAGAGGGTTGAAAAAGAAAGCATTTTCCGATGTATTAGGACAGCTAAGGTGCTGCCAATTAATTGAACATCTTGAATGCATTTGAGAATTCTATGTGATTTGACGTGACCCCAACAGTTGGAGGTAGTTTTTTGTAGTGACTGTACATATTGATTTGACTCTTGATAATTTTTCTTACTTTTTATGCAATATTTTTGATTTCCATAATTTTAATGAGCAAAAGTGATTATGTATATCACTCTGACAAAAATTGTTTGAATCAGTACTTTACTTTTTCTTTTTTCAAGCGAAGTCAATGGGCATTTATTAAGGGTCTCTTACATGTCAGGCACTGTCATAAGATCCAGGGATACAAAGATAGGCAAATACAATCCCAGTATTCAAGAATCTTTCAGGATAAACAAACAATTGATTATTTGCAGGGCAGATTGAATATATCTCAGATGGAGACACTTGCATTAAGTTGGGCAAGAAAGACTTCCTTTGAACAAAATGAGCCCCTAGGAAGTCAGAGGTCTTCTTTGGAACTCAAGATCCTCCAGTAAACTTCAGCAGGAATTCTTAACTTCATTTGGATAACAATTTTTTTCAGTGGTCAATTTCCTTTATTATCCTATGTAATTTGTTTCATGCATTTACAAACATTCTTCTGAGAAGATATCCAGATGATATTTCACCAGACTTCCAAAGGTTTCCATGACACATACAAGGTTAAGAATCCCTGGCCTATAGGTTTGAGCTATACATGACAGAGCTGACTTGTTTTTTTTGCTTTTTCCCTTAGGAAGGCCCACTACATTATGTGAAACTATGGGAAAAGCTGAAATGTGGCTGATTCGGACTTACTGGGATTTTGAATTTCCTCGTCCATACTTGCCAAATTTTGAATTTGTTGGAGGACTCCACTGTAAGCCTGCCAAGCCTCTTCCTGAGGTAAATCTATATTTTCATTTTCCAAGTTTTAATCTCCTACAGATATGTCCTGTTTTCTGTGCCCAGAGTGAAGGAAGAGAGAGAGATAACAAACATTTATTAAATCCCTACTATGTGCCAGACCCTGTGTGAAGTGATTTACAAATAATGTCTCCTTTTATCCTCACAACTCTCACATTCTAGGTGCCAGTATTATTCCTATTTTACAGTTTAGGAAACTAACATGGAGAGAGGTAAAGTGACTTGCCCAGGGTCACAAAGCTAAGAAGTCTTTGAGGTCAGGTTTGAACTCTGGACTTCCTGACCGGGGCCAGCTTTCTGTCTGTGTACCACCAGATGACTCAAGGGCAATGGTACTGAACTGGGACCATGGAGACCCCTAGTCTATTTCTTCATTTGTCACTACCTCACTGTATACTTTCAGGCATAGATTTCTGATTTTCTTTGTATTGTGTATGCATTACAGTTATGGAGACATTAAAAATGAAAATTTAATTCTGCTCTCTTCCTAAATAAAGAAGGAAAAGTTTTAGATTCTAGATGTGGTTAATGTGGACAGACATGACTCTTTGATTGCTTTTTTCATAACAAGGGAGGCTTTAAAGGATTTTGGTGTAGGTGGGAAGTGGAAAATTATATCAGAATTATGATGTTTTTAAAAGAGCAACAAAATAAGTGTAAGTCAAGCTTTGACTTAATGAATCAATCAAACCACCCTTCCCCATTTAAACTGTGATGAGGTGTCATGCTCTGATACATTTGAATTATCCTAAATGAAACTAAATGATAAGATGCTATGCTCTGACACATTTATCAGGTATTCATTAAGTATGGATAAGACCTAACAACCTCCCTTGGTAAAATAATAATAACAAAAACAACAATCAATCTGGGCATTTTTATAGCACCTACTTTGTGCCAAGATCCATGCTAAGGAGTTTAGAAATATTATCTCATTTGATTTTCACAATATTACTGAAAAAGAAGTGCTATCACTATCCACACTTTATAGATGAGGAAACTGAGGCAGAGAGAGTTTAAGTGATTGATCCAAGGTCACACAGCTAGTAAGTCTCAGAATGAGTTGAAATTACCAAAATTTTAAGAGTTAACAAAAAAGAGATAGGACTCTTTACTGTGGAAAGGACAATGATGGCTGACCAAAGAGAAAGGAAAATTGCTTAGTTTTAATTTTGCTCCTATTTTTTCTTCCAAGAAGAACGATCTATAAACTTTTTAAAAGCACAAAACAAATATAAGCAATAGAAGGTTAGTTCTGCACAGTAAGACATGATGAGGTAAATGATTTACCCAGGGTAACATGATTAGGAAATATCAAAGGCAGAACTTAAGCTGAAGTTTTAACTCTTTAAAAGGCCGTTCATATTATACTGATGTTAGTATGCCATGCTGAAATGAACATCATTATAACTAGTTTTGAACTCTGTCCGTGAGAAATCTGCATATCATGGAGACTCTCCCCCATGATCGTGAAAATATTCTAGCTTGTTTGACTCTGCTACGCAACCCAGCACCCTATAAACCTGAGTTTTTGTCCTCGCCTGAAGTAGGACTATATGCTCTATATTACGCATAAAATATATTCAAAGATAAATTATCTTAAACGTAGTGCAAACCAGAGAGAGCAAACAGAAAATTAATACCCTAATCCCCAGTGACTTTTAACTCCTGACTACTCTGCCTATATAAGGCAGTGAAACAGGATAAATTTTATGGGCTACAACTGAACTTCAGTCTCCATCTTGTATAGCAGTTTTTAAATGTTTCAAAATATATTTTTATATGAGCAAAAATCTATCTTGTCTCCCACTTCCACTCCCTGACTATAAAAAGAAAAGAAAAACAAATCCCTTGTAACAAATATGCATAGTTGAGAAAAACAAATCCCTCTCTTTCACCAGGTTCAAAAACTATATTTTTCAATGTATACCCAGAGTCCACCATATCTATGGCAGGAGGTTGGTAGTGTGTCTAATCACTTGTTGTCTCGAATCCAGATTGGTCATTGCATTGGTCACAATACCTGGTACTTACATGGTTGCTGTTACGACATAAACTGCTTTCTTGACTCCCTTTATCTCCATCTGTTCTTAGACATCTTCCCAATTTCTCTGAAATAGCCCTCTTCATCATGTCTTATAGATCAGTAATATTCCATCATACTTATATACATGTGAATACATATACGTTTACACATACATACTACAATGTATTCAGTTATTCCCCAATTGATGGGTACTCTCTTTAGTTTGCAGTTCTTTTCATAAAAGTGCAGTACAACAGGAGTTATTAACTTTTTAAGGTGTTGTGAATCCTTTTGACAGCCTGGTGAAACCAATGGATCTCCTCTCAGAATAATGTTTTTAAATAATAAGATATATAAATACATAAAATAAAATACATAGAGGTGCAAGGAAACCAATTTTATTGAAATTCAGCTATTAGTTGGGTATTGTGGCACATGCCAGTAATCTCTGCTAAAGGGAAAATTGAAGTCTAGTAGGTCACCTGAGTTCAAGAATTCTTGGTGTCCTTAGTGAGTCTCATACCAACATAGGGGAGTCACCAGGCTGCCTAAGGAAGGGCAAACTGGTCCTGGTTATAAACAGAAAATGTCAATGTTCCTGCGCCCATCAGTATGTGATTGGCCTATTAGCAATCATTTTACTTTTAACCTGAGCAAGATAGGGAGAAATAGTCTGTCTCTTTCTCTATTATCAAAATATACTTTAAAATACAAGTTCATAGACCTAGGCTAAACCCTCTGCTCTATAGTCTGAGCTTGTTTTTAATTCTATCACGATTGTTCTTTAAAGGTGACAGTTGTAGGAGTGAGTCAATCACTTTGTATTGTGTATGCATACTGTGTGGGTGTGCTGTGTGTACATCCATTTGTTTCAAAATCTAGTCAAGTTTTACCTCTCCATGAAACATTTCCTATTCCCTCTAACCAGAAATAATTTCTCCCTTTTTAGATTTCTGATAGCTCTTAGTTTATAACCCTGATTTGTACATATATATTTAATTTTTTATCTGAATTTTGGGATCTGTCTTATTTCTCCAGTGAGATTTTAGACTCTAGAAGAGCAGGGGTCATTGATTTTTAACAGGAATAGCAAGCGTTTATATAGCATTTTATGACTACTATAATTTTATCCTCACAACAAACCTGGAAAGTATATGCTATTGTTTTCCCCAGTTTACAGATTAGGAGACTGAAGCACAGCAGAGGCTAAGTGACTTGAGCAGGGTCACATAGCTAAGAAGTGTCTGAAGCTGGATTTGAATTCAGGACTTCCAGACTCTAGGTCCACTGCACTACCAACTTCCATCTTAGAGAAAGGAAACTGGAGGTAGAATTTCTATTCAGGCGCATATTGAACTTTAAGTCCCTTCCAAATCTGTTTCCATGCTTTATAGCTCTAGAAGCAATAGCCATCACACAGGCTTCTCATTGTGGTTTGTGAATACTTCACAATGGCTGTATATGCTCCCTTTGGCAAACAGCTTCTCTACACTTAAGTAGGCAGTCTTTGAATTGTTATAACCATCAATAATTGTCAATAATTAAAGGCAGCCAACTCCGATAATGAACTTCTACAAACACAGCTAGATAAGTGTTTGAATGACCTCATGAAACCCTTATTTGAAGTCTTTTCAGCAAACTAGCATAGTCTGAGAATGCAGAGAGTACCCAAAAGGCATCACAAAAGGACTTTATAGGTAAATATACAGAGTATGGTTAACACAGACTTGTTACTTCATAAATGCTTGTTAGCCTGATTTGATTGAAGTGATTTTTTAAAGCTGTTTTTCTCTATCTGATAGATGATAAATGTTTTCTTTACATTGCATTTTTACAGGAAATGGAAAAATTTGTCCAGAGCTCTGGGGAACATGGGATTGTGGTATTTTCTCTTGGGTCAATGGTCAAAAACCTAACTGAGGAAAAGGGTAACCTGATTGCTGCAGCTCTTGCCCAGATTCCACAGAAGGTGAGAAAAAGGAAACAAACTTCTGCTACCTTTGTCTATCTGAAATTTAGAAAGATCTGCTTAGCAAGATTTTCTATTAAAAATTTGGGGGAGACAATTGGGGTTAAGTGACTTGCCAGAGTCACACAGCTACTAAGGGTCTAAGGTCAGATTTGAACTCAGAGGGCCAGTGTTCTGTCCATTGTGCCACAGAACTGCCCCAATTTCTTTAGCTTTTAAAGCCTTGCACAATCTACCTCTATCCCACGCACTACAATCCAGTCAAATTGGTCTGTTCTCTGCTCCTAACGTATAAGATTCCCTCCCCTGTTTCTGTTCCTTTGCACTGGCAGTCCTTCAAACCTAGAATGCACTGACTCCCCGCTCCCTCCTCATCAAGCTCCTTGTCTTCCTTCCAGACACAAGCGAAGTATCACTTTTTCTATAGTCCAGCCCATTCATCTTTCAACAGAAAATGAAAGAGACAACAGGATTAGCCCAAGGTTAGCGAGGAAATCTGTAATGGAGTAAGAATTTGAACCCAGGTCCTTTGATTCTAATCCCAGGATACTAGGAGGGGGGTAGCAGGGACGAAGAAATTAAGATCATAGATGAGGAGGATGGAGAAGTACAGGTGAATGGGGAGAATGGCAGGAAAGAGGGTGAAGGGAGATGGCAGGTATTAGCTAGGTGACCAGGAGAGCACAGAGGCTGATGAGGTACCTCCTTAGTTTAACTATAATTAGAGTTATGGTTAGAAAATTCCTTTAAGTTCCCATCAAAAGTCTATCATTTAAAATCATTCTGGGGACTCTACTTTTAAGCCTTGGAATTTCCTCTTAGCACTCACAATGACCCTAATTTGTATGGGAAACAATGGAGGGAAAGACTTGAGTGATGGTGGTGAGCATTTTTCTGCTTTCCTACTAATACCTGCTGGCAAGCAACAAAGCATTGTTTCACTGGAAAAAAATATTGAATACATTAGTTTATTTTGTCATTATTGTAATGGTTTAGGTGGATTTGGGGTTGTTGCTGGTTTTAGATTTTTTTTCCTCAATGTGTTTTGGGTATCTCTCCTTCACCAGCAATAAGAATTCAGCTTTTTAGAACTGAGTGAGTTTTACAATTAAAGGACTGTACAAACTGAAACTGTTTCTGTTTCTGTTCCTTAACATATTAAAACTCTATATACATTATTACAGATTCTAGTGCATGTGAAAGCATACTGTACAACTCCATATAGTGAGGTAGGGTAACTAGAAAGCTACTTAGAGTGACTCCCAATACCTGGACTGAGTATAACTTAGGTTGAAGTCTTTTCTTTGATGTATGCTATTTGATTCTCGGCAACTGGGAGGCACAGTGTCTGGAAAACTAGTCCTGCAGTCAGACTTTCAGACATTTACTATGTGACCCTGGGAAAGTCACTTAGCCCAGGGAGTATTGAATATAACATCTGATGTTTTTCAATGTGTTAATTGGTTTTGTTGATTTTTTCCCCCTTTTCTGTCTTCTTAAAAAAATTATTTTGGTAAGAAATGGTTCTGTGGAAGGCAGAGGGAAAAGATTATGGGGGAAATGGAGGCAACGTAAAAAATATTTTTTTAAATTTTGACACAGTCAAGTTTTTAGAATCAATAGTCATAACTTTTATTACTGTTTTACTTTCGAAGTCTTTCTAAGACAACAATGGAATGAAAAATCATTTGGTGCTGAATATTATTGTGCTCTGTGTTCTTTCCATAATTATTTTATTTATATCCTTTGATTTTATGTCATTTTATTCCCAAATATATCCCTTCTCCTCCTCTTCTCAGTGATTTCTGCCTTGCAACAATGATTAAAAAAGAAAAAGTAGCTCAGAAAAAACATTCTACACATCAACCATATCTCACATTATATAGCTGTCTCTGCATCTCTATTTCTATCCATCTATTTATTTATGAAAGCTTCCTAAACCCTAAAATAGAAACATGAATTTGAGAAACTAAACTGGATTTATCCTAAAAGAAAAACAACCTTATCAATAGAATGAACCTGTTGACTGAGTATCCTCATCTGTAAAATGAGGAGCACTCCAGCTCTAACATTCCAGGGATCTATGACTTTTTGGGGTAATGAACAAGACAGGTGAACATACATTCTACAGCAGTCTCAAAGAAATTATCCCAATATTTTCGGTGTTATGGATTTTCTCCTGCTCAAAGTACTAGCTACCTATTGTCTCTAAGGTAAAATACATCCTCTTCAGACTCAGACTCAGTATTTAAAGTTGTTCACAACTTAGGTCCAACTTAATTTCCCAGCATCACTTAATACTGACCATTGGGAATTTCTTATCATTTAGATTTCCATTATAATAGAATTCAGCTAAGTGGAGAATTGATGAATAGACTACTTTCTCCAGTGTCAACTACCTTCTACCTGGCCTTTCCTGCTCAGTGCCCTCTATTCAAGCTCAGTCCCTAAAATCAAAATGGTAAGCAGAAATAGTAGGAAGGAGGCAGTGTGGTAGGAAAGAGCCCTGGATTCAAACTCAGATTACCTGCATTTAAATCGAAGCTTTACCACTTAGTAAGTGAGTGATCTGAAGAACTGGGGCTTCATTTTCTTCCTCTGTAAAATGAGAAGGTTAGACTAGATGATCTCTAAGATTCTTTCCAGATCTAAAATGCTACAATCATATGACAGAGCTATACATTCATTCTGTCTGATGTCAGAGGATAGGGCTAAGACGCAAAAAGGCACATGCATGTTTAAAATACAAAACATTGTTTGTTTCACTAGCAATTAGAGCTACCCAAAATTGAGTTGTTTTGGAGGATAGTGGGTTGAAGATCCAAAGTTCTTCAAACAAAGTGGACTGACTATCGTCAGGTAAATTGCAGAGAAGACAGATTAAATAGGATTAAATGGCCACTGAGGTGCCTTCTAAAACTGAGATTCTAGAACTTTGTGATTCCTTTTGACATTGTAAAAAGAATCCTGAAATTGGCTGTCAAAATGTAATTCTGAATAAAGTTATCTTATCTTTCTGCAAAGAATGAATTTCATTCCAGTATTTCCACTGCAGTAGATAGCACAGTATTAGCCTCATTTCATAGAGCAATAAAATGACTCAGACATGCCCAGTTACACAGCTAGAGTCTAAGCTAGTATTTGCCTAGCTCGAGTCCAACATTCATTCCATTGCAACACATGGTATCGCTTTAGTTTTCTTGTTTTCAGGTTTTCTCTCTTCAGTTCGTCATCCACACAGCTACCCAAGTAATCTTCCAGAAGCACATTTCTGATCCTGTTACTCTGCTGCTCAAAATTCTTCACTGGCTCCTTATTGGCTCTAATATAGAATATCAGCTGTTCAGCCTGGCGTTTAAAGCTGTCCATGATTTAGCTCCAATCTCCTTCTCTACCTTCCCACATGCTATCCCAACTAAATTTTCCAGCTTTTCTCTGAACCTGGAATTCTGTCTGGCTACTTCACAACTTTAGCCATCTCCTGTGCCTTTTCATCATTTTCTATGAGAATCCTTATTTTCTTTCAAGGCTCAGTTCAGGAACTACCTCTTCTGTGAAGCCTTCCCTGATCTCTCACAGTAGTAATGTGTTCATTTATCTTCTCTCTCTAATTCCTTGTTTGTTTGTTTTTTCTTTTGTTGCTTATTTAGATATGTATTGCATCCACCAGTAGATTTCTGTAGGCTGCTTGGGGCAAGAGACTATCTTTTCTTTGCATTCAACAGCACCTAAATGATGTTTTGCACATACATAACATGCTTGCTGAAGGGGATATGGTTAACAAAATATTTTCTGAAGAAACTGATTATAAGTAAGCTTTTCTCAACAAACATCAAAGAAAATCCATTTCCTAGCAATGCTGAATTTTAAAGGTGAGAGCTAGGATGGACCGCAGAATATACTGTTTTTAAATAAATTTAATATTTGTATTGTCTATTCTAATCCAATTCTGTCAAGTCACTTGAGGAAGATGCCTTAAATTCTATGTTGACTCCCTACCCTGTCTGAGTTATTGTAGTTTTCTCCTCTATTAAATGGGAATGGGAATGACAACAATAACTTTCTTAATAGGATGTTTATGAAAGTTCTTTAAAAAAGGATAGATACAAACTAGCATTGCTAGCTAGTGCTTTAAAAGTTCTCATCACTGACTTTCTCTGGGTCTAATTTTCTTCAGTTATAAAACAATAAGGTTGGTCTAGATTCTCATTAAAGGTCCTTCTGTTCTTAGAATTTTATGGTTCTGCTCCCATTGCAATTTTATTCCTTTTTTTTTTTGAAAGGTTCTGTGGCGATACGAAGGAAAGAAGCCAGACACATTGGGTCCAAATACCAGAACCTATGACTGGATTCCTCAGAATGATCTTCTTGGTGAGACTATGGGTTAGAAGTAGTGAAATTAATGGTCTCTTCTTGGTTCTCTTCCATTGTTGGGTGGGGAGATGTCCATCTGCTCTACGAACCTCATCATCGGTGCTGGAACATTTTTCCAAGTGAAGTATTGAAGAAAATTCTCCATACCAAGAAATTCAGTGGTTTATTTTATGAAATATTTCCAATTAATAGGAGACCTTGAGAGAAAAGTTAATGTATAGTGGAGAGATTTAGAATTTGGGAGACCTAGGTTCAAATTTGGTCTCTGACACTTATTAATTTTATGTCTCTGGACTAATAACTGAACACTATGAGCCTTAAGCAACTCTATAACTAAGCAATTAATAAGATCATTATGTGTTTTAGTGGAACAAACTCTTACACCTAAGAAGTCATAGGTCAGATATTGTGTGTAGAATAATTCCAGGACAGTGCATTCACTTAAGACATTATGAAAAAAACCTGAATGAATTATGTTATATATTCATTCTTGATCAAAGTTATCAGTGACCCCCTAAAAAGCCTAAGGCAACTCTAAAAGAACTGAAATAATTGATTGGGCTGACAGAAGATTGCAAATCAAATACAAGGAGTTATGAAAGTCAGGTAGCCTTTCCCAGGTGTTCTATCTCTTACTATCTAAGGGGGGAAAGGTTCCCCATAAGGATTCTAAGCTTTCTGAAAGCAGATAACTTAGATGAAAAAAATTACTGGAATTTGCTGAATTATTAAACTATCAGTAGGTCTATTGCTTGTCCCAACCTCTACTACATTAAATGCAGCATGGTACAATGACAATATGTTGGATTTGGTGTTAAGGAACGTAGTTTCAAATCCTGGCTTCCTATGAACTACTTAAATTTTAGGGGGCTTCGTCCTCTTCATGTGTAAAATAAGCAAGAGTTGGATTACATGAGTTCTGAGAATCCTTCTAGTTCTAAATCTGTGATCCCATGGACAGATCAAAATGGTAGAACATTTGGGGAAAGAGTTAAAGGATCTTTAACTTGTTTTTCTAATATTTGATAACTATAATTGAGTATAATTGGTTTCCTTTGTAATTTTCTAATAGTTTATGCTTTTAAAAACATTCTGATAAGCAGGCCATAGATTTAACTATACTGCCAAAAGTTTCCATAACAAACACACACACACACATACACACACACACACACAAAGGTTAAGAACCTCTGTAATGAGAGGTTCAATTCCTTCTAGAAAAATTACTCTAAAGATTCTCTATAGATTCTTTCAACATTCTCAGTCATCTCAAATTGTGGAGGCATGGGGAAATAAATTATGAGAGGTTCACAAGAAAAAATAGAGGAAATAGATCTGGTAAAGTTTCAACCTGCGTACTTGGGTTGGAAATGACAACTAAGAATTAAGTTGATTAAAGTGAGAGAAAGTTCCAAGTTACCTGCTTTTTGTGTTCTTCTTGTACTCAGGGAAATAGAGGGGAGTGGTTTGCCATAGAAATAGTCTCTCAAGCAAATCCATGAAAAGGAAGTGCAATTGTTCAGAGGCTCTCCAGAAAAAGAGACCTTACTTCTCCGGTTCTCTCTGTGCACATTCTTTAAACATTCATTAAAGATGCAATGTAAGATTTTTGTGATTCTCCTTCCTTTCATTTGCTTACTGAGAGTAACTGCACCCAGAGATCAATATGTAGACATTTCCTCATCTTCTTTTCTCACACATTCAAAGTTCCAAGTGATCCCATTTGTATAGTAGTTGTCACATTAATATCACTGCCTCAATGACTTACACTGCCCATTCCTTCTTCTGTTTTCTGAATCCATCATAAGTTAATTAAACTGATCCTTTTCCTTCCATTTCTATCCTAGGTCACCCCAAAACCAAGGCCTTTATCACTCATGGTGGAACCAATGGAATCTATGAAGCTATCTATCATGGAGTTCCCATGATAGGTGTGCCCATGTTTGCGGATCAGTATGATAACATTGCTCACATGAAGGCTAAGGGAGCAGCTGTTCAAGTAGACTTTCATACATTGACAACTGAAGATATGCTTAATGCTTTGAAGACAGTCATCAACAACCCCTTGTAAGTATCATAATTCACTGCTTCCTTACCACTGATAACCTTTCCTATCTGTACTGGGAATCGGTACAGTGAAACAAACATTTGATGTCAAGGGACCAGTTTGAATCCTTGTAGAATGCCAGGTCTGGAATCATGAGTTCAAATATGGCCTCAGACCTTTACTAGCTGCATGACCTTGGATGACTAACATCACCTTGTTTGCCTCAGTTTCCTCATCTGCAAAATGAGCAGGAGAAAGAAATGGCAAGCCACTCCAGTATCTTTTCCAAGAAACACCAAATGGGGTCACAAAGAGTGGAACTTGACTGAAATGACTGAGCCACTGTGTCCACTTAGGAAAAATCATTTCGCCTCTCTTAGGAAGCTGGATTAGATGGTCTCCAAGATTTGTGGGGAACCCTAAATGCATGATCCCACAGTCCTGTTAATTAAATGCCACATTTTCAAAGCATTTATTTTCTTTTCTTATGTTTCTCTTCTTTCTCTCTGTTTCTATTTTCCTTTGTTGAGACTGTCTCCCTGTCTTGCCCAGAGTAGAAGAATAGTGGCCACTCAAGGACCAACCCCATTGCTGATTAGCAGGAAACATTGACACAGTTTCTTTCTGCCCTTGTCCAGTTCCTCCCTTCTTAAACAGCTTAGTGGCCCCCTATTCCCAAGGTCTTACTATATTGATGCTTACCAATCCATAAAACCCCTAGCCTGACCTGTGTTCTGGATTAAGTTTTTGATGCATCTCAAAGATGCTAAGCACCCTAGACATGCCACTCATCATCTTACTCCTTGGACATGACTGGCTTCCTACTTGCTTACATAGCAACTGTTGTGTTCATCGGTGCTAAATGCTGTCTGTTTTGCTGCCAAAAGTTGGGTAAAACAGGAAAGAAAAAAAAGGGCACAATTTACCCAAATACTTAATGCAGATTGGCTTGAACCCTTTTGTAGTTTAGAATCCCCAAACTCAAGTGATCCACCACCCTAAGCCTCTCCAGTAGCAGGGCCTCCTGGTATGCCCTGTTGTGCCTGGTTTAAAAGAGCTTATTTTTAGTGAAAGAATATGATATATGAAAAGCAGCTATCATCTTTGGCCACCAACTTCCTCTACAACATGCTACTGAATCTCTCTATAAGATGTTTATAGAATATTACACCTAATAGTCACTTAATGACTCTTTTGAATTGAATTAATGAAAATATCAGTGGGTCAGAAATTTTTAAAAATTACTCTTTTGAACAAACGTTTCCAAATGTAATACATGCTTAAGTATTTCAGTAAAGCCATGACCTTATCATGCCTTCACAAGTGAAACTCATATTGACATCTTCTCACCCTACTATTCACATCTTTCCATACACATCATCTGTAGATGATCTACTCAACCCAATGGAAGACTTCTATTAGGTCTTTTGACATTTTGTGTATACTAGTGCCTATTCCTCTGTTTTCTGGCACTCTTAAATTCATAATGGTTCCCATATCATTAGAAAGGGATATTGACCAGTTCTATCCCTGTGATGATTTTTCACATATGCTTCACAAAACAGATGCCCCATGGAAAAAAAAAAAAAACTTCATCAATAAATAACAAGAATCCTATTTTCTGTTTTGCAACATTTGATGAAAGAGAAGAGAAGAATAAATTCTTTCAGTTTCAGACACTGTCACATGGTTCATACTTCTTCTCCCTTGTTTCTCTTTAATGAAAGATAAGTATGTGGCTGGAGTCGAAAGATTCTCAGTGTCCTTAACCAATTCCAAATAGGAATATCTGCCATCTGATCACTTTATAGATATTCTAAGAGGGAAAAAGTGACTTACTCTCTTCTGCTTTGTGTATGTGTTTCCATTTCAGATACAAAGAGAATGCTATGAGATTATCAAGAATTCACCATGACCAACCCATGAAACCCCTAGACCGAGCTGTCTTCTGGATCGAGTTTGTGATGCGTCACAAAGGTGCTAAGCACCTTAGACCAGCTTCCCATAACCTCACCTGGTACCAGTACCACTCCCTGGACGTGATTGGCTTCCTACTTGCCTGTGTGGCAACTGTTGTCTTCATAGTCATCAAATGTTACTTGTTTTGCTGTAGGAAGTTGGGTAGAAAAGGAAAGAAACAAAAGAAGGCATAATTTCCTGTGATACGTGAGGCTAAGGATGGGGTATTGAAGAGGTGAGAAAGGAGCCTGGAGGATCTCCACCTTACTGTAATGTAGTCTAGCTGCTATGAGATTGAAACAAAATCCTTTTCCCAATTCAACAATATTTATATGACTATTATGCATAAAGCATTGTCGACAAATCCAGAAGGAGATGGAGAGATAAGATAGTACTCATCCTTAATGACTTTACAATCAATGTAGAGAGATACGATGTACACAGATAATCAGAGTGGCAGTTATAATATGAGACATACCCAAAGAAGCACTTTAAGAGGTTTTTTGTCCTTTCATTACCTAGTTTGTGATATTAAAGTTTATCCTGGGTATACTGGGAAAACTACAATACCAAAGTCATTGGAAAATAACATTAAGGTATAGGAGAAAAACACACAATTCAAATGGAATTTTCCATCAGTATTCCCCTTGATCTTGGTTGCCTGACTGTTTTCTTTTGATCTCCTATCTGTCCTTTCCACTTCCACAATTTTTATTTCACACCTTAGAATATAATTTCCAAGAGTCATTCAAACACCTTTAACCTTGATCTATGAGGACAAACTTAACCCAAATGGTTTGTGACCATAGCGTGATGCTCTAGGACTGATAACTCAGATCCCTGAGCTCTACTACACACTTTGCTGAGTGACTATGAGACTTACATCTCTGG
Source organism: Bettongia penicillata ogilbyi (assembly GCA_023548195.1). NCBI lineage: Eukaryota > Metazoa > Chordata > Mammalia > Diprotodontia > Potoroidae > Bettongia > Bettongia penicillata. The sequence goes on along the minus strand of JAJHZJ010000470.1, from coordinate 14,982,513 downwards.
GATTCAAACAGTTTCCTCATTTGCAAAATGAGAAACAAGCTCTAAAACTCGAAGTGGTCCAAAGACCCGGAATTCAGTGCTGACACTTTGATTTGGTAAGTATCCAAGACATAGTTATGTCAGGACTGTGGAGATACAAAGTTGTTCATAGTTGAAACTCACTGAAGAGTAAGTTTCATAACCAGAGTCCTCAAAGTCTACTGAAAATATTTACTTATTCCATGACATCAGAGTAAATGATCAAAAGATCTTAGCTCCATTTTTAGACCCAAAAGTCTGTTCTCTTTACCAACCTTCACCATTGGAAATAGGACCAGAATTTTGTGCTCAACATAGCTTTGGTCTTTATTTAGTTTGAGGATACCCAGAATGCTGCAGACATTTTTCTGGGTGCTTTTCAGAAGCTTTGCAATTGTCAGGAATTTATACCAAGGCAGAACATAACAGAATGGTGTCCTCCTTTTGCCATCAAATATTTCCTTGTGCTGTCTGTGTTAGCTTTGAAAACTCAAGATGGTTCATGCCCATTTTCTACTAACCAAATTGCTGTTCACATGTGGCCTTAAGCATCCTTCATATGTGCATTAACCTTCTGGTTCAGCATTCTCTTGTTCAAAGTTCATTGTTATCCTCTTTCCAAAGAAGTAGTGGAATTTTCATTTCATTCAAAGCAGAAAATATGCTTTTGTTCATCTATCTGAAAGAAAGGCTTACTCCTACTTAGCTACCTTACAGATCATTTCTGAAAAGTGACCTGGAGACTCCCACATATAGATGACTGGAAAATGAGCATAATTCCACTTAATTGTAAATTATTTGAGCTTGCCTTTCCCTTCCCTGATATCTTCTCCTGTTCTCTTCTTCTCAACCCCACCCTCCTGATAGGCACAAGATCAGTGAACTAAGGACACTGAATACCTCAATGCATTCCCTCAGTCATCAGATTGGTTGGACTTATACACCAGACTCAGCAGAATAAAAAACTAAATTTCACTGAAAAAAAGAATTCAGTTAATTAGGATTCCCAAGGCCCTGAATTTCAGGAAAGTAATTTAGGAATAAGTAGTTCTAGGCTTCAATGTCAGAAAAATCCAAAGCTTCTCTACTTCTAAAGAGTATCCATTCAAACCAATTACCAATCAAATGATCTAAGGTCATAGGATGCTCTTGGAGTAATAAGTGGTGATGGCAGCACCTGTTAGAAAAGGATTGCTAAAGGATTTCTTCCACCTTTCATCTTGACTAGTAATACCTACATTTAGAGCAAAGTAAAATTTCTCCTATGTTTTATAAGAAGAAATACACAGAATACTTTTCTTTTCTCTGGAAGAGAGATTATCTCCAATACACTTATGGGAAAAATGTGATTTTCTTATAGTAAACTATAAAGGAACCCAGGAGGAAAAGTTATTGTTCATTAGTAGTGTAAAACAAAATAATAACAAAATAAAAATCTTATGAGTTCCATGCTATTTTATTTTTTACATTCATTTGTATTGATCAATTCTTAGATCATACTCAAAGTAATGAGTCTGTGGGGAAGCACTGAATTTAGTTTGCTGAAATTAAGCTTTTATTGTCCTATCTAAACAAGATTGCTTTGTAAACCTTGTTTTTTAAAAATAAGGGGGTTTGCTACGATTCTAGTTTAATCTTTTGATAGTGTTTGTAGCTAACTTAAATCTTTTATATTTTCTTCTAATTTTAATAGTTAAAGATGATCATGGTCCAAGCCATTTTATCTCATTGTAGATTTCTAAACATGATGCAGACCATACCTAACCAAGCATTCTTTTGAGTCTTAAACTTTCTACTTATGGACAGAGATTTACATAATGCTCCTTAATTTGTCTATTAGTGTGTTAATTAGGTTGATATAGCATTATATGTTTGGAAGTCTTGGGAGAAAAGTGTATATATATTGCTGCTGGAATTCTTACCAGTGCAATATGTATTTCTAGGAAGTAAGAGTTTAAGGTCTACACATGATACATTTTCAGAGGACACGTGCCCTCTACTAACTTGATTAAAGCTGTCAATCCCTACATTACTTTCAAATTGATTTTTCAAAAGCATACTTAGAATTAATATGATTGTGACACTGTTAATATTACTTCTTGACCTTGACTGAAAATTGCAATATACGATTGCAAATCCTTTGTACCATGATTTTAGGTTAATATGAAAATAAGCATTGTAAATTCATTTTGCAAAGATTTTTAAATAATTAAAAAAGATTGTTATGGTATATGCATTTTTTTTAAAGAATATTTGTTTTATGTTGGGGAGTAGGGAATCCTAAAATTCATGGGGACAAAAACAGTCAATGTAGTAGATTTCTGCCTACTTTGTTAATGGGGTCCTACCGAAAACCAGTAAAAAATAGATTCATTCCAGAAAATATGCTGGTATTGAGCACTTGTACTATCAGTAAGGTTTGACATATATAGATGTCAAAGGTGTTTGACACAGATCAAATCTGATCCCTCTATGGCAAGACAATCCTTTTATACCTCCCTAACCCAGTCACAATCCTACTCACCATAGATATTCAAATCTTTTCACCCTTTCAAAAACCTCCACATTTCCCTCTTCCTCTCCCACAGATGAGAACCTTGACTTACATTTCACTGAAAAAATCGAGGCCAGTAGCTCAACTCCTTTTCTCCCCTCCTCCTCATTTCGTATTACTCAAATATCTTCCCCCACTATCTCCTCCACCCCAGGCTCCCAGAAGAGATGGCCCTTCTCAAGGCAAAACCTTCTACATACATGCAGAAGAAATCCTAATCCATCTTCTCTGATTTTTTCTTCAGTTTCTCCCTGTATACTGTATACTTTCCTACTGCTTACACAAAAGACTGTGTCTCTTCTACCCACAAAAAATTTTCCTCTTATCCATCTATCGCTATTGTCATCCTCTCACCTCTTTTCTGTGGGCATATTTCTTGAGAAAGCTGTCTACGATCAATGCCTACACTTTCTTTTCTATCTCTTCTGAACTTCTGCAGGCTGGCTTCCCATCTAATGAGTCACATAAAAATACTATCCATTGATCCATTGATGCCAATGATCTCTTAATTGACACCTCTACTGACTTTTTTCCAGTCCTAATCTTTACTGATACCTCTGCTCTTATCACCCACTTCTCCTGGATTCTCTTTTTTTCTCATTACAATTAAAAAATTTCAGAAACATTGTTCTGGGTAATTTAATCATTTTATTAACAAGGTCAGCACATTAATAAAAGGATGGCCATTTCTAAAGTTAATAAAAGGATGCTTATTTTGTTATCTCTCTTAGACCAAAGACAATCATGGTGGAGGATTCACAGCTTATAGACCCCTCAAAATAGGAGGTGATAAATGAATTAAATCTAGTTGCTTAATGTAATTAGAGATAGAGTATATTAACATTATGGGCTGAGTATGTTTGAGTGGGAAAGTATCTCTCTATCATACCACCCATAACTATCAATTCAAAGAATGTATGCTCCACCAAATCTTGAGCTGAATACAATAGCTTACCCTGGGTGGTGCCATAAATGAGAAAGTGAATCCAATCTCATAATCAATAATGTCCTCAAGAACTGAAAAAATCAGGACTTTGTAGGGGGAGAAGGTAGGGCTCTGAATCTCCCCAAAATATTGATTATTATTAATAATTTCTCACATTCCACCATTTGATTCTTGAGAAAAGTGGCCTCCTCAATGAATCACTAACTGATATGAGAAACACTTTATCAAGAGTTTCAAAATGTTGGACTTAAGATAGGAGATAATATAGGAGGAGAAAGGAAAGATGGACACACACACACACACACCCCGATGCTTTGACAAAGTCAAAAGTAGCAATCCCCTTAGAAAGTGGGACTTACATAAAAAAATGCACAAAGGAAAAAAGTAAAAGCAAAATGAAATTCATTAATTTATCTCCTTCTGTTGCTCTGGGAACATCCGATGCAGTCCTGCAGTCTGAGAGTGATCTTAGAGTTGGTGACTTAATTAGTGTTTATACATCTCTACAGTACTCCAGAATACTACCAACAGGTGGTCAGCAGGCTTGATGGAATGACCTAACTTCTTCCTAACCCATTCATTTTTAATGATACAATTCTTAATCAAATATGTAGATTATAAAAGAAATTGCTTTACAAAATAGCTGAAAAATTTGTTTAACAAATTATATAGCATATGAAAATTTAGAAATATAACTATTTTTAGCAATATTACATTTGAAACTTGAAACAAACCCATTACCAATTAGACGACTTTAATTTAGTTGAAAGTACTTCCAAATTACCTGACACAGAAAATCATTCATCTCAACACTGGTATTGTATACTGGTCACATCTAAAAACCTTATAAAGTTATCGAGTACGAAGCAATTACATCTAATCAAAGAGACAATAAACCGTTAACATTTGGATTCTTTTGCCCTATGCCAAACACTTGAAAATCTTGTGATCCTCGCAATAGCCCTGCGAATTGGGTTCTGTTATCATCCACTTATGGAAAAGTAAACTGAGGTAAATAGAACTTCCTTGGAGTCATACAGCTAAATACATTTCTTCATGCCATGTAACAAATGTCTTTTCATGGTATTGTGCTAACTTTTCACCTCAACACTAGACAAAAGTCAGTTGGATCCTTGCTCTACCTGTTATCTTCTGTGTGAGACACAACTCCTTCATTATATTTCCCATTCTGCTGATTGTTATTCTGAACTTAGGGAAACAAATTTCTCCCTTATACCTCTCAATTTTCCCTCAATTTCTACTAGAAGTTAATCTAGTACCAGTCTATGTTCTTAGTGTCTTCTACAATTAATTTCATTTCCTAAATTTGCTGCAAAAGGCTTTCTAGTATATATGGATCCCCTAGATTTCACAAGTCATATATTACATAATTTCTGTGGAAACCAAAGTTTTAATCTTTCCTCACAATCTCACCTTTTTAAAAATTTCTGTTTCCACATCCTTCTCAAGTCTAATTACTTCTTCCTCAATCCATTTATCAAAATAATTCCTCCCTTCATCCAACTCCCCTTTAAGTAAGCATAGGTTATTCTGAATAAAGAAAGGAAGAGGGAAAAGGAAAAGGTTGATCGATGTATTGACAAATCAAAAGTCCTCTTAGTAAGTAAAGATACAGAGACCCAAAAGAAAAAAGGTAAATCAGTGAATTGTCCATTTAGAAGTCTCATCTCATACAGCAATCTGGGGTGGGGGCATCATCTGATGCAGTTTTCTGGTCTGGATGCTGATTCAAGCCATCTTAAGCAGGGCATCTTCTTGCCATATTTTTGTAGAAATCCTCTTTCCTGTTTTCTTTCCCCTACAAAATTGATTTTGACACAATTTTAAATAACCATTCAACCCTTTCACCCTAAGTATTCTTATACAAGTCTATACTATTTCCCCTACTTTGTGATTCAAATATAGAAAACTGAATGTTAGAGAATGATACTACTCCTCTTCTACCCTCAAAAATAATTTTTAATTCTTATTACTCCAATACCATACATCAAACAACCAAATTTTATATGATTTTCAAAATGTCTCCACTAAATAAGGGTTCTCCTGACAACTTTCAAACCTCATAAACTATGAACCTTCTCCTTCCAAACAATCAGACTATATACATAGACTGTGTCCATTCCTTCACATCCTCCATATCCAGTGTTTTCTCTAATATCAAAAAGGTTGCTTTTGACCATCTTTTATAACCAATATCCTAGGAGAGGACTCATCTCCCCCTATAAAATCCTTTTAGTCTTTAGATACCATAGAACACACAGTAAACTTTTGAATGAATACAAAAAATATTCCCCAAGTTACCTCCCTTTAGGAAAATTGTACTGAAATTCTTTCCCTCAAGGTAAAGATGTTTGTAATTTAGTTTCAATAACTAATATAATAACAGCTTCATCCTTAATTAGTTGTATCAGTACCCAGTAATTCTTACATCCTATTTTGAAGCATATATGGACTTATTTCAACCTTATGTCCATTAGACACACTTTATTATAATAACTCCAGTGTATCCCAACCTAGTCTATAGGATAATGAATCAATACAGTGTTTGTATCCTGGTTTCATAAACTTCTTTTCTCTTTATTCCATTGTTCCCATAATAGTTAGAAAGAATGTTCCATTCCAGAGATTTAATCTTTCATGTGAAACTAACATGGGATGATTACCTATTCAGATAAAAACAGGAAGACCTCACATACTTACATTGTGCTATCTTTTACTGATCACTTTCTCTGATTATAGGAATTTGCTATAGAAGGGGAAAAAAGCAGGGACATGTGACATACTAAATATGACAGGATAAAATGTTCTTTGCTCTCTTTGAATTCAGATAAGATTTCTATTTCTCCAACCATTGAGTATCAATTCCACTTCATAGACAGACTCAGGAATACTCAGTTGGAAACCTCTCCTTTTCAAATGAACAGTGGGGAAACTGAGCCAGGAGGATCCCATCCTAGATTGAGGCTAAGATTGTCCTCACAGCTATTTTTTGAAATGCCAACCTCCAGCTGTTAACAGCACAGAATCACATTTTCTCTGAATAACTTGTGACATTTCTCTCATAAATTCATTTAGTACAGATAACTACACTCAAAATCAAACTCAAAACAAAATTAATTATGGTCCCAAAAAGCTTTGACCTTAAATAGTAAATTTTACTAATCATAACTTATAGCCAGTTGTAGTTATTTTTACTCTCATTGCATTGCAATAATCAGTAAAGATTTACCAGGATTCACATACACAAGATTCCACTTAAGAACTTTCCTTCTCAAATTTCAATCTGTCCTGTTGTAAAAGCCAATAGTTAAAAGTCCTTTCTGTCTATTGTACATAAGCTTGCAACTTATTATCAAGGTAAGTTCATTATTTAGGAACTTCATATCTAAAATAAATTATTTTCCTGTGTCTGATGACCTTGCCCAGACAGATGATTTCCAGGGGGCTTGGCTCTTTTACAAAATAAGGAGAATCAACATGGACCCAAGGGAAGACCTGATATGGGTGCCCGTACAAGCCAACCCCCATAAAGGAGGATTTTTCTGAATGGGCAGAATTCCCTCCTTTCCATACACTGTAATCAATCAACAATTTTTGGAGTTAGCATTAACAGAGTAACCAATAGTACAATCAAATTGCTCTAAGTATAACACAAACAATTAACTTCAAGTGACATAAAATGCATTTCCAGATCATATAAAAATTATTGATAAAATGATGGGCTGTCTTACTCCTAATACAGATGCTGTCTGGCAGGCTTCTCTACCTGTAGCCTCTCCCTCTCCTTCCTTTTCCCAGGGCTGTTGCTTGACTAAGACATGCTTCCATCACTAAGGAGGAGTGAGTGGGAGAAGGGAATGAAGAGACTACTTTCTCCATCCTGGGTCATAAAATTGTCCTTGTCTCTCTTGTCTTCTGTCTGCTATCCTGTCATCCATCTTCCTCATCTTGTTCCTAGTCTCAAACCAGCATAAAACCTCTAAAAACTACTTCACTATTATGAAACCTGTATAGAATTATACCCTTCCAAATATTAGGATCTAACCTAGCCTTCATGCCGGGAGACCCCCACTGATTTCTTAATTCTCCTTTGATAATTTTCTTGTCTACAAGATACTCTTCACAGATTTGTTTAGCAAACTTATATACATATACACCCATGCTTTATCAAGCTAGGTCACACATTGTTTATACTCTCCAAAAGCTTGTTTGATTGAAAAATTGACAAAATTTCCCTCGTGATTTGTTTATTAACCATTTCTTTCCCATCAGGCAATAACCAATGGCTTTGCTCACTTTCAGTCTCCCAAACTTAATCAAATATTTCTTTTTGGCTTCCATGAAAAAAAAAATCACTGATGTCTTAGGGACCTAGAGAATTAACATATACATCTTCGTAGATTCTATGGACAGGTCCAGCTCTTTAGCCTTCTCAGCTGTGCTTATGATTTCTTAAATTATAATACTTTAAAGTACTATAACACATGATCAGAACACTCTATTCATCATTTTTCTGTTCCTCTGATAATAAAATTCTTAATCCAACATGTAGATTACAAGAGAAATTGCTGGACCAAATTTTGGAGGTGCAGAATCCAATAGGAGACAGATTGTGGCAGAGTCACAGCCCAGAACAGACTTGAAGATCGATAGGAAGAACCTGTTCCATGGGAGTGGAAGAGCTCCCAGCACAAAGTGCAGGAAGAGAAGGCTAACTGCATTAATTTTCAAGTACTTGTGTATTGAGGGGTGAACACTCTCTCTAACCAACTGCAGAAACCTGAGGCAAATTGAAAGGAGGAGTGAAAAGAAAAATGTAAACTGAGCATAGAAAAAATGGTCATTGCATAAGTTTGTGTATGGGGCTGGATAAGAAAATTGACTATTTAAGGATTACCTTTTTAGTGGGAGACATATCCTACAAAGTCTAGGGTTGAGTAAATATCGGAATCGTTTAGGACCATTAAACTGGGAAGGCATCCACAAGACAGCATAAAAAGGATCTACATGGGGAAATGTGGGAGGTAAGAAAGTTCTGTTGTCCACATTCCTAGGTGATAAGGGTTGTGACCTAGCGTGGACACACTAGAGGTCAGAAACTAATGTGCAGGCCCAAGGAACTGTGTGAGGAAGGTCATATCAGAGAGGAGAACATGGAGTCACATGGCCAGGGGACAGTGTCATGGGATATCCAAATTCAGAAAACAGTATAACATACCCCATCCTCCTGCATGTGTTTTAGACTTCCTGTAACCTTACTAGGAAGGCTACCCATCAATTCAGGGGGTGTGGATATAAAGATTAATAAAAGCTTTCCTGATCTCACAACAGGCATTGTTCTTTATTGAAGGTGAGGAAGTTTCTCACTGTTGGTGGCTTGTGAAACTGGCTCACTTCTAAATATTCTTGGGGGCTCTTCCAGGACCTTTAGCATCAGAAAAGTTAGGATGCAATCTTGTTTGTGGTGAATGGGAGCACTCCCATTGATTTCTCAGTGGCCCAGACACCCACACACCTGGTTCATCTCTTCTGACTGCTAACTTCTCCGGGAGTGTTTGGAATTGTTATGAACTCAGCAATGCAGCTAAAATAATAGACTGAATGGCCAGTGGCAGTGTAAGTCAGGGACCTGAGCAACAGCAGAAAAATCAGTTGCTAAGTACTGCCTTGTGTCCTATAGGGACTTTTGTAGTGTGAGACATAGTATGAAGAGCGAGTGCTCTTAAAACAATACTATCAGTGAGGGGATGAATTATCCTCTGGGTATTCCTTTGAAAGTGTGTTTGAAGGAATCCTGGATATATCCCTTCCTCTGTCTGCTCTGGAGAAAGAGAGAGCAGAGAGAAAGAGGAGGGAGGGAGAATCTATATTCTGGGAAGGATCCTTTTGAAATTGACTTGGAATCAGTCAGAGTAAATTGACATGAAGTTGAACTTTGACCAGTCTAATCTAAAATTAATTCATTTCCTAAAAAAAAGAGAGAAAATATATTATGCTATCTCTTCTGTGTTTGTGAAGTCTTTTTTCAAATTATAAAAAGCAGCCATGCAGCCAGCCTGAGTATAAAAGGCTATGACTGAGCAGAAAGACTTTTCCTTGGAATTCTGCTATGTCTTCATCTCTCCCTCTCCTTTCCTCTCTGATTACAGAAAACTCAGAGGAGTGTCTGGACTGGAGAGAGAGAGATAAAGAGAAAGATGTTTTACTGTATGGCTTGATCATGGTGTTAATAGAAAGTTTGAAAACTTTAAGAGGGCAGAGTCAAGATGGCAGATTAGAAATATGTGTATACTCTAGCACTTCCCCCAGAAGCCACAAAATACCTGTAAAAAATGATTCTCAACAAATTCTAGAATAGCAGAAGCCATAGAATGACAGAGTGAAAGAGATTTCCAATCAAGGTAACCTGGAAGGCCAACAGGAAAGGTCTATCCCATGGGACACTGATCAGAGAAGAGCCTGCCCTGGTTGTGCAGTAAGAGGAGGGTCCCAGATCCCTCAACCCACAAGTGACAAAGAAACCTTCAAAGGTAAGTGTGAGAGGGCTTTCTCAGTTCAGAGAGAGGGGAGAGGGATTTCCCCCCAGCACTGGTCCCAGACATTGGCAGAGGTGGTGGCAACAGCAGCAGCGGGCAGCAGGCAATGACAGTGGCCCCAGAAGCAGCCTGGGTACATTGTGTAAGCAGCTCAGCTTAAAGTCTCTAGGGGAATTGAGCAGGGGATCTGAACCTCAGCTCTCAGTAGTGGCCCTACCCCCACCCAAAACCCCTGAGGGAATTCAGCTGCTGATCTGAACCTCAGCCCTCATTGGCCACTTTCTCCCACACCAAAAGCCCCTGAAAGAATTGAACAGCTGATATGAATCTCAGCCCTGAGAAGGGTCCTGGGGGAGGAGGAGCACTAGGACCCTCCTCTTGACAAAGGATTCATAAGTCAAGTAACTGACTGGGAAAATGTCCAAAAAAGGGGAAAAAATAGACCATAGAAGGTTACTTTCTTGGTAAACAGGCATCTCCTTCCATTCTTTCAGATGAGGAAGAACAATGCATACTGTCAGAGGAAGTCAAGGCTTCTGCCTCTGGTACCACCAAAATGAATATCAAAAGGGCTCAGGCCATAGAAGAACTTGAAAAGCGAGTCAATAGCTTGCTAAAGTAGAATGAAAGAAAAATGCTGAGGAAAATAACACCTTTAAAAATAGGCTAACTCAAATGGAAAAAGAGATTCAAAAAGCCAATGGGGAGAAGACTTTAAAATGCAGAAATAGCCAAATGGAAAAGGAAGTTCAAAAGCTTACTGAACAAAATAGTTCTTTTTTTCTGCTTTTGAAAGCATTTTTCTCCTCATTGGCTTTTTAACCTCTTTTGCCAATTGAGTTAGCCTATTTTTCAAGGTGTTATTTTCTTCAGCATTTTTGGGGGTTTCCTTTAGCAAAGTATTGATCCATTTTTCATGCTTTTCTTGCATCTCTCTCATTTCTCTTCCCAGTTTTTCCTACACCTCTCTAACTTTATTTTCAAAATCCTTTTTGAGTTCTTCCATGGTCTGAGCTCATTGAATATTTATTTTGGATGTTTGGGATTCAGAGGCCTTGACTCCTATGTCTTTCCCTGATGGTAAGCATTGTTCTTCCTCATCAGAAAAGAAAGGAGAAAATATATGTTCACCAAGAAAGTAGCCTTCCATGGTCTTACATTTTTTCCCTTTTCTGGGCATTTTCCCAGCCAGTTGCTTGACTTCTGAGATTCCTTTCCACACCCACCTGACCTCCAGATCCACCCAACTAGTGCTTGGGGTCTGAGATTCAAATGCTGCTTCCCAACCTTAGGGTTTTCAGAGGGGGCAGGCTGCTATTCAATGTAAGATTAAATTCAGGTGCTCAGGTGGGGGCAGGGCCGCCTCACAGGGCTCAGTTCCCTCAGGGAGTTTATGTGGAGACCTTCAATAATGGATCCGAGCTCCTGTTTGCTTTGGGAGCCCCTGTCAGCTGCTGCCTTCCAAGGGGGCCCGAGTTATGGAGACACCCCACTCCCCTCTCGGCCAGCCAAACAGGCCCTCTCATTGACCTTTTCACCAGTGGGTGAAGGAACCACACGGCCACTGGAGATACCATCCCTGAAGCCAGCCTGGATCCGCTCCTCCCAGGGCCATGTGGCCAAGGCAGGGCTGGGCTCCACTCTGGGTCCGGTGTGCGACAACCCCAGGTGTCAGTTTTTCTGGTCTCTCTGGAACAGAAATCTCCTCCACTCCATCATCCCATGGCTTCCTCTGCTCCAGAACTTGTCAGGAGTTCCTCCTTACTGGTATTTCATAGGCTATGGGTTCGGGAGCTAGCATATGTGTGTCTTTCTACTCCACCATCTTGGCTCCTCCCTAAAAAAAGTTTTTTAAAAAGGAGGGTGGAGTTCAGGGAAGCTAATAACTATACAATTAACCAAGAAGTTACAAAACAAAACAAAAAGATTGAAAAAATAGAAGATAACATGAAACATCTTATTGGAAAAGTAACTGACCTGGAAATGAGATCCAGGAGAGACAATTTAAAAATTATGGGACTACCTGAAAGCCATGTTCAAAAAAAGAGTCTAGAATTGTCTTTCATAGAATTATCAAGGAAAACTGCCCTGATATTCTAGAACCAGAGGGCAAAATAAATATTGAAAGAATCCACTGATCACTTCCTGAAAGAGACCCAAAGAGAGAAATTCCTAGGAATATTGTGGCCAAATTTCAGAGTTCCCAGGTTAAGGAGAAAATATTGCAAGCAGCTAGAAAGAAGCAATTCGAGTACTGTGGAAAACCAATTAGGATAACACAGGATCTGGCAGCTTCTACATTAAGGGACTGAAGGGTTTGGAATAGGATATTCTAGAAGTCAAAGGAACTGAGATTAAAATGAATAATCACCTACCCAGCAAAACTGAGTATAATACATCAGGGGGAATAATGGTCATTCCATGAAACAGAATTTCAAGCATTCTTGATGAAAACACCAGATCTATATAGAAAATTTGACTTCCCAAGACAAGAATCAAGAGAAGCATGAAAAGGTAAACAAGAAAGACAAATCATAAGGGACTTCCTAAAATTGAACTTGAAATGGATGGAATTAATGTCACAGGTAAAATTAATTGAAAATTTCGAGAGCGTCATTCATTAGCCAGGCTGGTGGCTGCCTCATGTAAAGACCCAGAGGAGACAGCCCCGAACTGAGGTGGGTGAGTGCATTTTAAGCATTTTGGCACCACTTGGTATAGCCTTGTTGTTTCCACAACAAACAGAGTTCTGACAGAGCAAGAGCGGGACTTGCTGCTAGGCAAGAACCTCCGAAACAGATGGTGGTTGTCAGGGTGCTACTAGGCAAAGGACCTCAACAAAAAAAGGTGCCAGAAGAGGTGGCCAATCAGGAAGGGGGGTGAGGCTCAGCAGAAAGTGGTTACCTGGCTAGGGGGGCACAGGTGGTTACCTGGCAATGGGGGTCTAACATTAGGTGGGGCACAGGTGGTTACCATGCAAATGGACTAAACAAAAAATGACTGTTAACAATTCATCAGATATTAAACCAAAGGGGAATAACATTTTGACAGGGGCCCAACAACAGAAAACCTGTTACTAGGCAGATTATCCAACCCTGCCCAGTATTCTAACAGATATTTCTCAACCTAGGGCCCAGGGAGGAATAATGTCCATTTTAAACTTTACATTCCTAAATTGAAAGGTAATATTTGTAACTTGTGAGACTTCTTTCAATATTTGGGTAGGTGGAGGGATTGTACAAACACATATGAGCATAAAAATACACACACACAGAGTACAGGTTGAGTTGAATCAGGAAAGATGATATCTATAAAAAGAATAAAATAAAATTAAGGGGTGAGAGAGGAAAATATTGGGAGGAGAATGGGAGAAATGGAATGGGGCAGATTATTACTCTAAAAGAGATAAGAAAAATCTTTTTCAATGGAGAAGAAAAGGGAGGAGATGAGAGGGGAAAAGTGAAGCTTACCCTTTTCACATGTGGCTTAATGAGGGAATAGCATGCTCACTAAATTTGGTATGAAAATATATCTTGCACTATAGGAAAGTAGAGGAGAAGGGGACAGGTGGGGTGAGGAGGATGATAGAAGGGAGGGCAAATGGGACAAGAGAGTAACTAGAAGTAAACACTTGGGAAGTGACAAGGTCAAATGAGAGAATAGAAAGAAAGTAGGGGCACAGGGTAGGATGGAGGGCAATATACGTAGTCTTACACAACATGACTATTATGGAAATCTTTTGCAAAAGGACACATATATGTACTGTATTGAATTGCTTACCTTCTCAGTAGGGATGGGTCAGGAAGGAGGGAGGGAAAAAAGTTGGAATTCAAAGCATTAGAAATGAATGTTGAGCATTGTTCTTGCATAAAAGTGGCAAAAAGGAAATACAGGTAACAGGATATAGAAATTTATCTTGCCCTACAAGAAAAGAGAGAAGATGGGGATAAGGTAAGGGTGGGGTTTAATAAAAAGGAGGGCACATTGAGGGAAGGGGTAATTAGAATGTTAGATGTTATAGGGTGAGGGGAGAGGAGAGATGGGGAGAAAAATTGGAACTCAAAATTTTGTGGAAATGAATGTAAAAGTCTAAAAATAGATAAAACCATTAAAAATGCATCAATAAATATATGACAAAATTTTTTAAAAAAGGAAGAAAAACTTTTAAGTGTTGTTACAAAATTTTTCTTTCTGAATTCTAGAACCCTGTTCAGGTTCTGTGAAGGTGAAAAATAAAGATTTTTGCTCTTTGAAGTGTATTCAATTTTTAAAAAAATGTTGCTCTATTGATAAGTTAAATTGTTAGGCTTTGACCTCTGTTTCTTTTTAGGGAACAAAGAACCTGGAAGAATGGTGAGTATTTGGTTTATTTGAAGGGGAGCACATGAGTAGGATGATGGAGTATTCCACATACTTGGACCTTGTACTCCCTTGTCCCTCTCTCATCCCACTTAAGAAAGTATTTAGCCTGACTGGGAAACCAATAGACAAAGTTATGGAAAGTTATTGGATTTAAGAATTTTAGAATTGTTTTCTGTGATTTGTAATTATTACTATTAGTTATTAAGCTTCCAAGCTCCATGCCTGCATGAAGTCACACTTGCCAAGTATTAAAGTATTTAAGTCTTTTTGCCTAGGCGAGTGGGGTTTTTTAATTAATCTGATTAAAAAACTTTGTATCTGGGAAAGTCTTTCTCCCTCAAGGGAGTGGCAGACCTTACCTAAAGGAGGGTCCCTTCTGTAATGGAAATTAGCAGAGTAAAATAACAGGCAGTCTGGAGAGGAAAGTTGTGTTTTAATCTGATGAGATAGCAAAGCTAAAATCTGTACTTTAGGTATGAATTGAGTCAATGTATCTGATACCAGACTATGTGTGTAAAATTGCAAATTCACTTTAGAATTTCACTGATTTCTTATAGAAGCATTAATTCTATCCACGTGCTCAGACCCTATGGATAAAGGGAAGGTTACCCCACCCCCCATATGATTTAAAGGCTGGAATGAGACTGGGAGAGCTGTTTTGGTGGGCCTTGGAGGAGGAGGAGAGCTGGAAGATGGCCTTTCAGTTCTTTAAGGAAATAGAATAAAAAGAGATTATGGGAAGTTATAAATCAAGTTTTCCTTCAGTAGCAACAGTATTTGGAAATAAAAGGAGGGCAAAAATGTTTATCATTAGTGATTATAAATCCAGGTTTGATATGATTCAAGTTAAAATCTGTCCTGAAGGAATACAGAACAGCATCTGAAAATGCTCTTCCTATCTGGATTAAGGAGAAGGATATTGTTATTTGGCATTTATGAATGTAAAGTGCTTCACATAAGGATGGGTATATGTTAGATGCAACATTGATCTAATGTAATTGTTACATATTTTTTTTTTAATTTGGAATTGTTTTATACATAGATTGGGGTTTTAAAAAGGATGTAATAGAAATTTAATGTTTTGAAACTAATATTTCATTATAAATAAGCAGTGAAAATGCTGATGTTTGCTATATAATGGTAGAGTTAACTTCTTTGCTTTAAGCTAGAGGGAGAGTCCAGTGTATACAGTTATGATTAAGATGTGGGGGAACTGGATCTGAGTAATGTGATTGGGGGAATTGTAACAATGAATAAGCATTTTGATTGAAGATGAAAGTCAGATAAGAAGGTTTGAATAATTCTGGATGGGTCAGTTTCAGATGGTTTTAGTAAGTTTTGAGGGTGTAAGGAAGTATTTTAAGAAGAGAAAAAAATCATGTAACTTGATTTGATTATTAATAGCTCAATGAAATTTGAGATGAGATGACACTATCTGATCAGGATGGTAGAGTATGCACACGTGTTAGTAAGGAGATTAATTACTCTGCAAGGTAATGTGGAAATGCATTCAGCTAAATAAGTAATGACTTACTTTAAATTTTAAGGAAATTTAAATAAGTTTAAATTTTCAGGCAATCCATCTAAATGTTGTTATATTAGGATTGTTAAATATATCATGAGTTGGTTTAAAAAGCTGTTTTTAATTCTGTATAAGAGTTTCTGTGTTGTAGAATTCCTATTGAGAAAATGCGAATCCTTGGCAAAAATACATACATATATATTTGCATATTTATATATGAGTGTGATTTTCAAGCCTGTTTCATCTAAGGATGTATTAAGTGTGTTAAAGAGTTTATATTTGCTGTTAAGAAAGAAATTTTAACTAAAATTGTTTTTGCTATGAATCAAGCATTTACAAAAGTATGTTTGTAAAGGGAATCTTCTGGACAAATGTGAAAAGGCTTTGGGTTTTAGATCTTGTAACTTTTGCCAATTAGGTTCATGAAGGTTTTGTGATAAATTGTAAATTGTTCTCAAAAGAGCAAGATATTTGTTGTATGAAGAAATGTTTTGTAAAATTTTTTGTAGATTTTTGAAAGGCCTACCTACCAAATTTATACTTGTAAGTTAATTTACTGTAATAACTAAAGATTTTATGGAGGGTTGGAATAAAAAGGAAAAGAAAAGGGAGACCAAGAATTTTATGGCTACAGGAAGCTCTGTGACATTTTTAAGACAAAAATGCTCCTAGCCCCATCCCCCTTTCCTTGTGAAGTCCAGTCATTACAGAAGGACTTCTTAAGCTCTAATCTGAACTGGACATGCTCAGAGAAGAGATGTTACTTTTTCTATTGTTGAAGGAGAGGAGTGGTGCTAACCCCACCCAGGGACTCAAGAGTCTAAAATGATCACGCAAGTGGAGTGAACCTTGGTTGAATTTGTAATCTCCATGTAAGATGTAAACTGCATATGGAGTTCCTAAACCAGAAATTTCTTTAGGTGATACATAATCTCTAGTGATTGATTTTTAGGACAAATATGAGATTTAGGATGTGAGTCCTGGTAAAATTTTTGATTAGTGAAACCTGCCATTTGGTGATACCTTCTGGGACCATTCCTTATTGTGTCCTCAGACTGGAATGGAATCCTTCTGACTCACCTTCCTCATTGTGTTCCTTTGAAAAGGAATGTTTTCCAACTTGATTATTTCTGAGTTTGGTTATAAAGTAGAGATGATATCCAATTAGGTCCTTGCTTGTAATCCACATGGCCTATTTCCACAATCAAAGCAGATAATTTAAAATAGAAGCACAATGCAAGTAGTGGAATCTTGGTGTTTTCAATTAATTGGGTGAATGGGTATTCTGATATGGTCTTGTGAAAGATAAAATCCCTGAGAACATTCTTTCTGAATTTTATGTGAATAATTAGATAAAGGAAAAGAAACCAAAGTATAAATATGATGCTGTATCATTGTTCCATATGTAATTGTGTCTTATCTACAGAGGGACTGAGGAAGGAGTCTGGGGTGGTCACAGGCAGTCTGGGGATTCCAGGCCTGGTCTTGATGGGAGTGGCCGTTAACCTGGAGAATTGGATTGATAGGGCATAGTGATATGCATCTATGGTCCTTTAGAGAGTCAGTTCATGTGGGACAAGGTGAGGTTTTCCAGGGCCCTTTTAAACAAATGGGACTATAACTCTTTGGGGATAATGGACAAATGCCCCAACTTGGAATAAGGTTTTTATTTATTACAAAGACCAATTGGGTAAAAACAATTGACTAAATTAATTACTGAGACTAAATCAGAGACATTTTTAGTTTGGGGAAAAAATTTCAGTCTGTTTCTTAGAGGCAGGTAACCTCTGGTAAAATTTGGCATCGATGGAAAAGTTAAATGTTTCTGTTTTGATTTGAACTCATTTCATGAGCATATCAGTAGTGCTGGAGAGTTTGGGAAGGATATCCTTTATAAGTTCACTAGAAGTCAGTCAGAGTAAATTATCATGTGAATGTCTGAGTTTTGACTGGTCTAATCTTAATCCTAAATTGGTTTATTTTTTTAAAAGAGAAGATTTGCACTGCTCAGTCTATATGTGTTCCGTGTATGTCTCTGTATTTGTGAAGTATTTCACACTGATGGTGTAAGGTTTAAAATGCAGCCATTTGCATGAGTAGCAAGGAGGTAGTCAAAGTTTAAAAGATTAAGAGAGAGAGAAAAAAACTTTGGTGAAAATATGTTTATGTATGATTTGGAGAATGATGGGCATTGGTAACAGGAGCCTATGTGCTTTCAGCCACCCTCTCCCCATCTTTCTTTAGAAGATTTAGGTATGTTGAAAAAGTACAGGGAAATTATAATGTTGTTGAAATATCAGGGGCTGAAGAGAAAATGTGAACCTGAATGTGAATTGAAATGTTAAGAGAATATATGAATCTGTGAACTTTTCCTTTAAAACACCAAGGGTATTGGAGTTAGAAAAGTATTTATATAATTGGAAAGTACATATTGTTATTTGGCATTAATAAATTTATTAACTGTATGGCTACAAGAAAGTTCTATCCTCTTTAGTTTACTATTCAGTAAGGGAGTGTTGGTGGAATTCACTCCTAGGGATACTGTGGGGATCACATCATTGTAAAAGTGATCGACACAATGCTTGGCACAGAACAAATGCTATCTCAATGTAAATGGTTTCAGTTAAATATAACTGTTTTATGTTTGTAAACTTTATATGGATTTTCTTAGATGTGAAATTTATGTCAATGGTGATAAGATGAATGATGCTCTGTATAAAGCAATTTGGAAAAACACCCTATTAAATTAAGGTCTCCATATTGATAACTAGTTGGTTTTTGTTTCAAAGTTTAAATACATGATAAATGGTATAATTTCCAAAATTTTTTTTAATTGTACAATTTGGTAAGTAACTGTATCATTTGTTTTGATAGAAAAGCAATTTCTTTGGCAATCTAAATTTTGTTGAATTAAGAATTGTACTATCAGAAGAGCATAAAAATGATGAATAGGGCATTTTTACCATATGATACAATAACAAAATGTTGTAATTAAAGAAATCATAAACTTCAAGTTTTGTCTTTGTTTAAAAGGAAGTTTCAGTTAAAATTGTTTTGCTATCATTTATGTGATCTGTGAGATTGTTTTTGTTAAACCAAGTATTTGCAAAAGTATGTTTGTGAAAGGAAACTTGGTAATTATTCAAAGACCTTGTGAAATCTGCTTTTGTAAATTTGGTCCATTTTGTGCAAAAGCTCTTGTGACTAGAGAGATGAGGAATTGTGTAGTAGCTAATACTATAGTGACAAATTGTAAGCTGTTCTTGAGAAAGGGAAATACTTTCATAAAGAAATATCTGGTAAGATTTTTGGTGTGATTTGTACAAGGCCTACTAAATTGCAATTTATAAGCTAACTTGCTGCAGTAATATGATACTGATGACAATTAGGTCGAAACCTACTGTGAATTTTCCAAATATATGTATGGGGTAATTTATATATTTAGAAAAATTCGATACGAAAGAGGAATGATAAACAGAGAAGGGAAGGAACAAGTACATGAAGAATTGGTAAGGCAGGTACTAGTCAACTTGATATTATCAAATAGAACTGTCATAGTATATGTGAATGGATACCAAAAAGAAGTACTTGAGGTGATGGGGGAAAGATTACCAGCTGAGAAGCCTAAAGAGTCTGCCCTATCCATAGAAACTATGAAGATGGATGTGTTAATTCTCCAGGCTCTAAGACAAAAGTGACTACTTCATTCATGGAAGCTAAAAAGAAAAATTTGATTAAATCTGGAAGATTGAAACTGAGCTAGGCCATCGATTATTTCCTGATGGGAGAGAAATGGTTAATAAACAAATCTTGAGGGAAATTTTGTCAATTTTTAAATCAAGTAAGCCATTGGAGAGTGTAAACAATGTGTGACCTAGCTTTAAGAAAGTATGGGTGTGTAAGTATATATATATATATATATATATATATATATATATATATATATATATAGTTGCTAAACAAATCTGCAAAGTGTTTTATATACAAGAAAATAACCAAAAGGGTATTAAAAAATCAGTGGAGGTCTCCTGGCATGAAGGCTAAGTTAGACCCCGATATTTGGAAAGGTATGATTCTATACAGGTTTCAGAATAGTGAATTAGATTTTAGAGGTTCTATGGAGGTTCTATGGTGGTATGAGACTAGGGACAGGATGAGGAAGATGGATGACAGGATAGGAGATACAAGACAAGGGAGACAAGGAAAATTTTATGACCTAAGATGGAGGAAGCAATCTTGTCATTCCCTTCCCCCATTCCCTCTTCCTTAGTGAAGGAGGCATATCTGACCCAAGCAACAGTCCTGGGAAAAGGAAGGAGAGGTAGAAGCTGTAATAAGAGAAGTCTCTCAGTCAGCATCTGTATTAAGAGAAAGACAGCCCATCCTTTTATCAATCATTTTTATATGATCTGGAAATGCATTTGATGTCACTTGAGGTCATTTGTTTGGGTTATCATTAGAACAATTTGATTATATCATTGGTTAATATTTTAATGCTAAACCTTAAACTGTTAATTGATTACAGTGTATGGAAAGGAGAGGCTTGGGTGAAAACTTTATATCCATCGATTCTGCCCATTCTGACCAGTCCCCCTGTATGAGGGTTGGCTGGTAGGGGCACCAAAATCAACCCCTTCCTAAAATCCATGTTGATTCTCCTTATTTTGTAAATTTCCCAAGCCCCCTGGAAACCATCTGTCTGGACAAGGTCATCATCAGTCCCAGGAAAATACTTTATTTTAAATATGAAGTTCCTAAATAATGAACTTGACTTGATAACAAGTTGCAGGATTATGTAACATAGATAGAATGGACTTTTAACAATTGGCTTTTACACCAGGATAAATTTATAATTGAGAAGAAAAAGGTGTTAAGTGGAATCCATTACGTATGTGAATCCTGGTAAAACTTTATTGATTATTGCAATGCAATGAGAGTATCTGGCTGTAAATTGTGATTAGTGAAATTTGCAATTTAAGGTCAAAGGTTCTTGGGACCATAATTATTTCTTTTGAGTCTAATTTTAGTATAGTTATTTGTATGAAATGAATTTATGAGAGAAACACCACAAGTTATTCAGAGGAAATGTAATTCTGTATTCTTAACCGATAGAGGTCTGCATCTGGAAAAAAAAGCTGTGAGGACAATCTTAGTCTCAATCTAGAATGGGATACTCCTGGCTCAGCTTCCCCATGGTGTTCTTTTGAAAAAGAGTGTTTTCCACTTGACTATTCCTTGTTCTGGCTGTCAGGTGGAATTGGTGCTGCATGACTGGAGAAACATAAATCTTATCTGAATTCAAATAGAGCCACAGATGTTTTATCCTGTTATATTTGGTATGTCATATGTCCCTTTTTTTTCACCATCTGTAGCAAATTTCTATGATCAGAGCAAGTGGTCAGTAAAAGATATAAGCATAATGTAAGTATGTGAGATCTTCCTGTTTTTATCTGAATAGGTAATCATCCCATTGATGATTGAATAATTGATGATTGGATCTGTGGAATAAATATTCTTTCTAAATGTTATGAGAACAATTGGATAAAGAGAAAAGAATTTTGTGAAACAAGGATACAAATACAATGGTGAATCATTATCCTATAGACTAGGTTAGGATAACATTAGAGTTACTCTAATAAAGTGTTTGTAATGAATATATGGCTATATGAAATAATATGCATATATGCTTCAAGAAAGGATGTAAGAATAACTGGGTATTGGTATAACTGATTACAGACATAGCTGTTATTATATTACCTATTGAAACTAAATTAAAAACAGGTTCAGTTTGGGGCAAAGAATTTCAGTACAATTTTCCTAAAAGCAGGTAACTTGTGGAATATTTTTTTTTTAAGAATGGAAAAGTACACTGTTTGTTCTGTGGTACCCAAACACTTAAAGGGTTTTATGGGGAGAGATGCAAGATTGTGAGACAGGACTCAGATGCAGTGAAATATGTTCAGCTAAATGGTATTTGAAAGAAATAGAGGATTTGTTCTGTAAGAGATGTTTGGGAGGAGTGGAATTTAAGAGGAAAAGTGGTTCCTGAAAATAGTGGAGCAAAACAGTAAGAGAAATTGGAGTGTAGTATTATCTAGATATAGATGAATGAATGTGACACACACTCCCAGAATATTGGTTATAGAAGATGGTCGAAAGAGACAATTTAGGTATTGGAGAAAACACTGGATATGGAGGATGTGAAGGAATGGACACGGTCTATGTATATTGCTTGATTGTTTGGAAGGAAAAGGTTCATAGCTTATGAGGTTTGGAAAGTTGTCAGGAGAGTCCTTGTTTAGTGGAGAGATTTTGAAAACCATATAAGATTTTGTGGTTTGGCATACAGTACTGGAGTATCAAGAATGAGGAAAATGAGTCTGAAAATTATTTTTGAGGATAGAAGAAGAAGAATAGTATCATTCTCTAACATTCATTTTTCTGCATTTAGGTCTCAAAATACAAGAACTAGCATAGACTTGTATAAGAATACTAAGAGTACAAGGGGTGAATGATAACTTGAAATCCTGTCAGGATCAATTTTGTAGAAGAATGGAAACAGGAAAGAAGATTTCTACAAAAAGAGAGCAAGAAGATGCTCTGCTGAAGATGGCTTGAATGAGCATCCACACCAGAGAACTGCATCACATGATGCACATCATTATCCCAGAGTGCTGTGTGAGATGAGACTTCTAAATGGACAGTTCACTGATTTACTTTTATTCTTTGGTTCACTGTATCTGTACATACTAAGAGGACTTTTGATTTGTCAGCGCATCAATCAATGTTTTTCTTTTCCTCCTTCCTATATTTGTTCAGAATAGTCTATACTTCCTTAAAGGGAAATAAATGAAGGGAAGAATTAATAAGGAAAAGGGAATGAGGAAGAATTTTTTAGATTTCAGAAGGATGTGGAAAGAAAAATTTGAAAAGAAAAAGTGGTCGGATTGAAATGAATGATTAAAACTTTTGTTTCCACAGAAATTACACAATATATGACTTGTGAAATCTAGGGGATCCATATATACCAGAAAGCCTTTTGCAGCATATTTAGGAAATAAATTGATTGTAGAAGACACTAAGAACATAGATTGGTGCTAGATTATCTTCTAGCAGAAGAAGAGGGAAATTTGAGAGATGGAATGGAGAAATTTGTTTCCATAATTTCAGAATGACAATCAGCATAATGGGAAACATGATGAAGGAGTTGTGTCTCACACAGAAGATAAGAGGTAGAGCAAGGATCCAACTGGTTTTTATCTTGTTTTGAAGTGATCAGTTAGCACAATACCATGAAAACACAATTGCTATTGGGTTTGAAGAAATTTAATTAGCTGTATGATTCCAAGGCAGTTCTATTTACCTCAGTTTACTGTTCTGTAAGGGGATGATAATGGAAGCCACTTCTCAGGCATATTGTGAGGATCACATGATTTTAAAGTGTTTGACAAATAGGGCAAATTCTATCTAAATGTTATCGGTTTATTATCTCTTTGATTAGATGTAATTACTTCATCCGTGATAATTTTATATAGCTTTTTAGATATGACCAGTATACAATGCCAATGTTGATGAGATGAATGATTTCCTGTGTAAGGTAATTTAGAAGTGTATACCACAAAATTAAGGTCACCTGACTGGTAATGGTTTGTTTCAAGTTTCAAATATAATATTGTTAGAAAATATTGTTATATTTCTAAATTTTCTTATATGTGTAATTTGTTAAACAATTTTTCAGGATACTGAGTTGTTTCCATTTGAACCATCTTGGGAAGATTCTGAGGATCACCTGTCAGGATAAGTAACCAGAAGAAACTGAAGTGCTTGCTTGAGCTGAACTGCCAAGTATTCAAACTGTGCTTCAGAGAGTGCAGCTCTGATGGGTTGGCCACGTTGTTCAAATGCAAGATGTATGCATGTCTAAAAGACTATTTTATAGAGAACTGAAATGAGGTAGGCAATACAAGGACACTCTCAAGGTCTCTCAAGAACTTTGGATTTGACTGTGCAACATAGGAAACACTGGCACAGGACTTCTCAGCATAATGTGCCCATATCAGAAAGGGTACTGGGCTCAATGAGAAAAGCAGAATTGAGACAGCACAAAGCAAATGTCGGATGCACAAATTTGGCATATCCAACCCGAGTATTCACATGGAATATCTGTGCCCAACCTGTGGTAGAGCATTTTGAGCTCATATTGGTCTGACCAGTCACAGTCAGAGACAATGAGATTTCACTTTATCATGGTGATGAAGTGTTGGTCCTCCAAGAGAACAAAGGACAACAACCAACCTCTAATTACATGAACCAATTAGATTTAATTACTCTTTGATGGATCACTTTCTGTTCTGAGGTGTTTATGAGCTCTGAATCCCCCACCATGATTGTGTTTGGTCTAAGAGAGACAGCAAAATGAGCATCCTTTTATTAACCTCCTGATCTTAGAAATGCCCATCCTGTTATGAACCTGCTGACCTTATAAATAAAATGTTTAGGTTACCCAGAAACTATGTTTCTCAAACTTGTTTATTATCACAAGAGAAAAAAAGTATAAAGGAGAAGTGCATGATAAATAGTGAAGAGAGATCAGTAAAGATGGGGATTGAAAAATGGCCATTAGATGTGTCACTTAAGAGATCATTTGCATCAATGGATAGCATTTTTAGTTGATACATTAGATGGGAAGCCAGGTTGCAGAAGTTCAGAAGACAAAGAAAAGGAAGTGTAAGCATTGATTGTAGACAGCTTTCTCAAGAAATGTGCCCACAAAAAAGAAGTAAGAGACAGGATGACAACAGCAATAGATGGAGCAAATGAAGGTTTTTTTGTGGGTGGAAGTGATATAGTCTGTGTTGTAGGTAGTAGGAAAGTATACAGTATACAGGGAAGGAATGAAGATAAGAGAAGAAAGGATGGATTAGGATTTCTTATATATGTATATAGAGGGGTTTGCCTTGACAAAGACTATCTCTTCTGGGAGACTGGTGTGGAGGAGATAGTGGGGGAAGGCATTTGAGCAATATGAAATGAGGAGGAGTGGAGAAAAGGAGCTCAGCTCCTGGCCTTGATTTTTTCAGTGAAATAAGTCAAGGTTCTCATCTGTGGGAGAGGAAGAGGGAAAAGTGGAGAGTTTTGAAAAGATGAAAAGATTTGAACGATCTATGGTGAGTGGAATACTGACTGAGTTAAGGAGGTGTAAAAGAATTGTCTTGCCACAGAGGGACCAGATTTGATCTGTGTCAAACACCTTTGACATCTATACATGTCAAACCGTTCTGATAGTGGGAGTGCTCAATACCAAGATGTTTTCTGGAATGAATCCATCTTCTACTGCTTTTAGGTAGAACCCCATTAGCAAAGTAGGCAGAAATCGAGGCCATTGACTGCTATTGTCCCCATAAATTTTAGAATTCCCCACTCCCCCACATAGAACAAATACACTTTAAAAAAATACACATACCACAGCATTTTTTTTTAAATCTTTGGAAAATGAATTTAAAGTAGTTATTTGTATATTAGCCTGAAATCAAGGCACAAAGGATTTGCAATCCTATATTGCTATTTTCATTCAAGTTGAAGAAGTAACATTAACAGTGTCATAATCATATTTATTCTAAGTGTGCTTTTGAAAAATGAATTTGAAAGTGATATAGGGATTTACAGGGTTTTTTTGGGAAGCACAGACTTTTATTTATAGCTTACATGTGATAAATTCAGTGTGATACTTTCAAAGTTGCTCTTATATGTTTCTTTCTGAACTTTTCTTTCTTTTTTTTATTTTTATTTTTAGCACAGTTCGTATCACAAAAAATAGTTCCAACTTTCGGTCAAGTGATACTTCATTTAAAGCATTTACAGTATAGATCACAAATGAATTTTTTTTAACATTAACCAACTGAGAGAAAAATAATAACTATGTATGCTAACTTCACAAGCCCTTGACCTGATTGTCTCCGCACTATTACTAAGAATTAAAGGACCCTAACTTATTACTGTTGGTCTAAAGTTCTAAGCCCAATAGTTTAATTTTAGACTTAACATCACATGTTCCCCTACCAACAATCTATAATTTAAAAGATCTCGTATTAAGCTTACAAACCTTTTGACATTAGGAAATTGCCTCTAAGTGTAGGGACACTGAAAGGATATACTATCTCCCCAACTTCATTTCAATTCCAGACAAGAGTAAATTGTCAGCTTGCATTCAGTCAGGTTTATAGTCTGCCAGGTATCAGTGGGGAAATTGAGTCAGGAGAATCCTACCTCAGCCCAGGCTGAACAGTCACTCTCCCACCCTTCCCATGAGATCACCTTTTGCAGTTCATACCAGCATCTCACAGACTTCCTGGCATCATGGACTGGAGGCTCAGACCACCTTTTTAGCTAACCATACCTTGGAGTTAGACTCAGAAGAACAGTCAGTTAATAGTCCCATAGAATTTTAAAATAACCAGTTCCAATAACCAGGTTTCAGATATGACTATAATTTCACTTTGACTAAGGAACATCTTTTGAGGCAAGTCTTAAGGGCTTACATGCCTTTCTATACATGTTCTAGTTCCTGGTTAAATAACAATCATAAAATCAAATTTACCATTGAAACCTTAACTTTTCCATCAAGGCAAAATTTTAACCAAGGTTACCTACCTCTAGGAAACTTAGATTAAAATTCTTTTCCCCAAACTAAAGTTGTTTCTGATTTAGTCTCAATAATTAATTCAGTCAATTGTTTGAATACTAATTGCTTTAACATCACTTTGTAGCATGTCCAATTTTTCTCCCCATCTCTCCCCTCTTCCCATCCTCTAATACCCTGCATTCTGATTACCCCTTCCCCCAATGAACCCTCCCTTCCATCACACCCCACCCTTCCCCATCCGCATCTTCTCTCTTCTTGTAGGGAAAGATAAATTTCCATGCCCCTTTACCCGTGTTTCTTATTTCCCGATTATATGCAGTAATAATTCTCAACATGTGTTCCCAATACTTTGAATTTCAAGTTTTCTCCCTCCCTCCCTTCCCACCCATCCCCCACTGAGAAGGCAAACAATTCAATATGGACTAAATATGTATAATTTTGCAAAAGATTTCCATAACAATCATGTTGTGTAATACTAACCATATTGCCCTCCATCCTACCCTATCCTCTCTTGTTTTTTATTCCCTCATTTGACCTTGTTCCTTGTCAAAAGCGCCTATTTCCAGGTACTACCTTCTCCCATTTGCTCTTCTTCTATCATTCCTCCTCCCCTACTTTTGTGTAGTGTAAGATAGATTTTCATACCAAATTTAGTGAGCATGTTATTCCCTCCTTAAGTCATATGTGAAGAGAGTAAGCTTCAGTTTTCCCTTCTCACATCCTCCTTTTTCTTCTCCATTGAACAAGATTTTTCTTATCTCTTTTATGATTCATAGCTTGCCCCATTCCCTTTGTCCCTTTCTCCTCTCAATATTTTCCTCCCTCACTCCTCAATTTTTGGTTTTTTTTTTATGGATATCATCTCTTCTAATTGAACTCAACCTGTACTCTGTGTGTGTGTGTGTGTGTGTGTGTGTGCATGTGTGCAATCCCTCCACCTACCCAAATATTGAGAGAGATCTCATGAGTTACAAATATTACCTTTCAATTTAGGGATGTAAAGAGTTCAACTTTAGTAAGTCCTTTATGATTTCCTTTTCCTGTTTACCTTCTCATGCTTCTCTTGATTCTTGTGTTTAAAAATAACATTTTTTTATTCAGCTCTTGTCTTTTCATCAAGAATGCTTGAAAGTCCTCTATTTCATGGAATGACCAATTTTCCCCCTGAAATATCATACTCAGTTTTGCTGGGTAGGTGATTCTTGGTTTTAATCCCAGTTCCTTTGACATCTGGAATATCCTATTCAAAGCTCTTCAATCCCTTAATGTTGAAGCTGCCAGATCCTGTGTTATCCTGATTGTATTTCCACAATACTTGAATTGTTTCTTTCTAGATGCTTGCAGTATTTTCTCCTGGGAACTCTGAAATTTGGCCACAATATTCCTAGGAGTTTCTCTCTTTGGGTCTCTTTCAGAAGGTGATTGGTGGATTCTTTCAATATTTATTGTGCCCTCTGGCTCTAGAATATCAGGACAGCTTTCCTTGATAATTTCATGTCTAGGCTCTTTTTTTCATCATGGCTTTCAGATAGTCCCATAATTTTTAAATTGTCTCTCTTGGATCTGTTTTCCAGGTTAGTTCTTTTTCCAATGAGATATTTCATATTATCTTCTATTTTTTCAAATTTTTGGTTTTGTTTTTTAACTGCTTGGTTTATCACAAAGTCCTTATATTCCCTGAACTTAATTCTCTCTCTTGAAGAACTATTGTGTTCAGTGAGCTTTTGAACCTTCTCCTCCATTTGGATAATTTTCCTTTTCAGAACTTTCCTTTCCTCATTGGCTTTTTGGACCTCCTTTTTCAACTGAGTTAGCCTCTTTTTAAAGTGTTATTTCCCTCAGCATTTTTTTGATTCTCCTTTAGCAAGCTGCTAACTTGCTTTTCAAGCTCTTCTATTGCCTGAGTCCACTTTATATTCCCCTTGGAGGCACTAGAGGAAGGGTTCTTGACTTCCTGTGACAATATGCATTGTTCTTCTTCATCTGTTCAACAAGAAAGTAATCTTCTATGGTCTTATTTTTCTTACTTTTTTGCACATTTTCCCAGCCAATTACTTAACTGCCGGATCCTTTATCAAGAGTAGGGTCCTATTACCCCTCTCCCCAGTATGATGTTCAAGGCTGAGATTCAATTCAGCTGCTCAATTCCCTGGGGCTTTGCGGGGGGGGGGGGGGGGGGGCGGGGCCATCACTGAGGGCTGAGGTTTAGATGAACTGCTCCCTACTGCCAGAGGTTTTAAGCTGTGTTGCCTGGGCAATGGACCCAAGTTGTTTCCTGGACATTGTAGCTGCCTGTAGCCTGCTGCTGCTAGTGGTGCTGCTGCCACTACCTGGGGCTATTGCTGGAGGAACCCCATTCCCCTCTTGCCCAGCTGGGAAAGTCCTCCCACAATGATCTTTGGAGCTTTCTTTGTTACTTGTGGGTTGAGGGATCTGGGACCCTCTGTACTGGGAGATCTGTTCAGGTCGTGTTCCTCCCAGTGCCACGTGGGCAGGGTTGGGCTCCCTTCTGCTCAGCGTCCTGTGAGATAGACATTTCCTGTCAGCCTTCTAGGTTACCATTGGCTGGAAACCTCTTTTACTCTGTTGTTCTGTGGCCTCTACTGCTCTAGAATTTATTGAGAGACATTTTTTACAGGTATTTTGTGGGCTCTGGGAGAAGTGCTAGAGTATATGTGTCTTTCTACTCTGCCATCTTAACTCTGCCCAGATTAACAGTTTTTAATCAAGCCAGTAGAGGATATTTGTTCTCTGAAAATATATCATGTGCAGACCTTAAAATACTACCAGGTGGAAATATATATTACAATGGTATGAATTACAGTATATATATATATGCTTTTCTCTCAACACTTAAAAACATATAATGCTTAATCAACCCCTAATTAGCACACTGATAGGCATTTTAAGGAATGTTATGTAAACCTCTGTGCATAAGTAGAAAGTTAAAAGACTCACAAAAATTCTTGCCTTGTTATGGTCTGCATGATGTTTAGAAATCTACAATGAGATATAATACCTTGGACTATGTTCATAATTAATTTTTAAAAATTAGAAAAAAAATTTAAAAGATTTAACTTAGCTACAAACACTATCAAAAGATTAAACTAGAATTGTAGGAAAACCCATTATTTTTAAGAAACAGGGTTTACAAGACACTCTTGTTTAGATAGCACAATAAGAGCTTAATTCCTTGAGAACTAAATTCAATGTTTTCCCACAGGGTCCTATTACTTTGACTATGGTCTAAGAATTGATCAATACAAATGATTAACAAAAGGAAAAATGCATGGCACTCATAAGATTATTTTGTTATTGTATTGTTTTATACTACTGGTGAACAATAATTTTTCCTCTTGTATTCCTTTATAGTTTACTCTAAGATACTCTCACTTTTTCCATTGACAGTTTGGAGATAATCTCTTTTCCTGAGAAAAGAAAAGCATTCTGTGTAATTCTTCTTATAAGACATAGGAGTAATTTTACTTTGCTCTAAATTTAGGTATTACTAGTCAAGATGAAATGTGGAAGAAATTCTTTAGCAATTCTTTTCTAACAGGTACTACCATCACCACTTATTACTCTAAGAGCATCCTATGACCTTAGATCATTTGATTGGTAATTGGCTTGAATGGATACTCTTTAGAAATAGAGAAGCTTTAGATTGTTTTTTTTTTTTATTGGAACACAGTCCTACTTACTCCTAAATTATTTTCTCAATATGGCAGGCCCTGGAAATTCTTATTAACCATATTCCTTTTTCAGTGAATTTTAGTTTTTTATTCTTCTGAGTTTGGTATGTAAGTTCAATCAGTCTGATAACTGAGGGAATGCGTTGAGGCACTCAATGTCCTTCGTTCCCTGATCTTGTGCCTGTCAGGGGGATGGGGTTGAGAAGAAGAGAACAGGAGAAGATATCAGGGAAGGGAAAGGCAAGCTCAAATAGTTTACAACTAAGTGGAATTATGTTCATTTTCCAGTCACCTATACTTGGGAGTCTCCAAGTCACTTTTCAGAAAAGATTTGTAAGGTGTGAGTATGCCTTCTTTTCAGATACATAAACCAAAGCATATTTTCTGCTTTGAATGAAATAAAAATTCCACTACTTCTTTAGGAAGAAGATAATCATGGACTTTGAACTGGGGAATGCTGAACCAAAGGTTGAAGCACATATCAAGGATAATTATAGCCATATGTGAATAGCAATGTGGTTAGTAGAAAACTGACATGAGTCATTTAGAGTTTTCAGAGCTAAGGCATATACCACAAGAAAATGTTTGATGGCAAAATGAGGACAACGTACTGGTATGTTCTGTCTTGGTATAAATTTCTAACAATCACAAAGTTTGGGCAAAGCACCCACAAAAACATCTGCAGCATTCTGGGTATCCTCAAACCAAATAAATACCAAAGTTATGTTGAGTACAAAATTCTGGTCCTATTTCCATTGGAGAGGTTTGAGATTCAATAGTATAGTATAAAGAGAAGAGACCTTTGGGTCTAAAAATGGAGTTAAAACTTTTTGCTCGTTTACCCTGATATCATAGAACAAGGTAAACATTTTAAGTATTCTCTGAGGACTCTGGATATGAAAGTTACACTTCAGTAAGTTTCAATTATGAGCAACTTTGTATCTCCACAACCCTGACCCATTTATGTCATAGATACTTACCGAATCAAAGTGTCAGCACTGAATTCTGGGTCTTTGGACCACTTCCAGTTTTATAGCTCCTTTATCATTTTGCAAATGAGGAAACTGTTTGAACACCAGAGACATGGAGTTTCATGGTCACTCAGCAAAATATGTAGTAGATAACACGTATCTGAGTTATCAGTCCTAGAGCATCAAACTATGGTTAGAAACCACTTGGGTCAAGTTTGTCCTCATAGATCAAGATTAAAAGGTGCTTGAATGACTCTTG